>RQTK01000307.1:324456-350733 GCA_003991915.1 Elysia chlorotica
TCTCTCTCTCTTTCTCTCTCTCTCTCTCTCTCTCTCTCTCTCTCTCTCTTACCTCTCTCCTTCTCCCCCTTTCTCTCTCCCACTCTTTTCTTCTTTCTCTACGCTCTTTACCTCCACGCATATTCCCACAATCGCTCATTTTTATGTGTTTGTGCCTCTCTCTATTTTCCCTCTCTGTATTTGTCAGAATTATTAAACTAGCATGGTCAAAATAAAATGTTAAAAGCTATCAAACTAACTCCTTCTTCTTTCAACATTTTGTCCTTGTGATTTTCAAAGACTTTGATCTCACAATAAAGCTCGTATTTAATCCTTGTTTTAAGAGCGATCGTGCTATATGTTGTGTGCTGACTATAAAGGCTTCTATTCTTCTGTACTCGTCCCAGTTTGTCCTTGATATTTAGTTTTAGTCTACAGCTGGTGATCTCTCTACCCACCCCACTTATATGTTCCCTCCGATCTTATCAACGTCTACAAACTGAACTCACATAACCTACAAAAACCCACACCCCTTCGTCTTTACTTCTTTTCCATCTCCCTTTGAAAAAAATGCGTTGAAACGTAAATTTCTTTTCTTCTGCTCTTCCTCATCCTGATTCTTAATCCGCATGAGCGCCCAATGTTGGTATTGTTGATAGTTTTTCTTTTCTCCGCTGAGTCACTGACTCAATAGCCTGTTTTTCATATTGACACTACAACAGCTATTCAGCTCCTCAGCGATGATGCACATAAAAATGTATTTGACTCTGTGCATTCATCAATTCATCGATGGAGCTCACGATCAAATTAATGTCATTTATATGATTGATCGGTAATCCCTTTTGCATAGTGCAGTCCTGAAGCTATTGCGAAGTCAAGCAAAATAAGCTATAATCCGTCGATGGCAAAACCGTTTGAAATTTTGCATCCGCGCAACAGATGCACCAATCTCTTTAAGCCCTCGCATTTATTAAAGATATTATAAAAAAATAATGTATGCCCTTTATCCTGTATGAGACTCTCACATAATTATTCGTTCGTTCAAACACTGGCTTTTTGTTGAAGCCACACACGCGAAGCACTAAAAACTGGGTGTTGAGTCAAATCAAAGGGATAAGCAGGTCGCGAGTAATCTTGACTTGTGATGAACCAGGTGTGTAAACAAAACCCTCAAAGGGCGCAGAGTAGAAAAAAAAAAACAAACGAGGAAGAAACTAAGAGAATCGACAACCAATAAAAGAAAAACAACAGCAATAAAAATCGTGCCAAAAGAAAAAGTTCACTAGGTATAAAAAATCATATCCTCTACGATAAAACCCAATTTTCCTATTTTTCAACATTTGACTATCACCGTCTTCTTTACCATAATCTGCGCCAGCAATACATGTACCATTATGAAGACTTAACTCTGAGGTTTTTGTTGCTGTTATTTTTTTAGTAATATTGTTTCACTTCGATAAAACAGATGCATAATAACCCACACAAGGTAGGGTTTTTTAACAGCTAACTGCTGTCTTACACATAAATGTTATTTATTCATTCACTCCGATTCCATTTTCATTCATCTAGTCGATTACATAAGTGAATTCGACTGTGAGTACCACCGGTAAGCGTCGGGCACGTCCGCGTTTCTTTTCCTGGCTCAAAACTCGGCGAATTTGGCTCTCAATGGGCTGTAAGTGTTGTAACGGTATCACCCCTGAGGGGCAAATATTTGCATGTTTTTTTCTGAACTCATCACCACGTTTCGGAACGTTAGGCGCGCGGGGTGACGCCACAATCAATCGATACTAACGCTGTTTGGAAGTCGACGATTACCAAATGGCGGACGGACAAGGGTACTAGCCCCAGTTACCTACCGTACCTCTAGTGTCCAATCGATCCTGACCACTAGCATAGGAGGCATTGCGGTTACGGGGTCCATGCCAAAACGGAGACGACAGGTAAAGGATTATGTACCGGCGTCCAATCATAGCCCTATCCAAAACCGACGGAGCCAATGCGCGGTCAGAAAACCCAATGCCTAAGGGTCTCGATTGCGTCATCCGTTAACGTTGAGTGGATCGTAAAGCTTGTATAGACAGCTTACATACAGACCTTATTGGCCAAAAAGGCCTCTTCTCACTAGGGGAAAAAACATAAGCCAAGCTAAGGGAAGAAGAGAGGCGACCCCGAAACGCGATTCACGGTGCTGTTTGTTAATATGTATGGAATCCTGGAGAAGCCGTCCTTCATTTATTTGTACGTCTCCCCGTGAAAATGCTTGCGATATTACCATGATAAATGGTCTATCATGATGTTTTTGACAGTTTCGTAATTATTCCAGCTTTAAGTCTTAAACCCTTCACTGTGTAGACTTACATTATTCTTGTGGCTGAATGAATTAAATTTCTTTCTGAAATATAGGAAAACAAAGAGAAAAAAGTATGGGCTTTTTATGATTGATAAAGCGATTTTTGTACCATAATCAACTTTTACATGTTCCGTCATGTTACGCAAAGATCAAATAAATTCAACACTCATTAAACAAGTAATTTCTCTGATTCTAAAATTCATTACTCCCAGAAGTTAGCTGAATATATAATTATTAGAAAATTTAAAGATGATTAGCATTTTTAGAACTAATACATCATGATTAAAATGTTCAAACATATACAACTTCAAAGAGACATAGATAAAAAAATAATAACATAAGAATATACACGCAGATGGTTTCTAAAGATAACTTTCACCTTCAAATCTAAGCCACACGTCTTTGATGGCAAGTCCTGCAGCCAGTGATCTTAGAGACTAGAACTTCACATAAACTAAAAAAACAAAACAAATTAATGCGCTTTTTTAAATTAACTAAATGTATAATCTCTTTTCAAGCTATCTGTCTCCCGTGTAAAGAGAAATGATAATTATTATCATTCTAACAAGCCGAATTTTACTTTTAATATCAAGAGCTTAAGTTTGAGTGATTAAAAAATGTACCGGCTTACATCTTAACAATACATTCATGATGAAAGACAAACTTGGATTGATTGGATGAGTTAGCTTTAAAGCGTTGTTGTACATACAGAGTGCAGTCATGAACAGGGTCAACGTTATACGAGACAAGGCTTGCATAGAGTAACAAAAATAAGCTCACTGAAACTGTACAAAGCGGAAGACTACCATTTTCCCATACTTCGGATCAATTTGACGCACTCTCCAAAAAAATGTAAACTAATATTTCTTTAGACTTTCATCATAAACATGTGTATAAACCGCAGACTTACAATACAAATCAGAACTGAATTTCCTATTTCTCTCAATTTTGCTTCTCTTTGCTTCCCTGTTTTATCTATTCTATACGCTTTTCTATTAATGTTTGTCATCCTGTCTGTCTATCCGTCTGTGAATGTCTCTGCTTATGTCTGTCTGTCTGTTTGTGTGTCTGTCTGTCTGCCTGTCTGTCTGTCTGTCTGTCTGTCTGTCTGTCTGTCTGTCTGTCTCCTTCTCTATCTGCATCACCTGATATTATGTCTAAATACTTTACTCTCTAATGCACATTGCACGTTTTAAAAGTACGTAGGGAAAACCATCTGATCAGAAGAAACATTTCGTGAGGAGGACTGTTATGTGTCTTTATAATATTTGAACCTTTCAATCCACTGACACTTTTCATTAATCGATATTTAAGATCTAAGATACCCCAAACATTCTGTTTTTCTGTCTAAACGAGCCATTAGTACTATCATTGACTCTTGCTAATAACTAGATTTTCTCGTACAACTTCGTGTCGCAAAGTGTTATCTCTGAACCATTCAATGTGTCAGTATTTGATGATATAGAGCAATTTCTCTTTCATCTTACTAGACCAATACGCCATGTAGGCCTAAGACACCGGGACCTAGAAGAAACAAGATTGGGAGATTTTGATGATTATTTGAGTCATGCTATCAATTTTACTACTTAGTGGATAGAGGATGTCTTACACCTTTAATTTTTTTTTCTATTCACTAGGATCTGATTTTAACTCTTTTAATTATTTCTCTCACAGAGCGCAACAAACAAATGTAAGTTATCAGAACACCAAAAGTGATTTTTTTTTACTTTCGTAGCTTTCACTCTTTAAAAAACTTGTATATCTTCTCTGTTACTGCTAATCACGAACGAATTGAAAGGTCTTTCTAGCTCAGTCTAATGTTCCCTCTCTTTCTTTCCCGTATAGTTCGTCCAGTTTCTCTTTCAAATTGAGGTAACATCGCACGCACTGAATCTAATCCTTAATGAAAAATGAATCGAAACGCACTTACATTGCCTTTATATTTAAAACAACAACAACAACAAAAAAAACAACAACAACCCAACAGCATGTACTATTGCAGTGTGTATAATGTAGGAAAGGAAAAACTAAAATTAATCGACCGCAATAACAAATTATGTACTTTAATCACAATATCGCCAATTCCAACTAAAAAAATAAATCAAAGCAACACACGGAAATTACGTGAAATATCTTTCATCACACGCTGTTATGATCCCTGCTCTTCAATACAGCCGCTCGCTAAAGTGCACCAGGGCTGTAATCAATTAAAAATTCTGTGCTTTACTAATTAAGTTCCCAATTCTAATTTCTATGAACCTAAAGGCAGAATTTGCTGGCATCAAATGCGCGGAAAACAGAGTTCGCTTGAATGTCTGGCTATCAGCCATCAGCTCACAACCCTTTTCATGGAGCGAGTTTCTGTGAGACAATGCTTCCAATTTCCGGGATGTAGTAACGGTTTCAGTGGTTCGACCTCACGTACTAACGCCTCCCGTGAGCACCCTTTGTTTTCCCTTGTTTGCCAGACGCCTGTTTCACCGAGGCCCGTTCAACACTGGCTTGCTCTTTTTGCATTTGATTTATTTACCAATTTTATATTTTATTCTGGATTCTCTACACATTTGGCGTTAGTTATCTGCTAACGGTATTTCATTTGTGTGTGAGTCTTCAAAGTAGATCTTTTGCTCTAAGCCCTCTGCACTCTATCTCTCTCTCTCTATGTATGTTTGTGTGTCTTTCTCTGAGTGTGTGTCTCTCTCTGTCTCCCTCCCCTTCTTTGTGTGTGTGTGTGTGTGTGTCTCTCTCTCTCTCTCTGTCTCCCTCTCTTTTCTCTCTCCACCTCTTCCAACTCACTAGGTTGTTCTTAGCGCCCACTCCCCAACCTCTCTATTTATCTGTGTGTGTGTGTCTCTCTCTCTCTTTCTCTCTCTCTTTTCTCTCTCCACCTCTTCCAACTCACTAGGTCGTTCTTAGCGCCCACTCCCCAACCTCTCTATTTATCTGTGTGTGTGTGTGTGTGTCTCTTTCTCTCTCTCTTTCTCTGTCTCTTTCTCTCCCCCTCTCTCTGTGTATATGTCTCTCTCTCTCTCTCTCTCTCTCTCTCTCTCTCTCTCTCACATTCTCCCTCTCTTTGTCCCCCTCTCTCTCTGCGTCTTTCAACTCACAAGGTCTTTCTTATCGCCCGCTCCCCAATTGATTTTCCCTATTGAGTATTATATCATTCTCCCCCATCCTCTTTATACATCGCCCATGCCTATCTATCTACCAATTTTTCCATTTCTTTAGACCAATCACCTAATGGAAATTTTTATTTAGATGTACTTTCCTCACATGCGTGATGAAAGATGTGCCAAAGAGTAAAAACATAGCATTAATGTTAGCCAACTGTAACTCTTTTTTCTTTTAGACAAAGTTTTTATTTGCATCGAAGGAGAACATGTATTTTTAATTTCCCTTTTTTAAATTAAATCTCTCGCTGATTTAATACCCTTGGAGGGCTTTCTATAGGACCAGCAACATTATGTTTTCAATTAAACTTATCGTTCAAATTAAATAAGATGTGCACTGTGTCTATAATAGCGTTCCACATCCTTTGGGATTTTCTCAACTTCAGTTATTAAATCCACGCAATTTATATTTCTGTACTCCTTTTGTATGAGACGTTTCAGTTTCTAAACATCCTCTCTAAACATCCTCTTCGAAAGTATAGGACTGAAGCCCGTAATGTGATAATGATTGTTTAATGATCGAATGAGCAGCAGGTTCATGATATCCTCCGAACAACGACCTGTCCCCAAACATTGCAGGCTCTTCTGTCCAACATCTGCCAGGCTTAATACGCATGGTTGATTTTAGCCGATAGCATCAATCTATAGGAATAAAAAAGCAGCTCATGCTCTCTGTGACAAAGAGTCTTGACGCAGTACTAGACACGTTGCTGTTGTTTTTTTTTTCTCTTTTTTTCTTTGGGAATGGGGGCAAGGACACTTGGTAGAAAACGTTTGCGCGTGTATATAATAGTAGAGACATATTGCTTGCACAACGCGCAATAGTTATTTCGATCAATGTCCGTACGGGTTAGAAAGAGGGAGGGAGATTAATGGTGGATTGAAAAATTGAGATAGATAGATAGATAGATAGATAGATAGATAGATAGATAGATAGATAGATAGATAGATAGATAGATAGATAGATAGATAGAGAGAAGGAAAGAAAAAGAGAGAAAGATACGTTTAAAAAATAAACTAATAACATTTAAAATGTCATCGATTTTACCATTTGGGGCGGTGGGAACAATAAATCTTCACATAAAGTGTTGACAAGAAAGTGTACCACGTAACGGAGATTAATAAAGAAAAACATGTAATAAGCCAAACAGCACACCACATGAAGGAAAACATTTAAAGAGCGTTTAATATCTTGAAAGCAAAATCATATACTGTGAAATTGATCAAAGCACTTGAGAACTTCTTTGTAGGACGTCTCTGATCCCACACTAATTGCCCTCTTCACCGCAAGTCGCGAGAACTAACAGCTCAATGTTATCTCAATCTAAACTTAAACTTCTTGAAAGCTGCCCTTTACGCCAGGGTGGGGATTCATTTCAAGCCCCATTTGTTTTGCAATTATTGATTTTCTTCGGATTAGACTTGATGGCGCGGGGTTTGTTGCGTGGAAAGGTTTTATCAATTATTATTATTTAGTGTATTGAATTTTTATTTCAACTGGTATCTAGATTAAAAAGAAATTAAGTACGCCAATCATGATCGTTGAATCGATATTTGGCTCTATATTAATATGTTACTTTTGTCATAATAAGATTCGTTTAATTAAAAACAGTTTTGTTCCTTAACACTTTAAAAATTGTTCTTCGTGATCGAGAGAAAATAATTAAGGGTCTAGAATGATCTAGTTAAAAAAGTACCTGTGCATAAGAACAGCCAGAATACATCAAACTGAATTTAAATCTGCGTCTCTCATATCAGAGAAAAAACAGACCAACTACAGGATAGTGAGTAGTTTTAGTCTTTGAAAATGCAGATCGAAAGACCGTATTTCAAAGTAAAATAATGTTTTCCACGCCCTCTTCGTCGATCCAAGTCTAAGGAATGCACCTGCTATGGATGTTTTAATTACCCACGAGAGGGTTCCTAGCGCAGGTTCCTCTTTTCACAGTTATGGATCGAATTAATTTAATTGTTAAAATATTCCTCGGGCACACTAATGAGAACATGTGGCGATGCACGTGCACAAAATCGCATAAATTAAGCTTTGTGAGAGAGACGAAAGAAATAACGTAAAGAATTCTATGAAAGCTTGAAGAGAGAAAAGAGAGGATAGAAACCTAATGATAAAAAAGGTCGATGCTTTTATTCACGAACTTTCATTTCGTGAATCGGTAAATGATAAAATGAATACCGTTACCACCGTAACCAGCGTGGAGAGTGGCTAGGATTAATATAATTCGATAACAAACTAAATTAATAGGGCTCCGAATCTTCCATTGTTTTGCTGCAAAAAGAAAGAGAGATTTGGTAGGCTGTACCAGGTGAAATGGTACCGACAGGCACACCATCGTTAAAAGGGAGAAAAACACGGGTGAACATGTGATGGGAAAAGTAGCTTAATAAAGAGCGCTGACGATTTGCAGACTGTGCACAACGCTCTACATAATCATGCACAACACTAACTTGTCGACGTGAAGACTCAATTATTACTCTCTTTTGTCGCGCAACGAGAACGTTATTCAAATTTGCAGTACTGGAAAATATCAACGCGTTTAGAAGCTGTTTTACTCTGATCTAGTTTAGCTTTCTATTTCATTTGTTCTATTCGCAATTGTCTGAAAATTTAAAAAAAATATAATAAAACTTAAGCTTTTTGATATTTTATCATTAAGTCAAAGCGTTGATTATGCAGTACCGTTAGATCCACTGTTTAGGTTAAAGATCTTTGATCTCTACGACATAAGTGTTAAGGCATGAATAATAACGAAAAGCTTCAGTGAAAAAAATTGCAGAATTCCAGAGTATAATCCAGCGCATACAAGCATTATCAGGATAAATGTGACTTCAGATTTATAGAGCGAAAACATTCTAACGTAAAACTTGCTCTGCCTTGGACTAAATTGGCTCGGCCCTTTTTTCGGATCTGGACACATTTCTGGTGTTTTAGAGCTATATTGTATTCTCATAGAGAAACTGCAGCCAAGACTTTGGTCATCTTTTGATTATATGTATGTAGGTTACTACAGATTTGATTTTAAATTCGCTTCCCGAGAGTTGGATGCTCTAAAACCCACTTTAAATTACACAACTTATCAGCAAGTGATAAATCCTTAAAGAATAAAATTTCATGGGCAAGAGAAAGGAGAGAGGCATAAAGAGAGCGAGCTAGAGGGATATAAAGATAGAGACAGAGGGAAGGAAAATAGATCGATAAAAACAAATACGTATTCATGCAGCCGTTCACTTATACAATTTTGCTTCAGAATCGGAGTGAGAACAGCCAAATGGGATACGATATAACGTGCTTTTTTAAAGAGACAAAGTGAAAGTAGCTATGGTGGCAGACAGTACCATCATTTAAACGAATTAACATATTGACTGTTCAAGAATGTTTTATCGAAAGAAAGCCCCGGCATTGCACTGCCGCTTAGGGGAGGTACGTTCTGCTATACTCAAGCTGTGATGCACCAACAATTCAATTAAGCTACGGGCTCTAGGTCGGTAATTATTTAATAATGGTAGTCATTTACTCGTGACCTGCCCAGAAAACCTAATAGTGATATTAGGCTATATAGGACTATTATTATTGTGATATAAATTATTTGTGATTAAATCAAGAACAACAAAATAAAACAAAAAACAAACAAATACAAATAAATTGATCTAGATTTCGACCGACCGAAATAATTATTACTTCTTTAGCCTGACTTTTCTTATCTTCCTTTTTACTTCTTTCCCCGGCGACTCTAGTGATTGCGACCCTGCGTAAAGGTGCGGGCTGTTATATTTGGTACATAACCCCTACAGGAAAAAAGAAAAAAAAATTAAAACCAGTTTGTTGTCTCCGCGCGTTATGCGTATACGATGCCTCCCAACACTAGCCTAGTGGGCTCGCCCTTGTGTGCCGCTCATAAGGCTTGTCTAGGGAGGTGTAAATCACACCGGAAGATCTCACAGGAACCGTTAACACCCACAAGTCATCTTCGTTGAAATTTTTCTTCTGGTCCTTATTCTTCCAATGTTATTATTCTTATTTATCAGTTTTAAAAGCCACTAAATATCCAGTGCGTTTTTCTATAATTAATTTTTTACTAATAATGGTATTAAATACATTTTTGTAAGAAAGAAAAAAAACTCAATGCCCGTTTTTCGTGTTTAGAATTAAAGTAATTGATATAAAATATATGATTTTTCTTTATTTCAACAGCTAATCGAGCATGGCTTGTTTTTATGTTAAGATGTAACTTATCAACAGGCAACCATTTAAAAAAATATACCTAGAATGCAAAATGATGCAACTAAGAATATTTTTTAGACAATATAGACACATGTCTTTGTACGGCAATACCTACAGCAATGTTTTTACTTCAAACCAAGCCCTTTGTCTTTCGCTGTAATAAGTGGCCCAGACAATGCCCTCTATCCAAAGAGCTCTTGCCTGGACTGAAGCCCGTAATGTGATAATGATTGTTTAATGATCGAATGAGCAGCAGGTTCACGATATCCTCCGAACAATGACCTGTCCCCAAATATTGCAGGCTTTTCTGTCCAACATCTGCCAGGCTTAATACGCTTGGGTGGTTTTAGCCAATAGCATCAATCTATAGGAATAAAAAAGCAGCTCATGCTCTCTGTGACAAAGAGTCTTGACGCAGTACTAGACACGTTGCTGTTCTCTTTTTTTCCTTTCTACTTTGGGAATGGGGGCAAGGACACTTGGTAGAAAACGTTTGCGCGTGTATATAATAGTAGAGACATATTGCTTGCACAACGCACAATAGTTAATTCGATCAATGCCCATACGGTTTAGAAAGAGGGAGGGAGATTGGAGGTGATTTGAACAATAGAGATAGATAGATAGAAAGATAGATAGATAGAATGATAGATAGATAGATAGATAGATAGATAGATAGATAGATAGATAGATAGATAGATAGAATGATAGATAGATAGATAGATAGATAGATAGATAGATAGATAGATAGATAGATAGATAGATAGATAGATAGATAGATAGAGAGAGAGAGAGAGAGAGAGAGAGAGAGAGAGAGAAAGAAAAAGAGAGAGAGACAGAAAGGCAGTCAGACAGACACACAGACAGACAGACACACAGACAAACAGAGACAGACAGAGAGAAGAGAGAAGAGAGAGAGAGAGAGAGAGAAAGAGAGAGAGAGAGAGAGAGAGAGAGAGAGAGAGAGAGAGAGAGAAAGAGAGAGAGAGAGAGAGAGAGAGACGACTGATCAGTTTAAAAAACAACTAATATTATTTAAAATGTCGGTAAGCCTGTCATCGATTTTACCATTTGGGGCGGTGGGAACAATAAATCTTCACATAAAGTGTTGACAAGAAAGTGTACCACGTAACGGAGATTAATACAGAAAAACACGTAATAAGCCAAACAGCATACTACATTAAGGAAACATTTACAGAGCGTTTAATATCTTGAAAGCAAAATCATATTCTGTGAAATTGATCAAAGCTCTTGAGAACTTCTTTGTAGGACGTCTCTGATCCCACACTAATTGCCCTCTTCACCGCAAGTCACGAGAACTAACAGCTTAATGTTATCTCAATCTAAACTTAAACTTCTTGAAAGCTGCCCTTTACGCCTGGGTGAGGGTTCATTTCAAGCCACATTTGTTTTGCAATTATTGATTTTCTTCAGATTAGACTTGATGGCGCGGGGTTTGTTGCGTGGAAAGGTTTTATCAATTATTATTATTATTTAGGGTATTGAATTTTTATTTCAGCTGCTATCTGGATTAAAAAGAAATTAAGCGCGCCAATCATTATCGTTGAATCGATAGCTAGCTATATATCAATATGTAAAGTTTGTCATACAAATATTCGTTTAATTAAAAACAGTTTTGTTCCTTAACACTTTAAAAATTGTTCTTCGTGATTGAAAGAAAATAGTTGAGGGTCTAGAATGATCTAGTTTAAACACGAGAGGGTTCCTAGCGCTGCTTCCTCTTTTCACAGTTATGGATCGAATTAATTTAATTGTTAAAATATTCCTCGGGCACACTAATGAGAACATGTGGCGATGCACGTGCACAAAATCGCATAAATTAAGCTTTGTGAGAGAGACGAAAGAAATAGCGTAAAGAATTCTCTGAAAAGCTTCTAGAGAGAAAAGAGAGGATAGAAACCTAATGATAAAAAAGGTCGCTGCTTTTGTTCAAAAACTTTCGTGAATTGGTAAAGGATTAAATGAACGCTGTTACCATAGTAACGAGTGTGGAGAGTGACTATTATTAATACCATTAGATAACAAACTAAATGAAAAGGGCTCCGAATCTTTCATTGTTTTGCTGCAAAAAGAAAGAGAGATTTAGTGGGCTGTACCAGGTGAAATGGTACAGACAGACACACCATCGTTAAAAGGGAGAAAAACACGGGTGAACATGTGATGGGAAAAGTAGCTTAATAAAGAGCGCTGCCGATTTGCAGACTGTGGACAAGGCTCTACATAATTATGCACAACACTAACTTGTCGACGTGAAGACTAAATAATTACTCTCTTTAGTCGCGCAACGAGAACGTTATTCAAATTTGCAGTACTGGAAAATATCAACGCGTTTCAACGCTGTTTTACTCTGATCTAGTTAAGCTTTCTATTTCATCTGTTCTATTCGCAATCGTCTGAGAATTATAGCATAATAAAACTTAAGCTTTTTGATATTTTATCATTAAGTCAAAGCGTTGATTATGCAGTACCTTTAGATCCAATGTTTAGGTTAAAGATCTTTGATCTCTACGACATAATTGTTAAAGCATGAATAATAACGAAAAGCTTCCGAGAAAAAAATTGCGGAATTCCAGAGTATAATCCAGCGCATACAAGCATTCTCAGGATAAATGTGACTTCAGATTTAAGGAACGAAAACATCCTAACGTAAAACTTGCTCTGCCTTGGACTAAATCGGATCGGCCCTTTTTTCGGATCTGGACACATTTTGGTGTTTTAGAGCTACATTGTACTCTCATAGAGAAAATGCAGTCAAGACTTTAGTCATCTTTTGATTATGTAGGTTACTACAGATTTGATTTTAAATTCGCTTCCCGAGAAGTGGATGCTATGAATCCCACTTTAAATTACACAACTTATTACCCAGTGATGAAACTTTAAAGAATAAAATTTCACGGGCAAGAGAAAGGAGAGAGGCATAAAGAGAACGAGCTAGAGGGGATATAAAGATAGAGACAGAGGGAAGGAAAATAGATCGATAAAAACAAATACGTATTCATGCAGCCGTTCACTTATACAATTTTGCTTCAGAATCTGAGTGAGAGCAGCCAAATGGGATACGATATAACGTGCTTTTTTAAAGAGACAAAGTGAAAGTAGCCATGGTGCCAGACAGTATTATCATTTAAACGAATTAACAAATTGACTGTTCAAGAATGTTTTATCAAAAGAAAGCCACGGCATTGCACTGCCGCTTAGGGGAGGTACGTTCTGCTATACTCAAGCTGTGATGCACCAACAATTCAATTAAGCTACGGGCTTTAGGTCGGTAATTATTTAATAATGGTAGTCATTTACTCGTGACCTGCCCAGCATTCTAGTCGGAACATTACTTAACGTTGTTGGTAGGTTCTAGAGTAACCTTTCGTTGAAAATATAAGTCACTTTGGTATAGAAAAAATTGGAGAGGCTCTTCGTTTTATTTTTTATTTCTTTAGGATTGAAGAAAGTATACTCTCTTAAAATCTCTCTCTCTCTCTCTCTCTCTCTCTCTCTCTCTCTCTCGTTTGGGGTTTAAAGTCTCCAAGGTTATCCTGGGGGATCCCTTGCGGAGATGAGGTACTTGATGGATGTTTATGAGTTATACAGTTTATTTCGCTAGGTTCCACATTTATTTTTACATAAAAGGAAAGTCTATCAGATTATCTTAAAACCAAGAAATATTATAGAATACTATAGACTTCATGATTAGAAAAAAACCACCTTAAAAGTATATTAGGATAACTTGATTCAGACAATAATCTTAGTGCTTTGAGAAACTATAATTTTATTTCGAATAATCAAACCAATAAACCGTGTTGATTTAATTTGATCAAACTACCCCTCATCAGTTCGAATAATATCAAATTCATGCTCAACTCAACTAAAGTAAGGTCTAGGTAATTTCTTGCTTAAATTGGCTCTGCGTGCTAAATTATCCTTGATTATTGAGAGCGACCAGGAAGTCAGGGAAGAAGCTACAGGCAAACTTTGTGTGACAGTCAGGGCCCATCTCATTCCTACTCACTCTCACACGTGCCTTGCTTAAACCTCGCACGTGCTTGTCGCCTTCACAATCAAATCTTCGCCCATCGTCCATCCCTATGCATTTGATTATCTGCGGGCGTGAGCATAGAGCACTGGTCAGCTTGGACACGGGGGTGGGATAGAGAAAGAGAGCGAGAGAGATAGGGAGGGGGTGAGAGAAAGAGAGATTTAGAGAGAGATAGAGGGAAAGAGAGCAAGAAGGGCAATACAGACATGAGCAGCGGGATAGAGAACAGGAAAAGAAAGAGAGAGGGGGAAGACAAAGATAGATAGAGAGTGTGCGAGATAAAGGTTATGAAGAGAAAGAGAGACAGAGGGAGAGAGAGAGAAAGAGGGGAAATAGGAAAAAAGATGAAGAAAATAGTGAGAGAGAAAGAGAGACAGAGGGAGAGACAGAGAGAGAGGAAGAGAAAGAAGAAACATAAAAAGAAAGAGAGAGAGAGAGAGAGAGAGAGAGAGAGAGAGAGAGAGTGAGAGAGATAGAAATAGAGAGAGACAGCATTGGTCGCTCAGCGCAGAGGTTTACATTTAACCAATGCCCCGCTGCTGATCAAAGAAAAATTGATCAAACCCGAGCTATCTTGGTATAACACAGATGTATCTCTAAACTCCATGAATAAATCTGGAAGACAAACCTTACATTTTCACGTTTAAATAAAACAGATTAAATTTTTTTTTAGTTCTGTTGTTACTCGATAACGGTTTTAATGGGCAGAAAAATGTGATTCTATTCGATGAAACTATTACAGAGAACGGATTTTTTTCGATAAAGTAGAATATTTTATTCAAGTCTACTGTCCTTTGAGCCTTTGCCTGTCAGAACAAAACTACATTGAAAACATACATATCAACACTATTCTTAACAGCTTTATTCTAAGACTTCAGTTGTGTCTATGTACACTAAAATTATCCGGAGAACATTATTTCGCCTAAAACTCCAGATCGTAACCGATTCCATAGGATTCATTAAAATCTAGTCGATATCAAGGACGACTCCGAGAGCTTAGAAACCCCTCGTCAAGATACATGATCGATAAAAAAAACAACATATAGGTTAAATCGATACCTTGCTTGAAGCCTGATTAGAGTTACTATTTGTGGCTAGACAACATTAGAGCAACATTTTCTTTTAAAACAATTACCAAGGAAAATAATCAAGGAATATATCTGTCTATTGCAAACGACTTATTCAAAATAATTTCGGGCAATTAAATGATTCGCAAGGAAAATAGAGTTTATTCTAAGTAAATGCCTGAAAAGTAATAATATTCATTTATTTACTCAAAATCGTATTTATTGCAAAATTAGGGCAAAACAGTGAAAGATGATTGCATCATACACATTGGACAAACAATGATTTATGAAAAAATATTTTGATTTTTGAGTTTGATTTCTTGAATGTCATAGCTTTGTATAACTTAATAAGCAATCAAAATTTGTGACAGACATATAGGCTCTATCGACCACATTTCACGTAACATTATTTTGATCCTTTCCCGTGCTATAAACGGACGTCTTCGTAATTACCCATTAGGCCTATTATCGGTACGTACGTTTAATTGTTAGCGTGAAATGTGCTGGTCCACTCTTAGTGCACATCGTGCACATATGGAGTCAAGAATACCACGATAATTGCTGAGATATCAGATGGTGACATTTCATTCCGGGCTAACAATGTATACCAAGGATCTCTATGCTGTTTGGGTGAGTACTCAGCAAATAGTATGAGCTAGATGTACATGGGCGTAGCGGAGAAATCGATGAAGAACATAGGCGCAATCTAATTGCTTTTATTTTTAATACTAATATATCCACTACGTTTTAAAAAGCGTGGACTTTCAGGAAGATATGAGGTCAATAGTGTTCTGTCAAAAAAAAAGTTAAAAATTAATAAGTTTAATAAAATACATAATTATTATACCAGGAAAAGATAATGTATGTAATTATTCGAAATTTCAAACGTGAAATAAAAAAGTGTGGTTGTTTGGTAGCCCCAGCAGTTTGACTTCGGTGAAAAGACAAATACCAATCGACATTTAAGTTAAGCAGAATCAGGAAAAGACACGCAACGTGACATGAAATAATGCCAATAAAAGCTTTAGTGAACGGACTGAAAGAAGCAAATATTTAATTTCACTAAACTTTTCTATAATTATAGCTTTGTGGAACTAGGCAATGTAAATTTCAATAATAAACGTTCAGTTAAATAGTTTTAATAGTTTAACACAGCGAATGGGGCAATTATATACGACTTGTTATAATGTTGTTACTTTCTGGATACCAGACGTCGTTTGCTTTAATTTGCTTGTTTTTTCCTGTACATTACGCACAGAAAAGTCAAGCCACAACAACGGCTTAATAACAATGCTAAGTGCCATGTTTAGTCCATTTTCTAGTAGTCTAGAGCACTTTTCACTTTTTTTTAAATATTGCATGGTAAACTGTTGCACTGCAGTCATTGGGTACTTCTACATCGAAACCATCTCCAAAACGTATACTTAATGATTAAATGCCTACATAAGCGAACGCGACTGCACGTGTTTTGCATTGCAGATATCTAGTGTAACTCAACATTGTATGCGCTGTTCATCAATAGAAAAAGCGATGGGCAAGTTGAGATTTCGTGCATTATCTAAACTCATCCGAATCTGTTTATCAGACATAATATTTGAAGTTTGCGATCGATTCAGTTTATACTCTACAACACCCAGTATACTCTTCAACAGTTCTCCCGTCACCTTTGTGGTTTACAAAATCGCTGTACAGGTAATTCTATGTATGTGTGTGTAAGTATTTCTAAATGAGCATGGGTTTACTAAAAACGATATTTTTTAGGACTTCAGCTCTTCCCATTAACGATTGACCCAAGGTGTGATCTATCACTCTTAATTCTATAGATAGCGATACAAAAAATTATGTCTATGTCTCATCTCATACTGAGATGATTTTAATCTATTAATCTGCTGACACTGAAACGATATAGACAAATACAACAAACTGTGGAGACGATTCATTTACTAATCTTGAAAGAAATCGGGTCGCTGATGTAACTAGTATTATTCAGTTAAAATATACCTTATCTTACTTTCACGGTGATTGATTTTGTAGACGATAAAAGGAATCATTATGGAGCATTGATTTATTACTTCAGAGAAATAAAAACCAGAATCGTAGAAAGATAACTGATAACTTAAAACGTACCCATTCTGACACGCCATTATGAATGTATGCTTCCTTAACTTGACCCAGACTATTGCTGACTACAAATACCCAAGCGTGTATCTGTTTTTCATTTAAGACAAAAATTAATGCGTTTCTGTCATTTCAATTCCTCTAACGAACTGATTACCGTATGTACTATATTGTGATGCTTGGTTCACTAGGCTAATACACTAGAGTGTTCTATTTCACTGTTTCTTTGTGTTCTTTTTCTAGGAATCAACGTAGAAACATCTATCAAGGCACCAGTTACGCAAAGACAAGCGAAGGATCTTTGAAAAAGTTGAGTTAGACAAGACCACTCAAGAAGAAGAATGAGATCCGTCAATGAAAACTAGCTTTGATCTAAGACTATTCACATTTTAGAGAAGGTCGCCTATACATTTCTGTCTTCGTTTTTGCCTCATTCAATAATTATGCTTGAAACCTGAAACCAATCAATTTTAGATGCCTTAGTACAGTAATGACTGATGCGATCTCATTCACAACACCACGCCTATCGCACTAAAGTAGGTCTAAATGTCTACGTTAAGAATACAGTAACGCCTCATTTTTTCCATTAAATATCGAGCACTGCAGTGTCGTCACCTCTTATTCACAAGCCTATGAGTTATAATCTTTACCAACCGGTTCTGATTTATTTATGCGAAACTCCCTTAACGTTCTAAGTATGTTAGGAAAATGATTGTCCTATTGCAATATGAAAGTCTCAGGATTAAGAAGAGAAAAACTGTTCAGGTGATTTAAAGTTGGAGAAATGAAAGGTAAAGTTTACGTAATAAGAAAAGTAATAATGTAATAAGAAAGTAATAAGAAAAACACAATGGGTACGATCATAATAATGAGAAAAATGAATTCTAGCTATAAAATAAAAAAGCAACGAAAAAAAAACCTGAAGGTGTCTTAGTTACTTACTATAGTACCTATAGAAGCAATCTCAATTAGAGGAAAATTGATTGGGCTTTATTTCAATAATATGAGGTACATTCCAGACTAAGATGCAACTCACTGGAGTAAAACTAGACACAAGGAATATGTAGTGAACTGTTTTCCAAATTGAAACTGAATAAATTGGAAAACTTATAATGTAAAGAGAAAAGCACGTTGAATTAATTTTAACAGTAGATCTATATCTCCTTTTCTAATGAAAAAAAACAACAACCGAAGCAAAGCAATACAATTCTCTTATTAGGCTAATGCTTTTAATTCAAGGAAAAAAAAACAACCCAGTAGAAACAACAACAAACCTTTTTTAGTCACAAACTAGTTAAAAAGTAAAGGAAAACTCGCAAATGAAATGCATCCTATAATTACAGCCCCAAAACACATTTTAATTTTTGCTTACTGGAACTCTGAGATAGGTCACAACGACCTGCACTAGACGCAATTAATGGCAACACTGGCAGAGATGGGGACCACTTCATTATAAACAACAGACGCAACACAAGGAGGCATCGAGTATCCTGCAGCTAAAACAAACATTTTCTCTCCACATTGGACAACAATATTAATGGAGAACTTTCTCTGCGACAGCCAGAATATTTTATTTCCGTTTCTTTCCAACTTGACTACCTCTTTGCCAATTAAATTACAAAACAACGACAACAAACAAAACAAATACAACGACATAAAAAAAACAAGGAAAAAAAGAACAAAAAAAAATATCAAGACAAGATCGTCTGAAAACTTGTAAACGAGGAGGTCTAGTCATGGATGAACCCATTGTTTATTAATTTGACGGGAATGGAACACCGTGGAAGATATCCAGCATGTCAAAATGGAGGCCCAGAATAGCCGCGATGACAATAGACACCCGGTGTCTTCTGAGACAGAATGAAATAAATATCTTGTTCCAGTCCTTGCTACTTTGTTTTCGATTTGCAGTCGTGCTTGGCATTGTCAGAAAAAGGTCATACTACCGATAAAAGGCTGATAAAGGTCCCTGTTGTTGGGCTTTCCCGCAGCGACCCACTGTGCTTTTTACGAGCGTAGAAATTGCTTTGCTTTCCTACTGTGTGGGTTTATAGCATTCGTAGAGCAGTGTTAATTGTTTTTCTGCTGCAACACAACTTAAATGAATCAAGGGACTGTGAAGGAATGCTTGTCCATAAAAAATAGTATAAAGAGAGAGCAAAATTGCTATGAAAATCTAAAGATATATTTGCAATTATTGTGATATTTAGGGAGATAAAAGACTATGATCGGAAGAAGGATCAAAGGCATTAGGAACTGTAGGCTTGAGAGGTTATTTGACATATATCGGTTAATTGCTAAGATGCTTATAAAAATTTGATTTGTTGGCCTTAAAATGAAAGCAGATATCCTTTACTATTTCAGCAAAAAAAAAAAAGAAACAGGAGATAAAGGAAGAAAGAAGGTAGGCGATACATACATGTAGGCTATAAACAAGAATATAACGAGAAGGTTAACTGTGTTTCTGCATGTGTTTCAACGAGATAGAAATTATAGAGAAAAAGAGATCTACAAAGATAAGAGAGATATAGATAGATAGATAGATAGATAGATAGATAGATAGATAGATAGATAGATAGATAGATAGATAGATAGAGAGAGAGAGAGAGAGAGAGAGAGAGAGAGAGAGAGAGAGAGATCATTATAAAAAGAGGGAGGGAGAGTGGGATACATAAAGTTCGAGATAATCAAGGATATTTTTTTTATAACGTCACATTTTCGTATGTTCTAAACAAGACAGTAATACAAAAACATGTCATTATGTATACACACAGTCATGGTAAATGGAAGACATAATACAAAAACAAAACTCCAATTTAATCGGAGGTGGAAAAAACCCACTATATCCCAGTTTTACGTCGCCTAAGTCAATCAAGATCACGTGTGGCGCCGGGCCTCGGAGCCGGGTACCTGTGAGTTGGCTGGTACATTATAGTTATTGACACCGACATAACTAGTGACAACATGCCACTATTTCAACAGTGTTTTCCGTTTGCTGCTTAGAGTTCAACGGTAACACCTTATAGGTTATTTTGTGGACGGCGCCTAAGACTGAAGTCTGCCACATAAAGACTGTGCGGGGAGGAGGGGGGGGGCGGTGGTCCAGGGGTAGAACATCGGCTTCCGACGCAAAAGGTTCCGAGTTCGAATCCTGGCTGTTGCGTTCCCTACTGGTTGGGTCGGTGTCAGTATAACGTACCCGGCTGAGACAGGAGTCATGGTATCCCCGCCCTGTCTCGTGTGTGGCAGCACATAAAATTGTCAGACGTCCGTCTTGGGGCCCGTCCACAATATAGCCTATATAGTGCTGCTGTTGGACGTTAAACCAACCCAACCCAACCCAACCCAACCCCGCGGGGAGGAGGGACAAAAACAAAAACAATGATAATCATCACTGACCTGTTGCCATGACTGCCCACAGCAGTAATCCACGCAGCCACAGGGACAGGTTTCCGGGGATTCCCGGCCACCCTGACCAGGGTCTTCTCGCCGCACCCACCAGGTGGTCCGAGCCGCTCATGGCTGTGTCTTATCCCCTGGATGCGTGACGGTTGATGTTGAGGATGAGTCTTGTCTTATCAAACCGATGGAGGCCCATCGATTGTGCATTATAGAGTTTCACTTGTTCAGCGAGGCAGTCTAGAAAATCTACACCATCGTAATGACTACGTATGTTATCGTGTTTTTTTTCGTTTTTTGTTGTTGTTGTTGTTGTTTCCGATTATGCTTTATGATAATGATTAATCTTAATATTTAAAGCCTTAATGTGATTTAGAAATAGATCTGCTTTCAATAGACTGTAAAAATCAAAACAATAAAAAAGGAAATTACTTAACTTCAATAAACAAATGGAATGCCTGCTAATGATATTCACCACTAACTAAACTATGAGCACACTTTATATTTTCTTAGCAAATACCTTTTGGCCGTCTCGCAAAGTGAGGCAACCATTGAATTTTCATACCAACCTAATGGCTGAGCAAATCACATAATGGCACAAAATCCTAGGGATTTCCACCTCCACTGCGCTAATCTCTTTCTTTTTCTATCTTATTTTAAGGCCCAGTCTTCCACCGCTCTTTAAAGAATCTGTACCGCTCTTCCTTGCAACGGCTTTAGATGTCCTTGCCCTTCTCGTGCTGGCCTCAGAAAACTCGATGGTCAGTATTAGCCGGCCACTAACAGTAATTTCCACTTCCCTGCCGGGGGTTTTCCACACCCGGCACTCGGCACATTATCCGTTTACTTTGGATCAAATATCCAGCCAGACAGTGGTTGTTGGGCTTAGATCACTCTGCTCCAGTCCTCACTGTCCCGGCCTGGTGTGGGTGATTGTCAACACGTTATGGAGATTTGGCAGCGAGTGTCCGACCCTCACAAGGATGAGACCAGACGTACTTTCCGCTCTGAATTAACCCAATGAAGATAATCCTGTGGAGCACAAAGAGTTTGACTTAATCAATTCTACCATAAATTCAAATCATTCAACCATAAAGTTATGAACGTGAATTTAAGAAGACTTAATCAATATTAAAACTCTTTAAGCACCCAATTAACTTATGACGAGTTTTCGAATATATCTATACTATTGGACGGGAAAGACTTAGCGTACCGCAGTTGAGGAAAACAAAAGCTTTAAAAAGTTCTACATTTCCTAGGTTTCACGAAGAATCTTTGTATGGATACGGGGTAACCAGCTTAAATTCTGGTTACCAGCTAGGATAAGAAATCAGTAGAGCAACCGGGGCTCATAGACTATCAAAATTATTACACCAGGCCTGGATTGTGTATTTTATGTTTAGATATCTTTAAATGTTTACAATATATACTTTTGGTACCAGCTAAATAAATATCATATTCAGAGTGCTTTCACGTTAGAGAGGAAAAAATGAAAGATCAATGTTGTCATGTAATGTTGAAATGGAAAAAAAAAGGGGGGGGGTGACATCCGAACCTGATTCACGGCGCATATTGGTTGTACTAAATATAATGTATTATTTGATACCCATTTACAAAACCTTTTTTCTAGAAGAAATTAAAAACTGATAAACAGATAACTATATTCAATTTTATAAATTGTGTGGTTTAAAAATCTATTTTGTCAAGTTAAAAGACTCTTTTTTTCCATTGTCGTTGTTTAATTTAATGATCCAATAATAACAAATGTAGACAGATATTTACATAAAACAATGGGTATCTCTACAGATGGCATCTCGTTTTTAATATAAGCACTTTGAAACACTATTCACAAAACAAACAAACACACAACAAAACAGCGTTTGAGGCAAAATAAAAACATGTGATATAAGCAGCTGTAATATTGCCCGTATAAGTGGTATTAAAATCAATAGTAGCATCAGCAGCAATTGTAGTTGTGTTGGTAGTAGTACAAGTAGCAGAAGTAGTAATAGTAGTAGTAATAGTAGAAGTAGTAGTAGTAGTAGTAGTAGTAGTAGTAGTAGTAGTAGTAGTAGTAGTAGTAGTAGTAGTAGTAGTAGTAGTAGTAGTAGTAGTAGTAGTAGTAGTAGTAGTAGTAGTAGTAGTAGTAGTAGTAGTAGTAGTAGTAGCAGCAGCAGTAGTAGTAGTAGTAGTAATAGCCGTAGTAATACTAGTACCAACCGAGTGTGGTTTCATAATGAAATTCTATACAACACTTATGCTTATTCATAGTCATGTTTCCTGTGTTTGAGAGAGAAAAATATAGAAAAGTAAAAAGGATAGTGTAAGACATACAGACACAGACTAGACAATATTACATGGTGCATAGAAAGGAAAAAAACAGACGTATTAACATCAAGAGATGGGAAAGAGAATAGAGGAGAAAAGAAGAGAATCATTCTCAGAGGAAACGTGCGTGACAGGCGCCTGCGAGAGCTTGGAAGGTAGGAATAAAACTAGTCTTCAGGCTCGCCAAGATCTTTATCAAGAATAACATAAAAAATATACAAACCGGTGGCAACAGTTACATAGTCCTGTTTGAATGGACGGGATAAAAAGAAGTAGGTAGCACTATTATCCTAGGCCTTTAAGGCCCTTAGCCAGATGGCTAGACTATAATAATGGTGGGACTTACAATGTATTATTTACTGAGAGGTGATACGTTTTTGAACATATCTTCCTTACCAGATGGCTAGACTATAATAATGGTGAAGATACAATTTTTTTTTAGATAGAGAATGCATTATTTACTGAGAGGTGATACGTTTTTGAACATATCTTCCTTATTGAAATTTTGTTTTCACTTATTAACATATTCGTGTGGCTAAGAGTTTAAATCCGTAGTTTTACTTGTTTTAATATCATAGTTGCTCTCTATGAACGCAGACTGAAAAAATTAGTATGCACTTCAATATTGATAAAATATTTGCATATCTGTTGTAATCAATCCTTCATAAGACATTGTTATGGTACACATTTTTGTACGAAATCGATTTATAAAACACGTGAACACTACTTAATGCTAAATAAATGAATAAATTATAGCCTTACCTCCAGACTACGTAAAAGAAGTGTTATGTATGTTTGTAGCTGTGGGAAACGCACGTAATGTATTCTTAATCAGGGCTCTATTTTGTATTTTCTCTGGACAATGTCTGTTTGTCCACGTAACGACTTCGTATATAACACACAACAAAAACATCAGTCTCGTGTCACTGTTTTTGTCCACACTAATGGATGCACGATGCTCGGTTTAGCTTGAACTTTGTCTGGGTCGGTGCCAGGCGAAGAACTATGAGGATGACCTGGACCTGGCGTTGGCTAGTGATCAAGTAATCTATACACAGCGCTGACCAGTGCTCAAGTAATCTATAGACAGAATTGGCTGGTGCTCAAGTAATCTATAGACAGTGGAATCTGGACAGAATCTGAGCTAATGCCAGTACTATTCTCAAAATGTTCGTATTGAAAACACGCTAAGAGATTGGTCAGGAGATATCGCTGTTTAGATATATGTTCGTTTAGGAAGATAAAATGATAGAACCGTTGTAACAATATTGTTGTCTCTAGGATACACAGAGTACCAAACAGAGCGATGTTGAATTTAATAACAAAGGCGAACTCTAGGACCCTTAATGCATTGACAGTAAAAAGGTGACTTGATAGAGCACCAAAAGTCTTTTATTCCGATTAATTCATATGTAATAGCTATGGACTGTCAAATTGTTTAATAATAATAATAAATTGAGTGCACCAGTGTATCGGCCTTGAGGAGTGTGGCAGTCAATGGCAGTCTGTCGCGCTGTCAGAGCACCATGGCAAGCGGTTCAAACGGGCCTTGTGTGACAGCCAAGCGGGGGTCAGAGGTGACAGCCGTGTCATCTAAAGGTCACACGCATGACCCTTTTCTACTCTATTGTTAGTCCCAATAGTTCCCGAAAATTATTATTAAATGACAGAATTGCCTTAGGATTCTATATTTTTGGTCCCAATAATATTCCCGAAAAAAAATGTTAATGAAAGTTTAGAATAACCTTGTCTTTCTACTATACGTGAATACTGAAGGCAAGTAATTTGTCACGAACGATAAGGTAGAAGCGTAGGAAATGAGGGAATGGTTGTTGGGTTTGGCAAATTCGCTACGGTAGAATCAGGGTGCAATAGAGATTTCACGATGAGGATTTCTCGTTTGTGGGTTTGGATATTTAAGACGATAGCTCCCTTCTTTAAACCTTAGAAAAACACTGAATGATTTTCTTACGGCCCGTATAAAACTAAGGTTATAGTGAATACGCATTACGTTAGATCTCTGTATAAAATAAAACTGGGGGCTCAGCTCTTGAAAAGGTTTCAGTTAGTTCCTTGATAGGATCATACACATCCATAGGAACTTTGCTTTGAAGAAGCTAAATGGACCAAGCATCCTTTACTAAGTGACTTAAAGATTTTTTTTTATCATAGTAGTTATCTTTATCAGTAGCCTAAGCCTTCTTTTGGTGAAAACCCTGAAAAAAAATACGCGCGAATATTTGTGCTGAAAACCTACAATTTTGTTGAGCTTATAGTTCTGGCAATATAATTATGCTCGCTTAATGATGACTCCGACAGATACCACATGACAGTGTATGAGAAATTACATTATAAAACTAAACAAACGTTGGGTTCAAATCACTAACGGAATATTTATAATAAGAATTACAAGACGCGAGATCTAACACAAGACCACAGTTCCTACTAGACTCGACCGCGGAGTTCTTTTAATCAACACTGTCAGGGGATCGATAGTAGGGCCCTCTTTGTGAAGCCTTTAATACGTTTAAGTTCGAAATTGCACCCGCTTTTCCGCAAACATGTTTTCATTGTGTGGCCGGTGTTTTCCTCGGTGATTGCTTTATCAAGCTCGGGCGCAATGGACAATGGAAACCGCGGGCCTTTCAGTTTTCCACAAAGGAAAAAACCCGGCTTTAATTGAAATACATTATTCATGGTATTGTGATTCTTCAACTTAGCCTCAGTCACACAAGCCTATGCAAAGAAAATAATGAAGATGGCCTTTTCGTTGAACAAGTTGAGGCAAAATGCTGTCAATTTTAATGAGCCCTCCAGTTAGATTTTAAATATCAAACGACGCCTGTTCTACGTTTGCTTGTCACTTTAATAACTGTCTTTTGAATTTACGAGTTGGCTACAGCCGATTATTATGCTTTCTGCTATCCCAAAAATTTTATAGTAACTCCAACTTTTTTCAACTTTTCAACGCATTCCGTGTCTTGAAAAAGATAATAAAGACGTTACAGATTAAAAATTTGGTTTCGTGCAATTAAATTGAAGATGCTTGACATTAATGCTTGTCATGATTGGAAATCGTTACGGTGTTGCTAATTATACGATGATTTTGTAAAATGCTTGTAGCCTATCTTTCCTCTGTAACCTCGCTCTTGACATCACTTTGCGCACTGCGAATTTTCTACGATCTCTCCGTATGCCTCTTGTTTGCACGTAGTAAAGTATAAATATAGTTAAACTCTTTCAATGTTTAATGTAATTATTATCGATGACTATCTGTCTCATATAAGACGATAATGCGCATAATCCCTACCATTTGAAACTAAAATTATCAATTTATCAATATCCCTCACCTCTTAGCTTTCTTTCTCTATCCCTTCCTCCCGTTCTCTCTTCCTCCCTCTTTTTCTCTCCCTCCCTAATTAGGCATACATGTCCTTATCCGTCCGCTTGACTATGAATCTTTATCTCTCGTCTTGAATTAAAAAAAGGAGCCCATGCCTTACTCTGTCTGTCTGTCTGTCTGTCTGTCTGTCTGTCTGTCTGTCTGTCTGTCTGTCTGTCTGTCTGTCTCTGTC
>RQTK01000307.1:350987-375944 GCA_003991915.1 Elysia chlorotica
GAGAGAGAGAGAGAGAGAGAGAGAGAGAGAGAGAGAGAGAGAGAGAGAGACAGAGACAGAGACAGAGACAGAGAGGAGAGAAGAGAGAGAAGAACCCTCAAACAATAAATGACAATAAAGAGAGAAACACTGAATACAAATTCAATCGAGTTAAGCACAGAACAAAACAAAATCTGAATGGTGTGCATCTTTACGAGAGCTGTATAGAGACGTCGGGACAGGGCCGATGAAATTGTAATCAAGTTACGTAAGCGAGAAATTCAAACTCGAACTTTACCTCTTGTCCCCTGAAAACATCAAATGGATTGAAATAAAACAAGTTCTTCAATTTGAATAAACTGCAGAATCAATACCAATGCAATAATATCAACTTAGTTCTTTAATTTATTTTATTCAGCCCATGCGATGCAGAAGCACTCATTTTGTTAACCCGCAGTGTATTATTGATTTTGTCTTCAATGCCAGAAATTTAAGAAATCTTATAAGTATACATTCTGACATGTAATAAACACCAATAAGATTTGAAAATCGTTATCACAGATTGTATCTCTTGATAAAACAAGCAAACACATCACAAAAACAATCTGTAACATGCAGGCTAGAGCTCCCGTGGTGTCTAAGTTTGAGTATTTTGCCCAACGTCCAACGAAAGTTATTTTTGTGGACAAGTCCCAAGACTAAGATCTGACAACTTTACGTACTGCCACACAGAGACAACTGCGGATATACTATAATCCCTGTCTCATTCGGCCATATTATACTGACACCGACCAAACCAGTCGAGGAAGAAATTGGACAAAAATGTTTTTTTTTTTTTATCTATTGTTGGTTTCGAACCTAAGACCTCTCTATTGGGGGATCAACGCTCTATCTATTGCATCAGGTCGCCCACAACATGCAGGGCAGAGCTCCCTCAGGGTCAAGCCATTACATAGACGCCCCCAGCCCACCCACGGGACTGCGATAAAATGCAGAGAATGCGGAGGGATGCTCGAGCGGCGCCAAGCCTTCACTGCATGGGGCAACAGGGAAACACAAAGGATAATTCCATTTCGGCCAAAATATTTTTTTTTAAATTTTATTTAAAAAAATCATGTTTCCCCTTTTCTTCATAAAATGTGGGCGCGGTTATTGTGTAAAGAATCGCTTGATTTGGAATGTTTTAAGTTGGCCCTATTTGAAAACAAATATTGAGTTGGTTGAGTCTCGATTAGTGAGTCATCTGGAAGATCAATAATTACAAGTGTACAATTTTTGACTGTTAAATGTCTCTATCAAAATCCCCCCTTCCAGAAATAAATTTCAATTTTACCTCGTTTGAGATTTTTGGGGATAGATGTATATTATTTATATCTTGATTGTCAAACATAGTTCGAGTAATAGAGATATCTATTGAATATCAACCGGAATATTCTGTGTTATTTCTGTTGGTGGTCCACTACTTACACCTGTACCAATAGCAGTGGTTAAACATAGTAATTTTGCTGCAATAACCGCAACTACTGCTACTTCTTCTACTGCTACAATTACGGTTATTCACTAAAACATTTTTCATAGCGTTTATCCCAAATCCGCTAAAACTATCGCAGTAGGGATGCACTGTGTAATCTATATTTAATGAGATGAATAATTATTTGACTATAATATGCATTAACTTTTTGATGAATTTTTGGAGTGTGCGCCAATGTAATCTGTGTACGTGAATGTCAAAGATAAGCACTTTTTCATTAAAGTAATTTATACGTAAATTTGATCCATCTATGTTGAGTATGCCTAGAACAAGTGTCCAAATTGTCTGAATGAAGTTTACGTCTACCTTTTCCTGTACCGCTTTTAAAAATCCTAAAGAGTGACCGCGTTCCCAGGATATCCACCCCACCCCTCTCCTCGTCAACAACCATACATTGAGCAACTCATCTTCAGATCATTTCGCGCCAGGTTAGGCCTTCATTCTGCCTTTGAATTGCGATAAAAACAATAGACAATTATAAGTAAACAATCGCAGCATCGAAAGCAGGTACGCCTCACCTAAGAAATACCTCATGGGGCGAACAATCTTCAAAGATGTTTCAATCTGAGTGTATTGCTCATACCCCTTCCCTTGCCTTCCTCCTTTATCATTACCTGTTTATCTTCTTTCTACAAAGTCATTTTATACGAACACGTTTGTTTAAATCTACTCTTATCTTTTTTTGGATTTACAGTATCTATGATTAATTAAATGATTGAACTAGCTAACAGAAGGAAATCTTCAAATGTCAAAACAATGCGATCAATCAGATAAATTCTTCTAAGGAGACTAAGATTGATTGACAAAATAAAAAATAAAAAACAGTTTGAAGAAACGAATAGGTCGAACTTTTTACCATTCTCTTTGCTGTAATTGAACATTCTTTTAGGTTTTTTATTCGTATTTTGTAGCTAAATACAAGCACTCAACCGTTATATGACCTTGTACTTTCCGATTCATCTAATTAAGTGAAGAGCACGTCCATCAATTCAGACACGTAATCTTATTCTTTGGAGACCTTCCAACAATTATAAACATCATTGTACTTCAGGAAATCTCAACAGAATCAGAAATCTGAGAAGCACAAAAACTTGCCGCCCGATTTACTCTCCATACCTTTTGTATAGGAAGATAAGGTAAAGGTAGATAAAACACAAGACAACACACGCGCGAGAGAGACAGACAGACAGAGAGAGAGAGAGACAGAGAGACAGAGAGACAGAGAGAGAGAAATAGAGGTTAATATATAGGTAGAGAACAACACAAAAATGCACGAATATGAAAAAAATGAATATTGATGAAAGCTTAAAATCAGTATGACTCAGCAAGTACTGATGTTCAACCAATACAATCATTTAGAACAATGCATGCTTTCTTTCTCACATTCTCACATATTTTAATTATGAAAATAATTAGACTTACATGCAATCTCTTTTTTTTTCAATTCAATTATAATTCAATTATATATTAGAGAGTCTGTCGACAAAAGCTTCCACCTTCAGTTTCAATTCGAGAAAAGTATAAAAATGTAACACCCCCTCAGTACAACAGTCCTTTTTTTAAGTGGAATTCCGTTATATAAAAATAAACCTGCCAGAGGCTTTTTTTTTTTAATTGCATCATCATGCAAGCGGCTCAATGGCATAATGGTCTATCTCACTTTTAAAATACTTAAGGTTTAGAACGTTTTAGAAATGAGATAGGAGTTTATGCAACTGAGGTGACCTAGTGCTTGAGGGGAATCCAAAAGTGCACCAGATAAGGCGCAAGTTTGCACAGACAGTCGGTGTGGTTAATTAGTGAGAGGACACGAGTAATTTGGTTAGAGGGTTTGTCTTGTGGAGCAAATAGTGGGAACACTTCCACGCAAGTGTGTTTATCTAGGGAGGAGAGCATCTATGTAACATCCGAAATTGGTTGAGCATTGTAAATAATCAAAGTTGGTGTATATTTGAAGATTGCGGAAGTGGGGAGAGTGGGGTGGGGGCAAAAACCAATAATAAAACACGAAGAATTGTAAAAGAAGGGGAACTATAAAAGAAACGTAATGGACAGATCAATAGGTGTAGATGGTAGATAGATTCTGAGATCCATAGATAAAATGGCGATATCTATAGACATACATTATTGGGCTTACAAATTCAGAACAGTCGATGGAGTTTCCATCTCAAGAGAGTAAGGCAGAGACAGAGATTGTAAGAGATGCATCCACGCAGAGATAAGGTCGATTTCGACAAATTGAGAGAGAGAGAGTGAGAGAGAGAGAGAGAGAGAGAGAGAGAGAGAAAGCGAGAGAGATAGGGGGAGAGAGAAAGAGGAAGAGAGTGTGTGTAAGAGAGATATACTTATTTAGCATTAGGGTAGATGAGAGAGCAAACATGTTCGAAAGAGAAAGGTACACAGAAGAGAGTTGGAGAAAGTGGGAAAGGAGATAAAGGTCCATAGATAAACGCCATTAAAAAGCAGGAAAAAAAAGAATTGGAAGACTGATACGGGGAAGATAGTAGCAAGAGTAACAAATCGAAGAACATTGTAAGCAAATCTTCCCAAGCCCACTGCGAACTGTTCGCACACAGTACCTAAGCAGAGTCGACATGTACATTATTCGGTAAAGTACCGATACACTCACTATCAATAAAACCGAACGTTTACGCATTGACTTTTCGAGTATAAATTATAGTATGGAATAACGTTACAGTAAAAAATGAGGTGTGGTAAAGAAAAGCAATTATGTAAGAAGAAAACAAGATATGGCAATTTTAATCTTTAGCTTTACATTTAGTTGATGAAGTAAGAGTGACATTTCATGGTGCAAACCCACATAAGGTGAGAGACTTTGTAGACAGATAGGTCGATGGGTATAAAGAAAAAGATGATTATCTATATACGTATATTGAACAAAATTCTGTCGCAATGTATTATGTTAGGAAAATCTTTAAAGACACATACAGATAGATAGCGAGATTTATGTATCGTTGCGCAAAAAATAGACGATAGGTGCATCGTTATTGATATTAACTGATTACAAGCAAGTAAAAAAAAAATTAAATCAAACAATCATAAAACTCGTGAGATATCACAGAAGATGAACGAAGAGCAAGATTGAAATAAGGCAAATATAAACTAAAACGATTCTAAGCTTACAGTGTCAACATAATCATAGTACAAATCTATCAAGAATCAAACTTTATTTGATTTGTTGAAAATTACATCACTAGAACACCTGCTCTTTACGAAAATCGGAAGAATAAAGAGCACTACATAGACGACAGAAAGTTAAATCTAAGATAATTTAAGACCCTGTAAGAGCAATCTTCAAGATTGAAGAGCGAAGATGGACATGTCAAAAGTATGAAGAGAGGAGAGTAATCTACGAAACGCGATGTTCCGCTCAAAGCCTGCGCGACTTGTCCACAAAACTTACCCTAGAAAGGTGATAGAAGGATGCTAGCCGTGGACGAAGATGAGCTATTTCTATTTGCATAGAACGGGGACTAGATTCTTATCTAGGTCGGGCGGATTGGCTGTCAAAAGGGGGAGCGTGGCAAGATGATGGCTTCTAGTGCCGCTGACCCAAGCATCCGCAATGGATAAAAACAAGTTCTATTAAATTCTTAAGAGATTTCTGAACCTTAGCACAGAAAATGCATACGACTGAAACAAAAATGTCATTTAGATTGCTTTAATTTTTTTTAAAGGAGGGGTTGATGAAAAGGTGGAGTTGATGAAAAAGTATTTGCAATGATGCTTCCATAAAAATTCCATTTAAATTAATCTTAAAAAACAAAAAATGATCAGAAGATTAAATTCTGCCAAATGCATTTCCAGATTTGAAATTCATGGCTCAAATAAAAAAAAATATTTTTACACAGAGGGTTATCAGCTAAAAAAAACCTAGAAAGAAACAAATCAAAATGAATAAATATGAAAGTCCCAAACAAAATAGGAAAAAATATATAGACCTCTAAAGTAAAGTGTATTACATATGCGTAAAAACTGCAAACATACAAGTGGCTTCTCTTAGACAAAAGCGCAAAAGCGAAAGTAGCGGAGACAGAAGCGACGGAACATGTTGGCCACGTTCAGGTGGAGAGCTGTTGCGGATGTCGACAGACAGAGGCGACTGACTACAGTGACTGCCAGTTCTGGCAATCGTAGACTTGTACCTGGGGGATGAGCATTAGAGCTCTCGCGATAACCGGGCCTGTAGCAAAATGGAGACGTCAGGTAAGGCCACGGCGTCCAATCATAGCTCTATCCTAGACTTACTGAGCATACTGAGCCAATGAGCGGTCGCAAAACCCCAATGTTTTAAGCACGTGATAAAGTCACGTCATGCGCTATCATTGTGTGGATCGCAAGACATGCACTGTGTTGTACCTGCGGGGTGAGCACTGTCTGCCTGAGGGGCTGCCACTGTACCAGAGAAGGCGGCAGGTGAGCGCCTTAGCGCAGGGAGCGCGCACATCTGGTCCGAATCAAGAAGGCCGCGCTGCCACTCTATAAATCAAGAGTTGCGAGAGGTGCTTCACTTTTGTGGTCTTTCAATGCATTGTTTTGCTTTATGTTTGTTTTTTATTTGCCAGAAGGCTCTTAGTGGGCGTTTTTTTCTCTTTGTTGCTTATGTTTTAAACCTTTTTGTTCATCTAGCCATTTTGTGGTCTTTCAATACATACACGTTATTGTTTAGTTTTGCCAGAAGGCTTTAAGTGGGCTTTTTATTGTTTTTTTGTTGTTGTTGTTGTTGTGGTTTTTGTTGTTGTTGTTGTTTGTTTGTTTCAAATTGTAACACATTTTTAACTTGTCTGTTTAATATCAACCGCACTGTAGGTTATGGCAAATTTATATCGCTTACAATATATAACTTACTTTCGTGACTGAAAATTAATGCCATTCTCATTCGCTTTAGTGCTGCTATTTGCACTAAGAGTATTTTTCTCTCCTCCATCCCCTTATTTCTCTCTGCCTCTGCCACTTTCTCTGTGTCTAAAACGTTCAAACATACATAAAATTGATTTCCGCTATCTCATCCACCGTTCTGCCTTTATATATCTTTGTATCGGCCGTTTGCTTGTGTGATGTTTTTATATTCATCTATCTATTTATTGAGCAAATGCTATCTAATTTTGCTCTCCCATAGTATTACCAACCTACTCGATTATCTACAATTATTATTGTATTCCTGCCAAATCATTTGAGCAAATATGCGCACAGTCAATAACCAATAAACGTGTCTTTCCAGAACTCGCAAACATATAGCTTCTCTTCACACTATTCAGTTCTATAAACTCAAGCGCTATTCGGCAAAAGTGCACACATTTCTCTCTCGAAAGAAACCTTTATTAGCTCCACGCTTTATTGTTCTTGCCTTAAAATCTAAGGGTCTTTGTTTTGCAATCTGTTTATGGCTGTTTGTCTGCATCTGCCTGTCCTGAAGGCCTATGTCTATCTTTCTCTCCGTATCTGTTTCTCTTTCTCTCCGCCTCTCTCAGTCTATCTCTTTATCTCTCTCTCTTTCTCTCTCCCTCTCTCTCTATGTATGTATGTTTCACTCTGTCTCGGTGTCTCTGATATCTCTCTCTCTGTGTATGTATTCATATATCTCTCTATCTGTATGTCTTCTGATCTCTCTCCCTCTATCTCCCTAATGTCGTGATTATAAAGTGCGGGGGGAGTCACCCTTCCGCCCTATAGGATCCTCTTTGGGAATCTAGGAGTCGTAAACTAAAAGAGGGAGGGCCCCTTCATATGAGAGAGAGATAGATAGATAGAGAGAGAGAGTGAGTGAGAGAGAGAGAGTGAGAGAGAGAGAGAGAGAAATAGATGGGTAGAAAGAAACAAGATAGAGACAGAGAAACAGAGCGCTCCAGTCCCCCCTGCGGGCACGTATCCGCATGTGCGCCGTATGTTAGTTTTCCTGGTACCATCCTGAGCAGTACAGTGCCGAGCATTCCTCAAAGTGACATTTAATCCACTTATGTCGAGAAAGTGGATTTGAGACAAAGGGGGGAGAAAAATGTCCCGATTCAGGTGATGAACTTTCCTACATCGTGGGGAACGAGTACCCAACTTTAGGTGACAAAGACTGCGGTTACTGAGCATTCGGTACATTCCTGTTGTCTATTCAGTTTCCACTTGGTAACATAACATTCTTTTGTGTTCACTGTGCTACGCGTTTTTACTTATTCTTTTCAAGATAAAGAGAGTTTCTGTGTAGAACCAGTAGATAGCTATTCATTAAAAACGTGTAGCTATTCATCTCACTTTATATTTGCACAGCCTCAGTACGATGGGCATAATAGTTTTCAACAAATACCGATATCTGCTGTACTTATTTCAAATACACCATCGACTATTGCAAACACACAGCGTAGCAATATCTATAGAACTTAGTTCAAATTATTCATCATTTTGTTTTGCTTAGTACACCCTTTCAAAACTTTGGCTTGTAAGTACAATATCGCGGTAGTTTATGACTCGTCGTAACAATATAAGAATGAGGAGGCTTACGACGAGTCACAACTACTGCAACATTGTACTTGCGGGCCTTTGTTGTTACAACAATCCCACTAATAGTGATACGTAAAAGCGTAAAAATAACAACTACAACAACTATTTTGATAGGAGCGTAAACTTTAGTTCCATTATGATGCGCACCAAGCTTAATGCATTAGTGATATAAAAACTTTTAGGGAAAACTCATCATAAAAGTTTGATGCGTGCTGTGTGGCGTGTGACTGTATATCCCCCTGCCCCGACATGGCAATCACATTACGCTGGGAGATCCCAGGGGAGTCTCGACTCACGTTTGGTGACTCCTCCGGACATCCCCGCAATGATGATACATTTCCACCTCCGGAGCGGAATGGTTTTTTTTTTTATCTGAATGCCCCACCCCTCTTTTTTTTTCCCTACTGTCTGACTTAGTGTTTCTATGTTTATGTTTGTGTTTGTTCAATATACAGAGACACATATTGTGTTTTTCCCATGATCAACACTTGATAAATTCCCACCTTTATAGCGACCATTTTTCGCAATACTGATACATTTCCATCTCCCTAGCGGGCTGCTTTTTTGGTTGTGTTTTTCCTGAATGTTGCCCTTTACCTTAAGTCTTTGTGTGTCTGTGAATCTTGTATCATGACCAACACAAAGATACAGCCCCAGCTTTAGATTCATGTGGGGCGACTCATCATGCTCGAAATGTCTCCGAACATCCTCACAAGGATGATACTTTCCTAGTCTAGTTTTTTTGTTTCTCTAAATGTCCCCCTTTACGCTTTAGTATAGACTTTGCAATTCAAGCAACGATAGCAGGTGACATAATGACACCCCTTGAACATGGAGTTTTCCGCTTGCTCGTTGGCTCCGTCAGTCTAGAATAGAGCTCTAATTGGTCCAAATTCCCATAGCTATCGTCTCCGTTTTTGCTATGGGCCTTGTTATGGTACAGCCTCTAATTCCAGTGTATGTTTCTTATGAAAGCGTTATGATACATTTCCACATTTTAAGGTGCGAACAGATCAACTTCTTCATCCATCCCAGCCAGTCACAAACAATAATTATGCAACTATCTATTTTAATGCCTTTTCATTTCTCGAGGCACATAGCATGTTGGCCGACGAATAACAGCTTCCGCTGCCAGGCCTAAAACCTGTGTATTGCGACACTGAGGCGAAATTTGGTCAGTGTTGGGCGCCCGCCATTTTTCCGCTCTCGATTCATGCACTTATTTGTCTATGCCTCTATAAGTATATATCTAAGTAGTATATTTAGTCTCAGAATAGTAATACAAGAAGATTACAATAAAATGGTTTATGAATAAGCTTGATTTTGAAATATTTAAAAATGTTTCCATCCGCGTAACCACTGGGTACGCTTTGACCCAGATATAGCTGGTCAAGCCATACCCTAGCTTCGCAAGTACATACAGTCATGTAAAGAGCGGTCCGCCGCTGACGTCAACCTTGATCCTGGTATCACGTGGTTCGGTCGACAACTGTGTTTGCCTGGGTGTGCATACCAGGACAGTCTTGGAATGACGACCCACACTTGGCCTAGCTTTGTGTGCTCGGACCCTAAAGCTAACAGCCTCACAATGATGATGATAATACATTTTCCAGCTTCGTAGCGGACGGTTCTTTGTTTCTCTAAATGGTTGCCCCTTCCATCTGTCTATGAGTTTGTGTGTGTCTCTTATGATCAACACAAAAATACACTACCAGCTTATAACAGTTTGGCTTTGTCTTTGTCGCTTTAAATAACCCCTCCCCCTTTTTCGCTTTAATCTATCCCCATCTGTATTTCACTTTTTCTAAGTCTCTCTGTCTCTCTAAGTGTCTCAACCTCTCTATTTGTCATTAAGTTATCCCCCACATTAGCTACCTTTCTCTCGACTCTATTTATCTCCCTCGTCCGCTCTAATTAACCGCTCACTCTATCCTTCATATTCTATTTCTCTTTCCCTTTGTTTTACTGCGATCTGTATATTCAACTATGTAAGACCGCCCCCCTCCATTTCCCCCCTCATTCTCTTTCGTATTCCTGTCTTCCCTGCCTCTCGTTCATGTCGGTCCTAGTGTTGTGAGTACCACATCGCGTCTTAGATATGCCAAGAAAGCTTAACACGAGTTGTAAACTGCTGCGACGTTGTGCGTACGACCTCATTCTGTCGTTCTATTTCTGCTACGCCAAAACCCACAGATACTTACATGACGAGTGTACACCCCCAGGTGTTAGGTGCTACAAAACTAAAAAAAAGCAGTAATGTTGTGTGTGTGTGTGTGTGTGTGTTGGTGGGAGACTTTTCCAAACGCAAGTAAACAACGATTTATTTTCTTTTTTTCGGATGTAGGTCCCCTTTTTAGACGTTATTATCTAACTTTCAAAAGTATAATGCATGCATTTATTTTGAAAAGTATAACACTAATTTGATGTCGTTTTACGCAACATAATTATGTTTAGCAATCCAAAATGACAAAACAGAACTTTTAACCTAATTGCACATCAAATACAATATTTAAACCTGTAAGAGTGGATGGAACAGTAGGAGAATCTAAATTATGATATGAAAAATACAAGGTTCTCTCTGCCTTCTTCATTCATATTGCGATAGAAGCGTGTTCTTCTCAGGAAACAAAATGTTATTTCTCACTGATAATGATTCATATTTTAAACATTTAATCCTCTTTCAGACATGAATAAGCGGGTGGGATAGCCTTATATGAGCTGTTTCGAAAATTTGCTATTAAAGTAATGAACACTTCTATGTTTTTTGGCCGATTATGATGAAGTGTATCCATCTTGCCGAATTAAATTGCATTCAGGCAAGCCTCGGAAAGTGTGAGCTTCGGGTGGGAAATAAAAGCATTAGGTCTATCTGTCTTTCATCTTTATGACAGTTGTCGAATCTATAACTGCATCATTTATGAGGATTGATACTTGTGATGGAGCCAGCACGGAAAAGTATTGTATCTGAAAAAAAGATCAATTTTGTTTGAATAGCAATATTGTGACACCTTTGCCTGAAATGTCTGGACTGTTTCAAGGATCTACGTTTTCAAATGTAATTCAAAATTAGGTTTTAAGTTGTCCAGAGAACTGACTAAAGTAAGTGAAAGAAAGATAATGATAGAGAGAGAGAGAGAGAGAGAGAGAGAGAGAGAGAGAGAGAGAGACAAAGACAGACAGACAGACAGACAGACAGACAGAGATAAAGACAGAGATGCAGGGAGGGACAGAGAGAGACAGAGAGACAGAAAGAGAGAATGTGGGAAAGTGTAAGAGAGAGAAAGATAGACACTGAGAGAGACAGAAAGAGAGAGATATAGAGAGCATGGTTGATGGATGAAATAAATAATTCATAGCTAGATCTTTACCTTTGATGTAGATAGTTTTACCGATATATGCACACATAGACAACAAATAATAAATATTCACACTTCGGTGTTAGGAAGCAAACCTATATTGATCCGGATGGGAATAATGTACATGGACTATAAATATCGGAGGAAAAAAACCTCACGTACCGAGCAACAATATCAATACATGTTTATGTGTTAACTCCCAACCAATGCGAGACAAAAGTACAATGAAGGAAAATGCAAAGTAGAAAAGCAAGCTCGAAATATAATGCGATTGTCTATTTGCCCTGTATAAACAAACATAAAGGCTTTGTGGAAAGCACAAGTTATTAAGCATCAAGGACGAATCTTCACACTACATTACTTTTGAAAAAAAAATGACATCCGTCACGCCTTGGCATTTTTCCAGCGTCCATATATTCATATTTTCTACAGTCCTGCACGATCTTTTGAGTTGGTCTATTTGATTGGTGTTGATACAATGTGATAGGACTGATACAATCTGAAAGTCGAACAGATCCGCACTGGATCCGTCCAAAATACTGCAAAGTGCATGATATTTGTATGTCATTGTAAACTAAATAGACTAAAGTGGACGCGAGGACTATACTTATCAAATATTGATAGCACTTAAAAAAATTCTTAAATCATAAGATATTGATTGAAACTTTTATTGTGCGTTCGTTCTCTGAAATACATGAAATAAGTAACGAGTGTAATTGATAAGCTAGGAGCCACGATATGCTCGTATTGTTCTACAATTTAGTGGCGAGAAGGAACTTTTCTATGATAAAATGTAGTTCATCATGAAAGACGGGAAGAAAGAACCGTGACAAATACTGTATGTGGCGTGCTAAGCTTGTAACTAAAACCACCATAAACTGTTTTGGGGGTCACAACATTAATCCTTACGGGGCGACAGGGCAGATCAAAGTTTATCAGTGAGTTTGACATTATCTGGTGCAGTTTTTAGACATTGACACGCCATGTAAGTGATTGGAGGCATATGTACAGAAAACAACGACAAAAAAAATTAACTAAGCTTAGAACTATTAAAAACACCGTGATATCAATCAATGATATTTAGAAATCTACAAAAAAGTTTGATTTACACCCCTGACAGCTGGTGCTAAACTGAGCGAGTCAACATAATAATATTTCCAGCTTAGTGGAGGAAAGATCGACGGATATCGCAATGAATCTTTTCAAACAATGAAAAATAAAGACAATAAGGGCGGAGCAATACAATGGCTTTCTTTCGAAGAATTCATTAATCACATCATGTATTATCAAGGAATACACACTACTTTTTATTATTAATAAACAAAAACCATACCAAATGTTTTATATTGTCCAACAAAGTGTTAAGAGCTTCTCTTTTCGTTTTAACGCCTACAACTGAAATACGAGAGAATCAGACATTTATATGGACTTCTAAATGTTGTTTTACACAACCTGAAATACTCTTCCTATTGGATATCTGCTCGTAATTATTTTGTGGAAATTATAGACTGTAGCAAAATTATATCGTAGGTTTTGGCTATCGGTCTACAAAAAAAAATCTCAACTGCACGCCATGAGAGACAAATAAGGTCATATTTAAAAGAAGTAAAAACAATACAATTCAGTTCATTTTGCTAACAATTTGTACTTGTTTAGACAATACATTGTCTTCAAACTTATGACAACACCCGTCTGACAATAATAGTATCTCAAAACACTAATAGGCACAAAAGTCACCTCTTAAGATTTAAAGGCGATGTAAATTGCTAAAATTTAAATTATTATAAACAGAAAAGGTCATGTGAATCGTTAACATTTGTCTCTGGAGCAAAACAAAAAATAAATAAATAAAACATAGGATAGTGTAACCTTTATCCTAAAATTGAACTGTATCTAATATCTTTTGATGTTGATGTTTTGAGTTGCACTTAGTTTTAGGTCTACCAAGTATCGACCACCCTAGCTACCGCTTCTTTTCATTTATTTTACCGAACAGAAATTTAGCAATTGTCCGCAAACGTACTCGGCATTTTGCAAATGCCACACGCAACATTTATTCAGTTGTGCTCTTCTATATATATAAGCTTACCCCCACAATTGGCTGTTACAAAGAGTAAAATGTGTCCTTGAAGACGTCATTTACACTGAGTAAACCTGTGTGAACATAGTCACTATGCGAAGAGATAGACCAAAGAGATTGGTAGACAGATAAGTAGAGAGATAGATAGAGAGATAGATAGAGCGATAGAGAGAGGGGGAGGGATATGGAGAGAGGGAAACAGAGATAGAAAGAGAGACATCGAACAAGACCGACAGAGAGCGAACGAAAGTGAGAGAGAGTGAGGAAAAAAAGAGAGAGAGAGCGAGAAAGAGAGGAAGAAAGTTAAAAAGAGAGAGAGAAATAGAGAGAAAAACAGAGAGCGCGAGTGAGAGCGAGAGAGAGAATGTTAAAGAGAGAGAAAGAGAAAAAGAAAGAGAGAAAGAGAGAGAGAGAGAGAGAGAGAGAGAGAGAGAGAGAGAGAGAGAGAGAGAGAAGGGTGCACTAGATCTTAGCCCCACATCCCATTATTATTAGACCTTCCAATTTTGTCTTCTACAGTAACGTGAGAAACATCCACAATTTTTGTAAAAAAAAATATTTATATTCAAGAGGGAATGGAGTACCTTCGTGCAGCGCAGATTTAAAAAAAAACACGGAGAGGAAAAACATGACGCACCCAAATGACTTTTGCACCGCAGTGTAATCATCTTAAAGTTTAAAACGATCGATTATTTGACCCAAATAATCGAAAATAGTCAATGTTAACAAAATGATAAAAAAAAAATATGCAAAAAAGTAGTAACGACTTAAAAAATCGCTATAAATATCAACCACCTGTAAGTGTTCAACAAAAAGATGAAAAGAATGCATGGCTTGGAGATGAGTCGAAATTTTTATCTTTACGTGTCTTTATCGTTGGAATCACATGCCATTAAGGTGTACCCCAGACACCTAGCACAGACAGACCTGGTTGTTCTACAGGCCTCGGTAACGCGCCACAGGGCTGTACCTAGTTGCTCACACATGTACTACACGTGCTGGATAGAAGCTGCCCCGATTCACTCACTTAGCGAAGAATTTATAGATGTTGAAATGCGTTAGGTAAACTCGTGGCGTGTTGCCGTGTATCACTTGGCATGGGTTGCTACAGTATAAACATCACTCGTCAAACGGCTGATGGCCTGTCATTACCGTCTTTGTTCTCCGCGAGTGGTACAGGCGCCTGCACTTTGAATCCACTAGTAGAGGGAATCTGATCAAGAATCTTCGGAAACATGCAGATCTAGCGGCGAAAAAAATCTAATTTTTTATTAACAGATATGGAGTAGCCGCATTGGGGATTTATCTTGTCATCTTTCTAAGTCTTTAAAAATTGCGATTTGCGCGTTATGACAAGTGTCATGGTCGCATTCTCTGACTCTGCTTGTGAGATTGTCTAATTGTCTTTCTTCAACTATCTTTCCTTCTTCAATGCTCCCTTGTCTTCCTCCTTTATATCTATCCATTTCTCCTTCTTGAATCCTCTTTCTTCTATACTTTCTTTAGTTTTTCTTCACCTGGTTCAAATCTCTCTGCCTTTTAACTTTTTTGTGCACACACTTTCTCGTTTTCCGCTTCCCCTCTCTCACTCACACGTTCTCTCTCTCTCTCTCTCTCTCTCTCTCTCTCTCTCTCTCTCTCTCTCTCTCTCTCTCTCTCTCTCTCTCAAACGTACACCCACTCACTCTCTCGATCTTTAATGATCTAGACCCAGAAGTTCGCCCATGCTTGACTCGCTACTTAAAGAATTAGAACCCCGCCGGTGCGAAACTGCGAATGCCCTAGTTCAGGTGTCTGTCAGGTTTGTGGGGTTCGTAACCTGTTCCGAGGATAAACATACCGACTCCATCGCTGTTGAGGCGTGAAAACGAGTCTTTCTTCAACTATCTTTCTTTCTTCAATACATACAGAATAAATATAAAATGCTATGTAAGAGTAATAGTGGTCTGATTTTGTAAGAAAACCCCATTTACTCTATTTCATACTTTTTCAAACTACATCCAATCCCTTAAAGGCTAATAATTGGTTCAAATCAAGTCATTGCTGTTTTGTTTTTTCTGTATTTCTAACACATTTTACTTTTTCCCCCTCAGGCAAATCTTATTTATTGTATCGCTTCGACTGTTCAATTAAAAAAATTGCTATAGTTATTAATGATGATATGTTTGTTCAGTACACTACTTTTCTCATGCTCCCTCGTCTTCCTCCTTTATATCTATCCATTTCTCCTTCTTCTTGAACCCTCTCCCTCTCTTTTTCTCTTTCTTTAGTTCTTCACCTGGCTCAAACTCTCTCTTCTACTCTTTCTTTAGTTCTTCACCTGGCTCAAATCCCTCTTACCTCTGTCTTTTTATTTATTTTTTTCTTTATTTTGCACACACTTTCTCGTCCTCCGCGTCGACTCTTTCACTCACTCACTCTCTCTCTCTCTCTCTCTCTCTCTCTCTCTCTCTCTCTCTCTCTCAAAGGTACACCCACTCACTCTCTCGATCTCTAATGATCTAGACCCAGAAGTTCGCCCATGCTTGACTCGCTACTTAAAGAATTAGAACCCCGCCGGTGCGAAACTGCGAATGCCCTAGTTCAGGTGTCAGGTTTGTGGGGTTCGTAACCTGTTCCGAGGATAAACATACCGACTCCATCGCTGTTGAGGCGTGAAAACGAGATAGCAAAGAAATTAACAGGAAAAATCTGAGACTTTCTCACCTTGTTTGAAAGGTGTATAAGGTTTCATAAGCGAACTTAATGAAAACACTGTCAATGGTGTTACCCAAGTAGACCACACAAACAAACGCAATCATCGTTTTCTTTTCATAAGCGGAAACCAAACCACCTGTATAATCAGAGATGACCGTCTGGGTTAATGAACCTTGTTCGGAAAACGCGATCAGCTGTTCTAAATTGCTCACTTTGTGATAGTTAAGTCACATGGCTTGCCCATAAGGTTGCAAGCTGAGCTTGATCTTCCGTTACAGCAATAAATCTAATAACTAACACTCCTCTCGTTCGGCGATTCACTTCTTTATGTAGTGAAATGTTGATTCTCTAATCATTTTGTTGACAAAGCATTGCCATGAACAGACAATATTATGGAAGAGAAGTTATAACATCGTTTTTTGGTGAAGAGAATTAAAAACGTTTTTGTTTTGTCTTTGGCTTCACTGCAGATTGTCCTTGACGCACATTACACATAGCGTTTTTGTTTTGTTTTACGCTCACTGACTAACCGCCCATGTATGTCAGATTTCAAAAGACAAGGACATACTCTGTCAATGGAACTATTTCTCCTGCTGAGTAAAAAAAAATATGTACAATGTATAAGCATGGATGCGTTTTAAAAAGTATTGAATGTTTTTAATCGGCCTTCCTTCTCAATTAATGAAGATCGGACCGTGCCAAAAAGTGATGGATGCCACATAATCTGATACACACATTGTGTAGCAATTTCACCAAATCGCATCTATTTTTTTACTGCAAGAGAAGGAATAAAGTCGGCAATTTGGATCCTGTCAGAATAAATTAATCAACAAGACAAACCATTCATAACTAATTGCTTTCATAACCCTAGTGATTGATAGTTAAAAGCCAATATAGTGCGCCGATAAAAAACCTTTTACTGTCATTTTGTGGGCGGTTAGTTGCAAGTTAATGTCGATGTATAAGTTAAGCACATTATAAATAATTTCTTCAATGACTAAACGAGCAATGTCTGCATCGAACCTCTAACTGTATTCCAATTTCGGTGTTACCTTGATTAAACATGAAAAAGAAGATATTAATAGCTTTACCGAATTCCGACAAAATAATAATACATACGTCTATTGTGTGTTCGAGCTTGAGAGAGAGAGAGAGAGAGAGAGAGAGAGAGAGAGAGAGAGAGAGAGAGAGAGAGAGACATTAACATGTATCTTAATACTGTGTTAATTGTTCCTGACATAAAAACAAAAGAATTATGAGCAGACAAGATATATAATTATCAATAACCATCAACAGACAATGCATAAATTAATAGTTGATTTCAATTCCTTTATGAAACTGGTTGGTTTAGTGTTAACAGCGCTTATTGAGCACCGGCTTCCGACGCAGGGGGTCCGTGGTTCGAGCCCCACTTTAGCGACTTCGTCCCTACTGGTTGGGTCGATGTCAATATACTGTGACCGGCTGATACGAAGTGTTGGTATTCCCGCACTGTCTCTGTGTGGCAGCATGTAAACTTATTAGATCTTATTTTTGGAGCCCGTCCACAATATAGCCTATATGGTGCTGATCTTGTACACTAAGCAACAACAAACAATGAACTGGACCTCAGGTTGCGCCGCCAAAATCCATCCGATCAAATCTTTGCTCTGCTTCTTAGAAAACCGCGGTCTACGTATAAAACTCTTCGAGAAATATTTTGAAAAAATCAAACAAGAATCTTGGACAGCTAACGAGTGACTCCTTTTTTTCGTTTTAAATACCTAAAATACCTTCTACATTCTTGCTGAGAGAGCTGAACCGCAACGAAATAATACCAAAACAAAAATACTGTTAAACCTCAGTGCTTTCAGGTCAGTGCGTCCACACACACACACACACACACACACACCGCTGATACATACTCTTTCAGATAACAGTATAATCATATACCATGTCGCCCTCTATGTCGCTCCGAAACAGTAAACAAACCAAATTTTTTTCAATTGGATTAAGATGCATAAGCTAGCTTGAATCTGATGCTATTAGGTTACTCGGTCCAAAAGTTCATAAATCAAAAAGACTTGAACACATTTCCAATACCACACCGAAGACTTGCTAGTAAGAAATCAATGTTCTGACCTCTCTAACTGGAAAAGGACGATCCACACAAATATGTTTTGTTCATTTCGTCTGGAGTTATTTAACAATGCCGTTTGTTAGATTAAGCCATCTCTCCCAAACAAAGGGGGAAATATAAATATTTGAAAAGTAATTTTTGTACATTGATAAGTCTGTTTGCTTCGCTCAGCAGCTGGCGAAGATCAACAATCCACCAGCGCAGACTTAAGGTCTTAAGTACAACGTCGCGATAGCTTATAGCTTGTCGTAACCCTTCTTAGTCTATTGCTTAAGGCGAGTCGAACGTCTTAAGTACAACGTCGCGATAGGTTATAGCTTGTCGTAACCCTTCTTAGTCTATTGCTTAAGGCGAGTCGAACGTCTTAAGCACAACGTCGCGATAGCTTAAAGCTCGTCCTAACCCTTCTTAGTCTATTGCTTAAGGCGAGTCATAAGCTTGACGTAACGATGTACCTACCACCCCTAGACGCGATTTTCGTCTCTATTTAGGTAGCGTAATAAGCTTGTAACCGTGTATGGAGACGTCGCCGGCGTTGTTAGCAGTTTGGAGATTAACGTCTTTTTTGTAAAGAGTTAAAGGAGGAGAGGGAGGGGCGCTTAAATCCGGTAAAAACTCGCTCTATGTGTCTGTTCTTTTTCTGATTCTTTTTTTCTTTTAAAAGTTTTTCTGGACTAAACATGTTTATGTACGTAGTATAAACTATGAAAGATGAGTCATGAGTGCAAGATATTAGGAGAATAGATCGTCTCCAAATCAAACAGCGTAGACTATACTTAGAGTCTTATATGCCGCAGACATTCTACAAACTGTTGAAGGTGCGAGGAGTCACTTTTATAGAGGATTGCATGAGAAAAATAAGTAGATCGATTAGTTAATGGATACAATTAAGCTTTATTGAATGAGAGAGAGGCTGAAAGAGAGAGAGAGAGAGAGAGAGAGAGAGAGAGAGAGGGAGAGAGAGAGAGCGAGAGAGAAGATATATTTCGCCCATGATAAACATATTTTATGTGACAAGCAGTTTATATTAGTTCCAGTCGAGCTATCCGTGCATTTTCAGTTTTTAGATCTCTTCCAACGTTGAGTATCTACTAGTTTCTGTTTTTTTGTTTTTTTTTTTCAAAAAGTTCTGAACAAATCTTTTTAAACGTATTACTGGATCGGTGTTCATAATGACACTCTCCTCTATAAGTCACTAATATGAGAGAACCATTACTTGATTAATATAAAACTTTTGATGTAAAATAATGAACACTATACCCCATACGTTCAGTTTAACACTCATTCATCGCTGCTTCTAGATTTCCACCCACCGCCCAGGCTTCTTGTCTCCTGAATCTCACTTGATAATTAGGTTGTTTGTGAGAGAGACGCCCTCTCCTAGTTTCCTAAGGAGAATTTTATACGGTGAAGCGTCCAAAGAGTATCGTCTGAAAATATATCGTGCGAGAATACCAGGACTCCTGTCTCAGCCGTTCAAAATCATTATCCTGACACCGACCCAACTAGAAGAGTATTGACCTCACTAATCCTCCACCATTTTGTTCTGAGAAAGCGAACCTCTGTCCTACTTAAACGGCTCATATGTCTTAAGAAAAGTTCTATACGACGACGAGACCCCAATATTAAGGTACCCTGGATTTGGTATGTCACGTTATACTGACACGAATCCAAACCAGGAAGGAGGGGAGGGGGGAAACGCGCCCGCCAGAAAGAAGGCTCGAACCACGGAACTCTTGCATTGGAAGCCGATGCTCTAACCACAGAACTACCACGCCCCCTCCCAACCCTCCAGCACTAGATCCTATCCCTACTTCATAGCTGTCCCAGCGTCCCCAAATCTAGAATGAGTCGACCAGCCAGACGCACGGCACGAACTCAAGGGCCCTTCACGGGCGGATAAAATGTGTACAGAAGCTTGAACACATCTTACAATCTCACACGCTCTCCTCTAAGCCAGAATGTAAAAGATGGGATGTAAAAGATGGAAATGTCAAAAAGCAGTGAAATGCCTTAGCTTAATGTTAGGCTTTAGACACCAAGCTAAGAAATCCTAACATTATTGTTCTAAAGCAAGTGGGCGTGTTGGGGCGGTAGTGCATTAAGTATTTTTTTCTATGGCAAATGTTATGAATAAATTACCCTCTCAGCAAACAGAGAAGGATTGTATTTACTTTACAAGAATCTCACAGGGAAATTCCGAATTTCATTCATAGCTTTTAGGTTGGTTTGACCACGTAAATTGTAAATGTCAAGGTCGTTTGTTAGAAAACCGGAAAAACTATCAAAGAAGATGGCAGTTAACGATAATCTTTAAAAGTATGATTACATAAGATTACAATCCCTATCCCATAGGGAAACTTGCCTTGGTCGTACACATGCATACATTTGATTTAAATACAAAAAACAACATCGACACATTCGTTTAAAACATAGATTACGCTTTGTTAAGTGCACTTGTCAAGTAACATTGTTGCAATAAGTGCAAGTTAAGACATACATATAAGTATATCAGTCATAAACTATCGTTTCGGAAAAATCAAGGTGATTCCAACATTTTAAGATACATCTAATTTGTAGCCATTTTTATTATCTACATGGACTATAACAACTAATAAAGTGCCTGGTTAAAGGTAAAATTTTGTTTACAGACAGCCTATTCTCATTGTTTACACGGACCTCTTTATTCTATGTACTGTCGCTTTCTTTTTTGCAAAGGGGGCATTTTGTTGAAACAGTTCTAAGAGGAAATAATAGTGTATTGTTGCCTCCTTTTCATTTATTTGTACGCTTCTTTTATACCACTGTGAGTGGATCCTCTGACACGAATCAGAACTGTTTCGAAAATTAATTTTTACTTATTTAACCCAGGTGTTTACTGTCTAGCAGTATTCTCTATAGAGCGAGTGAGAGAGCTTTCTCCCTCTCTCCGGGTTTAACGTCTCCTAGATTCCCCTGGAGGGTATGGAGGGTCCTATACAGCAAGACTTTAGTGTCTGGCAGCAATCTTCAACCATCACTTAAATCTACATGGACACAATATGTTTAACGCTAAACTGTATTTTACAGTCTTTCCGAAAATTACCATATATATGTCCTAATTCTAATAGGTGAAAATAACTATGTTATTTATGCTGCACCGGTATTATTTTATTGGGATGTAAAAGTTCTAAGAGCAGACCTGACGTTGGCATTTGTTTTCTCGTCTAAGTTCTATAAGTCTAAACCAATTTCTGATCATATTGTTATTGTGGCGGGAAAAATAATGTCCACAGCAATTATTTTATGTACTCCTCATTCGGTTGAATTATTCATTTTAGCAAAACATTTCTAAAGTATTCCCCAACAAAACAAACAAAAAAAACAACAACCTTGATGTTGCTTATGATAATCTAGCTGCCTCTCTGATAAACTTTTCCCTTAACCCGAACTCCCATTGGAGCCATTATTGTGAAGAATTCGGGAAAACCCATAAACTAATACATGGTTATTAAGTTGATCAGCTGGTCTCGGGAGGAAGCTCACACCAGACACTGTCTGAATAAATGACAGCGTTACAGCTGCAGCGCACCCATAAAACATGAGAACCAAGGGCATCTATAATGCTTTGTACATGATAAGGGGGGCCCTCAGGAGGGGAAACATACCGACAAATAAAGGATGAAAATATTATATCGGTCCGATGCTAAGTGCATAATAAAATCACATTATTTCAAAATTGAAGTAGAGAATAATATTGGACGCCACCTGAACGACGCTCCCTAGTAGATTTAGAATATTAAAACATTAGCGGATGTTTATGTGGTTCAGAAGGATAGAATTAAAATAATATTTAAAAAAAAAACTCATGAAATGTCAAAATGCAATTATCAGGAACAAAAAAGCAAACCAACACAACAAAAATAGTAAAAAGTAGCGATTTCATGTTTTACACAATTTGCAGCGAATGCCATATTTATTTTAGACAACTTCAAATGCGATTTATTGGTACAACGGAAAAAGTTAGAGATGTCATGTCTTGAATCAAGTTGAAATGAACAATAATTTCCCCTAGACAGTCAATCAAGATACATACGAGTACTTTCAATTCAGAAAATAATAAAAAAAAAAAAAAACTTTCGATTACTGAATTATGTGATGTGAAACAAAGAATTAGCCCCTGAAACCAACTATATCGCACAACAATGTAATCCTCATGTTTTGAACATTATTGGCAGTTGTGTGGGAAATCCTACAGTTATGTCAGGCCTTAATTAAAACCGTCCTGCCCCGGGTAATGAAAAGGATTGAGGTCAGTCATTCGAATAATTGTACTCGTGGTTTGGCCGCCCTCCCCCCACTCACAGTCCGCGCTGTCACTCACAAGAGGAACCCATAATAAAGGGGGATGGCGAAAAAAGTGTCCCTAAGCACCATCGTTACACAATCCCGTTACCGCACTGGAACCGACAGTAATGGACGCCTTGTGATACACCCAACGTTGCCGGATGACATAACCACATCATTTGGGCATGGGTTTTTTTTTTCTTCTGATCTCTCATTGGCTCCGTAAGCCTGGGAAAAAGCTGTGATTGGACGAATTATATTCCTTTACATATCGTCTTCGTTTTCGCATGGGTCACGTTACCGCAAGGTCTCTACAGACTGAGGAATCAGGGCAGATAGGGACGTGGGATTTCCTGCTGTGTGTTTGGGTCGTTATGATGAAGCAGGATGGAGTACTGGGTGAGTGGGTATATGTATCCTACCAAGACGCTTGGAAGTGAGTATTGGGGTGTGGGTGTGTGGGTATATGTATTCATACCAAGACGCTTGAAAGTGAGTATTGGGGTGTGGGTATGTGGGTATATGTATCCTACCAAGACGCTTGGGAGTGAGTATTAGGGTGTGGGTGTGTGGGTATAATTCATAGCAAGACACTTGAAAGTGAGTATTGGGGTGTGGGTATAACGTTCTGTAGGTATGTGTTCCTATTCCTACCAAGATGGGTTGAAGTGTTGGAGAGAGATCGATTCGGGCCAAATTAATCTGGTCCCTCCGCCTCCTGTATTTAACTAAGTGTATAGAATGTAGGATTTAACTTCCTCATACAATCGCCTTTAAGTGCCCAAAGGAAGCGAGGTGTTATATTGGATCGGATTTTCTCGCGGCTGTGAAGTTTTACCCCCTGGTAAATTAATTTTCAGACTGAGCTGGTGCTGCCTTGTGTATTTGCGTTCCCAAATGTCTTCAGTAAATATCTTTTCGCTATACTTATGAAAAGAAAACTTGAGGTCTTTGCTTTTTGAAAAAATAATTGACGAATACTGAAAGCAAGTCTGTCCCGAATAAATTTTGAGGTAGAAAAACAATAACTCAATCTAGTTTCAGGTTTCTGTCCAATATCACGATTTCCAAGTACTCCCACATACTTATTTGCTTTTGTTACATTAGTTTGACTTGTATTGCAAACTGTGTCTTAAAAAATTTAACTTAGCAAGACGTCTAGAAGTTAGATAAAGAATGTGTAAGAAAGTGAAATACCATATGAACGATTGCAAAGACCCAACCAATTTTGTAAAGACTTTGTTAGGACAGGGCAAATAATAGTTTCCCAAATTTTGCTTTTCACATATCAGTTTCCACCCGAACAAAATTCTGCCAAAGACTTTTAGTCTGTATTTTTAAATATGGATCTAATTGCTGTAAAGAAAGGCGTTTTTTCACAGGGAGTTTTGGAAATTGAGGAGGAAAAGTTAATACTGGGCGCCGGAGTTGCCGTTTCGTGTAAAGAAAAAGACAGTCGAGACAGCATGGCCATCTACGTTATGAATTATTAGTCGGCCGTCAAGCGCTCGATATGTCTGTATGAACAAGCGAAAGTCAATACAATAGAACACTAAAACAGTAGACTGGCGTTAAAAAACACATAAACCATAAAAGGACCGACGGTAGGAAGGCTGAATAAAAAAGAGCAAGTCCAGTTTATTGTCTCTAAGCTACACTACTGCTGCGTTTTGAATATATCTATAATAAAGCTTGAATTCGAGCCCTGAGCGACGAACTATGTGATGCAAAATGGTTTTGCTTTAGCTCCCAAATAGATTCTTTTATTATGACTCATACATACATACACGCACATATTATATATGTATATACTTTGCTCATGTGAATGTTCATTTTTAAGTTGTTCCTTTCCTCTTTAACTCACATGTTATACATTCCCCTCTCTTTGTATGTCTGTCCACTTCTCTCTATCTGTGTCTGTCTCTCTGTCTCTTCCTCTCCAACATTCCGTTTATTTTATTTTCCCCTCCTTTTCCCCACCTTGCATTACGGTAGCCACAACTTAGTATTTGAACCGCTCTGTGATTATCTGGATAATTATCTTCCATTTTGTATTATTACTTTGTGCTACGTAACTGTTTTTTTTTTAATGATATCCACCTTTCATTATCTTAATATATGCGATCTGCATTTTTTTGGAGCTTTGATCCGGGATTTTGGTTAATGCCCACTAGAAATCATCTTCTTTTTCTCTCCCACTCGCGATCCTCATAGCTCCTATTTCTTTTGTTTCTTCTATTGTTTTCGATGATGATATTAATTTAGGGGTTGTTATATCGTCGTTGTTGTTGTTCTTTTTTTAAAATCTTCTTCTTCTTCTTCTTCTTCTTCTTCTTCTTCTTCTTCTTCTTCTTCTTCT
>RQTK01000307.1:376185-403306 GCA_003991915.1 Elysia chlorotica
TCTTCTTCTTCTTCTTCTTCTTCCTTCTTCTTCTTCTTCTTCTTCTTCTTCTTCTTCTTCTTCTTCTTCGTCTTTTTTCTCGTCTTTTCATCATTAATTCAATGTATACGTAAGCTGCATCGATATGCAATTAATGGCTGGATATTTATTTCTCTTCGACCTTATAAATCATTTAGATGATCTCCGTATAGGGAAAAAGTAAAACAAAGTGGCATCGGCCCAAGCAAACTGCTCAGCAATAATAATAAAGCTAAATTATTATGGCCCGAAACTTGTTAGAATCATTCTGTTGATAACTTTGTCTAGGTTTGTGTTTAAATCGATAAACTAACTGTTCTGCATGAGTTAAATAGGATGAAAACGTTTTCTAATTCTATGAAATATAGGATCGAAGCAATCATGACAAACAATAGACCTGCACATGCCTCTGTCTCTCTATGCCAAAATTGGGTGATCTCACTTCTATTGCGTTATTCATTTTCAAAGACTTGCCTGCCAATATGAGATTGAACTTGATGGAATATGAATACACTTTCTATTTCCAATTACATCCAAGATATTTTGAGATCCTTGGAAATGTATTTTGTACGAAGATACACACAGTGCATGATTTCATGCCAATTAGCTCTCATCGTGGCTCTTCAATACCTTACATTCTGAACGTTTTTCGGTAATTATTGTAAAGAAGGCATCGGAAACTAATTCATGACCTTTTTCTATAATACATATAAAACCAAGACTCTAAAGAATATTGATATTGTTCTATTTTCGGCATAATTATATGAAGCATTTCCCACAGAAACATAATTTCAATAGAGCTCTTATTTCGCACACACTTGCTAAAAGTAATAACGTCTTACTCTATTGGAATCTCATTGCATTCCAGTCTAGAGTTAATCTATCCTCTGGGCATTATTATAAGGTCCTCAACGCGTTGCAATCATAAACGGTATTTGCGTAAGAAGCGACACCTGTTTTGATGACTTCCATATTTTGCCATTTTACAAACGGTTCTGAACGTTCTTTCACACCCACCAAGGCTCCATCTGCCTAACTGTGGGTAATAAACATCAACGGGTCCAAATATCACGCACCGAGAGCAAAACTAAGGTTTGAGCTCGCCTTTCGCAGATTTGTCACGGCAACACAGAAGACGAATAAATGCAGTAAGGATTACTGTGTGAAGTTGAATAAAGATGTATAATTTGGTTGAAGATTTGGCTAGGTATGGAAGATTTCATAAAGCATTAAATTTGATAAATTATAGAATGCAGTTCAATAGAAATATGATGTTATGTTAAAGGGGATAGACGTCTAAATTCTAAAATATTAAAAGTTAAAAGTTTAAAAGATCTATAATAATCTGTAAAAGACTAAAGGCATCGCTTTTTTTATATTGATTCTATATATAAGCGTTAACAAAGTAAAAAAGTAGATATTGAATTATATTGTCAACAAACCAACAAAGGAGTTTTACTGGTGAGATTCATCACATAACAATGACCCAGAGCCTGTACAATAATGCCACAGTAGAAAAAAAAGGAACGGAGATAAAGAGAAATACAGGAAGCAGATGAACACATATAAAGTAAGATATAATTTACAATGACACATGTTATAAACATGTTAAAACTCTAAGTATGGACTCGATAAATGACTTTGAAGCTAGAGATAAACCAAACGAAAGAAAAACAATTAATACATACAGGATGTGACAGATTGGTTACCCAAACTGCATACGACTTTCTTTTACTTTTGAAAAAAGAAGTCAAGAAAACACCTGTACATTCTTTCCAACACTGCATGCAGTTCATAAGAAAAATACTCACAACAGCTGGTAGTGTTTCCTTTGTTTCATTTCCCTTAACAAATCAGTCATGTTTACTCAAATATTTTTTGCAAAGGACATTTTTACATTGCGATTTTTCCTCTAGCAAAGCAGTAGAACTGAAGATAGAGAGGGATAGATTTAATCAATTAATTGTTAACAATGCAATAGAATAATAATAGACAAAAAGTGAGGACTCAATAGCTTGCGCGTCCTCTTCATTAAACAGTTATAACTGCGCCGGTATTGGCGTTCATCCACATAGTGCAAACAGCGTTAAAACAGAAGCATTTGATTGGTCGGATGTTTTCACGGTAGGCCAGGTCCCCTGTGCCGCCATAATACAGCAACATTTCCCGTCAAGCTTCAATATTTTATGAAGTATGATGATAATGATCCTGTGGTATAGAAACGCCGGGAGGTCTGAGGTTGACTTTCAAATAAGTGACCTTTTATTTTCACTAAATTAATAATTATAGCTGCACCTTTCTCCGTACCTATCCGTTCTTTATGCAATTCGTTTTCTGTTCATTTAATTTTCCCGATCTTCTCTTTTCCTTCTTTCTAAAAATTGTCCACCAACACTAATTTGATTGATATTGTATCAGCGCATACAGAGTCATATACTCGTTATGTTCAAAATACCGAATACGTTGATACAACAATAGCTATTAATAGTAGAATGTCTCGTAATTCTTAGAGCTTCACGGTACCAATTAAAATTAAAATAACTTACAGTTGTAGCACGCATTTATTAATGACTTGGCGATCAATTTTGTTTCACAAAAAAACGAAAACAAAACAATAGCAACAGCAGCTTAAAAATCGTAAGAAACATTCGTGGATTTCGTATACATCTCATGGTTCTTATCTTTTGATTAAAGTCTGCGCCCTTCCATTTTGAAGCTTAAAAGAAAAGATTAAAGATGCCTTTTAAAGAAACAGCCCTGTTAATCCTCAAGAGTATTCAGACCATCCCTGACTTCAAAGCAAACGAAGCACACTCTTAAAGCCCCGTCAGAGTACTTTAAACAGAACAATAAGAATAGCGGTTACATAACAGATCCTGCCTCAATAGAAAAAGAACTATCGCAATCGCATTCACACAACGCGTAATAGAATAATTATCTTCTTAAACCTAGGGATTTTACTCCTAAAGCCCAGACAATTGACTACAGTAAACGATAAGAAAAATAAAGATTAAACAGGCGACTGGGTTTTTCACACTAAAAGTCTATTGAATTACAAAGGCGGTGAGAAGAAACAGTTGCTTGTTTCATTTCCAGACTGCATTATTAAGCGTATTAAGTTTTGATCAAAGGCTCTCCATCAAAATAGGATATTGATTGAGGTTTATTCCGAATACAGATCGTACATTTGCCGCGCGTTGTTATTCAGCTATTTCGAGCCTTTCATCCCACATCTATCTATTTTATTATACAGCCTTTAATCCAGTTGGCATGAGTTAAATCATGTATTTTCTATTTTTAAAAAGGGAGCCCATTACAAAAGAAAAACAAACATTACTACGATGTGCTTCTCCAGGGATAGATTTTCTTATATTTAAGTTAGACGTTCTAAGTTCCAAAGATTGTTTTGTTATTACATGGCTCAGAAACCAATTGGGTGAGTAAGAAACGCGTAATGGTGATTAGAACGCCAGAAACGTCAGTAGCGTGTGCGAATATTTTGCAGGAGAAACTATAACCCATTTCAAGCCAGCATGATATGTTTATTAAACCATATAAGGAAACTAATTATATTTGGAGCTGCTCTAAAAGAACCTGAAACCTCCTAATGTTGCGACTGCACCGGATAATCTTATTATGTTAATAGATGCTGTAAAAACAAGCTAATACAGCCAATACACTTTTACTCCACTGGTACTTTCTTATGAAACTTCGGGAAGTACGTTTGTATGATCAATGTCCAGATTTTTTTCGGGCGTATAGCTGGCCTTGAGTAACAAAACTGACCTCTGAAGAAAACAAAAAGTTCAAGGAACATTAATAGTCTCATTTTTTTCGCAATTTAAACCGGGATGATATTCATTCTTATTTATTTTTCTACATATACTTGCAAAATGTGCACCATCGCTCAGCACTTAAAAAAACAAAATACTGCTTTAACCCGCAAATCATAGTTATGTTAGACATACACAAAGAAAACATTCCTCTACAGAAAGTTAAGAAGGCGAAAACGATGTCATTCGATATCACTTGACGTTTTACTAGGGTAAGTTACAACTAACGTCATGTCCTTCGACAGCTTAGTATACTATAATGTTACGTTTCTTTCGCTGCCTCAAAGTGTTAAATTTCACATTCCTCTTTCAAGATATGCGTGCATCACTATGTATTGAGAAACCCATAATTTGGAGACTCCTATGTTTACCTTAACCGTAACTCTTTTATATTTAGAGTGATGGAAAACACTAAAAAATCGCGCCCCTCGACGTTATCCAATTGCGTGTCTCTCCCACTGAATTCGATCAGCCGTTTGTTTGCTCTCTCTCATATCACGGAGATCAAATCGCGCCCTTGGTGTAACTTTCTAACGGCAACATACAAAAAATGTTTTGCTCAACTCCTTACCCATTTATCATCTTCTCTAGTTTTTTTTTTTCTTTTCCCCTTGGTCTCAATGTCCCCCTCTCTCGCTCTCTTCTCTCTCTTCTCTCTCTCTCTCTCTCTCTCTCTCTCTCTCTCTCTCTCTCTCTCTCTCTCTCTCTCTCTCTCTCTCTCTCTCTCTTCTCTCTCTCTCTCTCTCTCTCTCTCTCTCTCTCTCTCTCTCTCTCTCTCTCTCTCTCTCTCTCTCTCTCTCTCCAATCTTTCCCCCCTTTCTCGCTTCTTCTACTATGCACCGCAGTCGTCCTCTGCTCCAAATGTCTATTCCTTCCACTTTAACTTGCGTCTGACATTTTTTTAATGTCGGGAATCATAATTATCTAGCCTGACAATTTACCTATTATTCTTCATGACTATCTCGATTAATCTAATTCTCTCAATTTCTGCTCATTTCTCTCACTTCTATAACTATAAGTAGTCTAATTTCTTATCTAATTTAACGTAATTCTGAATAATTTGTTACCTTTCGCCCCATACATTCAGCCATGCATCAACTTGAAAATAATTATCCATGATATGTAAAATTATAAAATTCGCGACAAGCACTGAAGCAAGCTTCACTCTCTGGTAATTTGTAGATTCCCAATAGGTAAAAAAATCATATCACCCATTTTGCGATCAATCTCGCTCTTTCCAAGCGGAAAATATTATAATGAAGTTATTAACACATTGACATTTGAAGCTTTCATTCCACATCATCACGTCCTGTTAATTTCCAATCGTTTAAACGCACAATAGTGCTGTTACATCTAGCATGATTAAGACTCTTCTAGAATAATATTGTGTATCTTATGCGTTTAACGAAAAAGGTTAAGCAAAAAATATGTTTCGTTTAGCACGTACGCTTAATGTAAGAAAGGTCGTATGAACTTAACTGAGGTATAAAATTTCAAAGAGACATCTTTGTGAATGTTTCGCTTTATACAACACACAACCCTTGGATGCTAGATCTTTTTTTTCCTAAAGAAGAAAGATAGGAATAGTGTTTCGTGCTCATTATAACTTCCCCGCTTCTCATTGATAACTCTTTCAAAGACAGGATCAAAGTCAATAGGTTCTTGTTTTCTGGAACCAAAGATCTATGTAGTTAGAAGCAGGCCGTTAGTTGAAAGGCTCTCGGAAAGCTTTGTAAAATTCTTTTTTTATGTTCGGAAACGTTAGGAAATGAAGCCTGTGGCGCGTATTGCTTGTTTCAGAGAGACTCATCAGTGAAGAATGAAAATAGATACGTTTTATCCAGTTGTAGTGAGGTACGGGGTTATCATGGGTGTATCTTATCATCATTTAAAATACACGTGTGAGAAAGATTGATTGTCTAGTAATTAAAAGATGCCATTTCTCTCTGGCACTAGGAGCGAACTGTCTCAAGTTGTAGGGTGCTGGTCTCCCAGCCCAAAGGCCTTCGGTTCGAAACTCTCTACCGTTCAAAATTTCTTTGTACGATATTATCCCAAACTGGTTGTGTCTGGTCGATATAATGTGGCCGGCAAATCAGGAGTCATGGTCTCCCCGCACTGTCTGTGTGTGGCAACACCTGAAATTGTCAGACGTTCGTCATTGGGCCCATAATCAATAAAGCCTCTAGGTGCTGACATTGGATGTTAAGCAATCAACTCAACTTAACTCAACGAGCAAGGCGGAAAAGGTGGCATCTGACATAGAATAAAATGGGAAGATAACGTGGTGAGTTGATAGGTTTGGGGCTGAGGGACACCGTGAGAAAAGCAGGGGATAGAAAGGGTGGCGCGGATTGGATGTCGCGTCATGTGCCCTCTAAAGGTCCTTGAGATTATAGGATAGTAAGGAGGGAAATGTTGGAAAAAATGGAAAAACAAAGCAAATTGTAAGAGGAAGAAAAGGCGTAGAGGTACTTATACGGTTTTGGAGATCATATATTTTTGTACAGCCAAAATTCCAGAACATTGATTAAATGCGAGGCAAAAAGGATAAGTCATGTTTTGTTGTCTTTTTCAGAGTTTGAAATTATGTTTAAAAAAAGATATACAGAAAAATCAGAACACATAATTATATGTGCAGTAGAAAGTTATTTGCACAAGTAACCGTATGAATTCAGATTATTGATTGGATGAAAGGTCGTATAAACTTAACTGAGGTATATCATTTCAAAGAGACATCTTTGTGAATGTTTCGCTTTCGAGCTATACAATACACAACCCTTGGATGCTAGATCTTTTTTTTTCCTAAAGAAGAAAGATAGGAAAAATGTATCGTGCTCATTATAACTTCCCCGCTTCTCATTGCTATAACTCAATGGTAAAAGCGCTCTTTCAACTACGGGTTCAAAGTCAATAGGTTCTTGTTTTCTGGAACCAAAGAACTGTGTAGTTAGAGGCAGGCCGTTAGTTGAAAGGCTCTCGTAAAGCTTTGTAAAATTCTTTTTTTATGTTAGGAAATGAAGCCTGTGGCGCGTGTTCCTTGTTTCAGAGAGACTCATGAGTGAAGAATGAAAATAGATACTTTTTTGTCCAGTTGTAAAGAGGTACCGGGTTACCATGGGTGTTTCTAATTTTCATTTAAAATACGCATGTGAGAATGATTGATCTTCCAGAAATTTAAATACGACATTTCTCTCTGGCACTAGGAGCGAACTGTCTCAAGTTGTGAAGTGCTGGTCTCCCAGCCAAAAGGCCTTCAGTTCGAAACCCACGATCGATCAACAATGTATTTGTCCAATATTGTCCCTAACTGGTTGTATCGGTATTCGTATAATGTGACCGGCAAAACAGGAGTCATGGTGTCCCCGCACTGCCTGTTTGTGGCAACACGCGAAATTGTCAGACGTTCGTCATGGGGCCCATCATCAATAAAACCTCTAGAGTGCTGGCATTGGATGTTAAGCAATCAACTCAACTTAACTCAACGAGCAAGACGGAAAAGGTGGCAGCTGACATAGAATAAAATAGGAAGATAACACGATGAGTTGAGGCTTGGGGCTGAGGGACACCGTGAGAAAAGCAGGAGATACTATGTGTTGGAGCGGATTGGATGTCGCGTCATGTGGCCCCCTAAAGGTCCTTGAGATTATAGGATAGTAAGGAGGGAAATGTTGGAAAAAATGGAAAAACAAAGCAAATGATAACAGGAAGAAAAGGCGTAGAGGGACTTATACGGTTTTGGAGATCATATATTTTTGTACAGCCAAAATTACAGATTATTGATTAAAAGGACAAGTCATGGTTTGTTGTCTTTTTTTCAGAGTTTGAAATTATGTTTAAAAAAAGATATACAGAAATAGCAGAAGAAATTATATGTGCTGTAGAAAGTTATTTGCACAAGTAAACGTATGAATTCAGCTTATTGATTGATTGCATTTAATAAACATACAGAAAATGGAACGTAAATGATGCATATATATTGCGAGTTTTAAACTTATATTAAAGCAGTACATTTTTAAAGAAAATAACAAGCGAAGACCAAAAACCCAACATAGACAGATACGATCAGAAACGAGGGAATGCTGACTTTACTGTAAATAGAGCGAAAGATTAGACACTTTATTATTGATACACTTTCAGGTAAGTGATTGATGACTTCCCGGTGATTTTGGCCTTCCGAATTTACACAGTGGTAGCGTAGTGCAACTCTTCTACTTATTATAGCTGGTTGCTATTGGTTTTTTATTTGCCAAGTTCAACATCAGTACTATATGATTTGTATATTTGTTGGCGGGTCCCAATACTAACGTTTAAAAATACTAAGTGCTGCCACACAGAGATAGTGCGAGGGTACTCTGACTCCTTTCTTAACCAGTCACATAATACTGACATGGACCCATCCTATAAGGGCCAAAAATAATTTTTCGACCGATCGTGGGTTTCGAACCATGGACCTAACGCGTAGGCGACCAACGCTTTAGCCCGTGCGCCATTTGCCCCCTCATCTGGCCGGCCTTATGTTGAGGAGACCTAAAAAATCAAAGCCTCAGCATCTGAGCTCATTCCTGATGCTATTTTCTTGTTTGTTAGTTTATTTGTTTGTTTGTTGTTCTTCCCCGCTGCCAGCCCTAGCTATGTCTCGTTGATCAAGCGAACCTTAGAAGCAGATCAAGAGCTCTGATTTGGTTTGGCAACATCAATTCGATGCGCTCAGGCTTGAGAGTTTTCTTTAAACACACCCACTGACTACGGTACGTCTCAAATCTGAACTTCTTAACCCCTAGGTAAAAAACAACAACAAAATGAAACAGTTCTCTAGATTTATCCAGACACGTTAGAAATTTTGCATCTCTGCTAGCATAAACGACATACAGTAGTAAAATTGAAGGGATAGATCTTTTTCTTGTCAAAAATAGGTTGACGACATTTAATTCGGGTGAACGTGGGAATGCAGTGGCTAAAAGCGAAGGCGAGTAACAGCAGGTAGAATAATTACTTCCCGCATAGGGTTGGGATGACTTGGGGATTTAAAAAAAAGACAGATGGAGTAATCAAATTCAAGGCACTTTATCACTAACGCACAGGCTTTGTAAGTGATAACTCCCAAGAAAAATGGTGAAGTTTGAGAAAGTACAAGAGAAAAGAACTAGAGCAGAAGATGAAAGCCAACCTTCTAAAAAAACAACAGCAGCAAAAAAAAACAAAAAACACAAACAAAAACAAACACACAAACAAACAAATACTACTGCACTTATTTTACTACATGTTGCAGTATGGAAGTGAGTATTTTGTCCAAAACTATTATATAATGCCTCACGCTACACTTAAGGAGATTCTCTATAGCAGGTCTAAATGAAATATTCTTTAATTGATATACTTTTCATTGAGAGAGAACGGGGCTTATAGTGAAACCGAAGACGGTGAGTGAGGGAATCGCACTGGCGTCCAATCATGGCGCTACTATGTTGTTACGTGGCCAATGAGCGATCACAAAACAACATACCTAAGCGCGTGATAACGCCATTCGCTATCGGCGGGGCAATCGCAGAGTTTATAACACCACTCAAACGCTTTTATTTAAATTTTTACAAAATAATTTAACACTTTATCCACATCATTGAAGCGGACCAAAGTTACCCAGGTTTGCACATAGGTTTCTCAGCGTTAACTCTTGAATCAGGCACGTGTTGAGTTGGTTTAACGTCTAACATCAGCACTATAAAGGCTATATTATGGACGGGCCCCAAGACTGACGTCTGGCAAGTTTATGTGCTGCCACACACGAGACAGGGTGGGGATATCATGACTCCTGTCTCAGCCAGTCACATTAAACTGACACCGACCCAACCAGTAGGGAGTACAATCGTCAGGGCTCGAACCCAGATCTTTTGCGCCGGATGCCGATGTTCTACCCCAGGGCCACTGCGCCTCCCTTGAATCATACACATTTATGGGGGGAACTTTGCTACATATCAAATTTGTAATTTATCTAAAATAATTATTCTAAACGCACGTTTAACTTTTCCCGTAGCGAGGTTAAACAGCTGGGTTTAAAGCAATTTGCTCTTAATCCCAAGAAACTATTGACTTTCTCTTTCTCAAAGAGCGTGGAGTATGCGTTGTTACTTTGACAATTTCAGTGTATAACACGACAGTTCAATCTCATTATTTTCACCCTTTTCACCGTCTGGAACCTTCTAAGACAGAGTACAATATTAAATTGTTTTGTATAATAACAAAGCACGTAACTGTGTGTATATAAATCTAGTATGGATGCAATTATTATTTAGCTAACAGACTTGGTTGATTTTCAAATATAGTATAATTCAACTAAATATCTTTTACGGTTTAAGAATAAAAAAAATAAACCATTTCACTTGCTCTCTCTTACTTTAACTTCTTCTAGAGCTTTAGAAAAAAGTCCTCTGCGGCGACGGGCCCACATATAGAAGCACCTGGTACTTGGTCGATCTAACCAGAAGAAAAAGGTTGGTGCCAGAGCGGGGCTCGAACCACGGACTTCCTGCGTCGGAAGACGATCCTTTAACCCAGTGTTACTGTACGGTCCATCCCACCCCACCCCACCTCGAATGTACCACAATTCAACTTTGTGGGTGCAAATATTTTGTCCAGGTGTCAAAAATATGTTTATCTTTGCGTGCGTTTTGAGTTATCATCATCGGCATGTGAACGGCAATTTATTATTAGTCACAGAACTCACGCATTTTCCAAGTGTATTTTGGGCTCGGCCTCATCTCTCCATGACCATATCACAAGACATGTAGGCCTAGTCCGGACTCATCCAATTAGAGGGCTTGTCCTGCACATGCTACTTCTCTCAGGCACAGACTGACAAACATATTAGCTACTCACACTCACACACACACATACAGACACACCGACTCTGCCCATCCCACCCCCACCCTATCCCGAACCCCGCTCCTTTCTCTCTACTTCTCTCCATCTCCCACACCGGCCGCTCTTTACTCACACAACCACACAACCACACGGTTGATGTGGACCCTGAAATGGATATCCTCTTGACAAAGAATTCCCGGTCGCTCCCTCCCCTCGCGTAACCTTGCCACTAATGAGCTCACTCGGGAGTTCCACAAACAAGCGCTCATCATAAATCTGCATAATCATACGCGATTAAAGCGTCGGGGGCTGCACCCGCTAGCGATACATCACACACTACGTGAAATACACGAGTAAGTGGCCTCGTTATCCACCAAATCGTTCCAGAGAGTTTTACAAGGACAAACACCCTGGCCTGATCCGTCGCCCTATAATACCTGGCTGTGACATTCAGCGCCAGGGATTTAGCAGTGGTCGTTGGGGGTGTTGTGTATGTATAATATTTAAGTGGAAACTTCAAACGCTTCTCGTACCATACCGACTATTTCTAATTACAAATATTACCATCGGTGTCTAATTGACAACTAACATTATTCAATGGGAAATATACTCGCCACACGGAAGCGGTTAGTTCACTTAGTTTGAAATGTCATGCTCTGGAATGTAGAATTTTATCTGCATTCGTAATAAAGAATGGAAACGGAAAATCAAATTGAAAAGTTTGATATCATTATAACAATTTTCGTAATATTCTACCAAGAAGAGTTGAATATAGATCAACGTAGATATTGTTTAAATTTTATTTCACCACAAACTGCGAATGCTGTTGGCTAAAATTATAAAAAAAAATAAAAGAAACTTGAAACACAATCAATATTTTTAAAATCCCTATATTATCATTAACAGAACAGCATAAATCGAGTCTTATGGTATGCTGCTCTATTTATAACCTGTTTCCGCCTGCTTTTAACCCTAAATAACAAGAGATGGGTCAAAAAAGAGAGAAAGAAAGAGAGGGAGAAAGGGGTGTGGAATGAGAGAGAAACAAAGAAAGACATAATATGATTAAAGCCAGAGTCAAGGCAAACTGCAGGTCTCTAATTGTCATGATAAACAAAAATATACCCGTAACAGAAAAGAAAGGAAATCCGTACATTTCATTTAGCTAATCATTTCTAGTTCCCAACAAAAGAGCAGGAAGTAGAGAAAACGTCTACACGACAATGCATGGAATTTAGATCAAAAGTAGTGATTAAAAATATTATTCATAGACGGTAATAGTTATCTGAAATCACGATCTATAATCATGTTGGTGTTTTAAAGTTTTATTGCTCTTGTTGTGTTTTTGACGTATCCAAACTTTAAAATATTTAACCAAAAGTGCTAGAGTTAGTGTGGAATTCATGCGTTTTATTCATCTATTCACAGATATATCTATTCAGAGATATATGAAATACAGAAAATTCAACAAAATTATCCCTTAAAAATGTTAGCTATAGATTCGTTTTAACTACTTTTTCTTTCTTTTCATCATGATTGTAAAAAAAACACAAAAACTAATCAGTTATTGGTGCTTAAGACCTATTTCACCTTAGATGTGCATAACTAAAGGAACTCTGATCAAATAACAGCAATCTCTCAGCTCTGACCGTTCTACAATGTGTTTTTCTTGCTATGTTCTTTCCGTTTCTCTTTCATTTTCCGAGCGCAAATCATGAATGGGCCAGACCAAACTTCACAAACCTTTGAGAGTAGATATATACCTCCCTGGATCTTTGCCTACTAATCAACGCCGTGATTTTGCGCGCTACACTTATTATTGAGTAGTGTGTAATATTTGATTGGGTCTATCTACGTCTAGCTTCATCCTGTCCACCGTGCCCCTCTCTCACGAATCTATTATATATCTCTTTCTTTTTATTTTCCCGATTCCCGACTCATTATAAGCCCCTCTCCCTTTCATTCTCTTTCTCTCTCTCACTCTCTGTCTTTCTCTCTTACTCTCTCTCTCTCTCTTTCTCTATCTCTTCCTCTCTGTTTCTCTCTTTGTCCTTCTCATATAATTTTTTTTTTTCATTCATCGTCAAGTGGTTTTTGTGAAATAAGACACTACGGAAAAAGATTATGTTAATTTATCCAACACCATGAAGAAAATAGGTTAACTTTTCTTTTCTAGAATAATTGGTATAGAACTATAAGACCCGAAACAACTTTTTGAGGACACGTGGAGTCTGGTTTTCTCAGAGTCCAAGATACTTAAAAGAACAAAAAGTGTTGCTATTGTCAAGAGACCGCGGACATTTTTTTTTTATATAAAAACGAAATAAATGGGACACCTACTAGATCTATTCCGAATTATGTTAAGCTGACATAATTTAAACTCCATTTGTTGCAATTGTATGGAACAGGATTTTTCCGTAGCGGTCGTTTACACTGAACATTGAATGATGCGGTCCTGTTTTTATACCCATAATAGTTTATGGGTGCTACACCTCGGATTTCTAAAGTATGAGGTAGTGTCCAAATATTGGGTACAAAAGAATTGTACAGGGATTGGCCCGCGGTAAGGATAGTAAGACTAGTGGTAGACTAGGATTCTTTGCTTGTGTCCTTTGAATTTTACAGCGGACCTACATTAAACATGAATGAATGAAATACAGGCCACGAAATCCCCCTAGCTATTGCCTTTGACAACGGTATGGTAGTATTTTGTGTTGATGTTGCTGGATCAGTAAAACAGCAGTGTCCAAAAATAGACAATCAGTAGTCATTGAAGCTGATCTATTCACAGGTTTACGGAGTCTCCCGGTGCGAAGAAAAAGTCCAGTAACAAACTGTCGTAATTCAGAGAGAAATCGAGAGATTTAGATAGAGGTGGAAGAGAGAGGAAGCGGGAGAAAGAGAGAAAAATAAAGAGAAAGAAAAAGAGAGAGAAGAGAGAGAGAGAGAGAGAGAGAGAGAGAATTAGAGAGAGCGAAAGAAAGTGAAAGTGTGAGAGAGAGAGGGAGAGAGACAGAGAGATAGATAGATAGATAGATAGAGAGAGAGAGAGAGAGAGAGAGAGAGAGAGAGATGAGAGATAGAGAGAGAGAGAGAGAGAGAGAGAGAGAGAGAGAGAGAGAGAGAGAGAGAGAGAGAGAGAGATCGTGTTATAGGCAGAAATCAGAAATATTTTATAGGGGGTAGCATGTATCAAGGTCGCACAGACTCACCATAAAAAATAATACCTAACGTCACGTTAAAAAGATCAATCACAAAATCCGGGCAGTTTAATAGCCGGGCTCGAAAGAAATACATCACGCTCGTATAAATCAATTGTTAAATAAATCATTAATGACAAAATAAATATCTTCGCCTCGAACAGGCGATGCATTTCTAGACACTGAATATTATATTGCTAATCTACATACTTCTGTTTTGTTGAGTCAAACCTTTTTTTTATTAAAAAGAAAAGTAGCCGCTATTATTAATTAAAAAGGGCTTTGTTAAATATAGCGAAAACGCAATCAAGAAATAATATGCTACAGAAAATCGCCAGATGTTGTAATTATAATCTGCCAACGCAAGTATCTTTGAACGGGACACCACGACTAGGAAACAATGAAATGTTGCAAATCAATTGAAGTATTTGCAATCCATTTCAATGTTATCAACGGCAATATTCCTTATGCCGTGAAGCTTTTCGACCATTTTATGAGGTCATGTTTACCCAACCTATCGAGAGCTGTAGGAAACCAAACAAAATGTAGACATGAGTAGGTCACGCATGTACAGAATCTCTAGTTTGTCTGTATTTATATTTGACTTTCGAAGTTTGAATACCACGTACTGAAGCGATTTGAAGAGCTAAATCTGTAAAAACAGGATTCTCGACTATTTTTGGACTAGTTGTGTCCAAAGCATTTAAATATTTCAGAAATAAAGATAGAAAGGTGATAATAGAGTGGGAGGAATACATTAGACTCATAGGCAGAGACAGATAGATAATTATAAAAGAGAGAGAGAGAGAGAGAGAGAGAGAGAGAGGGGGGGGGAGAGAGATAGAGAGACATGCAGACAGGCAGAAAGAGAAAATTTGACAGAATAGAGAAAATTAGAGACGACACTGGGAGGCAGAGACAGATAGATAATTATAGAGAGAGGAAAAAATGAGAGAGAGAGGCAGAGAGAGGGGGGAGCGAGAACGATAGAGACAGACAGATAGAGAGAGAGACAGGCAGACAGACAGAGACATAGAAAAATTGACAGAATAGAGAAAATGAGAGACGAGACTGGGAGGGAGAAGAACTAAACATGTACAGCTTATTGATTCCCTCCCAGCTTTATTAGCTTCTTGTTTTCGCTCTGCTGTTGAGATCAAGGAAAGAACTTGAAAGAGTTGCACTTGGACGAAATGAAAAGATGTTCGAGGAAAAGAAAACAAGTAGAATCTGTTCAATTTTTCAACATAATCTCTCTAAAGCTGTTTACGTATGCACGTTTGAAACATGAAAGGTCCAGCCCACTTGCTTAATTAAAACATCTTTGTCTGGACAATAAGTCGCATGTTGGGCTATACATTGAGAGACAAGGGAGGAGGGGGAGTTGAACAGAATCTTGTGGTAGATCGCATGGCTTCAAAACAGACGACGCGCGTTCTGTCCCACGACCAGGTAAAAATATTTTTCGAATTTCGTCCCCTAATGGTTGCATCGGTATCAGCATTTTAATGTGCCCGGCTGAGAAAGAAGTCCTGGAATCCCTACCAAACAGCTGCAAAAATATACAGTGGATGTGTCCCAAGAATAAAGTCTGATAATTTCACGTGCTGCCTCACATAGACAGTGCGAGGATACCAATTACCAGGACTCCTGTCTCAGGTAGTCACATTATACATAATCAGTATGGGACGAAATCGTACAAATATTGTTTTGAGTGAAATACCAACACTGGAGACGTTGATCAAAGAAAAAAAAATGGATTTCTCTGACTAAAGATTAAGTGTGGATGGGGATTTGAGTCCCCATAAGCCTAACTTTTCCGCGATTTGCTTTGTGCACGGGTTTTCCCATCGGGAGGTTCGCGGTTTGAAACGCACGATTGGTCAAAACTTTAATTATTCGAATTTGGCCCCTATTGAATACGTAGGTGCCAGTATGTGATGGACTGAGCCAGGAGTCGAGGTCTCCCCGCCGTGTCTCGTGTGGGGCAGCACATAAAATTGTCAGATGTCAGTTCTGGATCCCGTCTACAATATGAACCATTTCAAGTAACGCTGGACGCCAAGCAAACAACTCATCCCATCTCAAGTGCTCAGTCACACTATGATTAGAAAAGACGTGAATCCTAACCTCACTCATTCCCTCTAATCCTGCTCAAAACGCTGCTTTTCTGTAACACTAAGAAGATTGTAAAGCTAGACTGTTCTTAAGTCAAGTTGTTCTACAAATCGCCTGATGGGGGAATTATGAGACCCCCTACAGATAAGCCTGGCTATCCGTCTCAGGTATGTGTGACACGTGCTGTTGTTGCTCTGTGTGAAGTGGGTGGTGTTTTCTCTCCAAAGTTTCCAAGCTGTTAAATTCTCTTTTTAAATCTCTCTCGGTATTACTATCTCCCTTTCTCTCAACCTCTCTCTATCCCTCCCCAAACTCCTCTCTCTCTCTCTCTCTCTCTCTCTCTCTCTTTATCCCTCCCCAACATCCTGTCTTTCTCTCTCTATCCCTCCCCAAATTCCTCTCTCTCTCTCTCTCTCTCTCTCTCTCTCTCTCTCTCTCTCTCTCTCTCTCTCTTCTATGCTTTTCCGTCTCTAGCTTTAGCACTCTTTCTATCTCTATCTTTATGCCACAGTCGATTTTCAATGTTTTTGTCTCAAATTACATAGATAATATTAGCGTTTCTAAGTTTTGTTAAAGTTGTTTGCAAAGCAGGAGAATTTATTTCACGCTGCTATTCTTTATTTGTCTCCATTCATGCATTTTGTACAGAAAATGTACACTGTATTGCCTGGTTTGCCTTTATCTAGATAATTTCTCAAGGTTGGCACGGAAACTAACATAAAGCTATCATCGACAATGCTCTTAACCCTACAAAGCTTCTTTTTATGCTAATCTTCAATCAAATGATTATGATCCAACAAGCAAAAAATGTGAATTGAGGCTTTACAATAAAATTTTGATTCTAAAGCATTTTGCTATAATATGCTCATCATTAAAAATAGCGATAATGTTGAACACTACAATAATGTAGATATGGTATAAAATTTACTTTATTTACGCATTCATTTGTTTTTTCAATGTTTTCTTTTTTCTCTTTCCAACGATTATACACCACAGCCCTATGAAAAAGTAAGTAATGAAGAAAAATGTTAAATTAAGCTGAAAAAACAACTTGTTTCACTGGAATCGCAATGAAAAGGCAACAACGGGATTTTTGAATGGTATTTTGAAGATGTATACTTACTTTAAATTTAATAAAGTTGTTTCAAATTATGCTCATTGTTATATCATTAGCGACTTTATATCATTGTGATTATTTAGTTTATGAACCGTGCAAGAAACGAAAACCGGACGGCAGAAGATTTTTTTGATTACTATAATTATTGATTCAGAAAGTCTTCTCATGCGACGCATGTGCATTGATAGTATGACACTTAGAATTTTTTTTGTTGTTTTTTTTTTCATCTTTATGCGGTGCCTAAACTATTTTTCAAAAGTAAATAAAAAGCTTCAATGTATAATTCATTTTTGTAAGTTTAAAATAAATCAGAAGTAAAAATACACTTAATATTTTTGTTTTACTAAATAAAACTACAAAAATTATAAATTAAAACTAAGGTAAATACCAACAGAGAGCAGTAATGAAGAGGACGTTTGTAAAATTACTCCATTAAGATTAGGATAGGTAGATAAAAAATGTATTTCGTAAAAAAAGAAAAAGAAAAAAAAACATCATTTCGGATTAGGGGCTAATCTACTTTACAGTAGCCTATAACAAAGGCCGAATAGAGACCTGAATCTGGACAATCGTTGACCTCATTGTCAATGCCCGTATTAGTCAAATGGTTTAGTCACACTGTTAACCCTAATAAATTGTAATTATGTCCATAGCATGTCATGAAAGCCCTATAAAAATCGAAATTGGTCATCAATTACATTATGACCGTCATCTTAAAAGACTATGTGTCATTAACTCTTTACAATCGCTGGTTTTCCGGCCATGAAATAACCATTATTATGGTTATGTATACATGCAGTGTGTACTTCTATGAAACTAGCCCGATAATCTATGAATGGATTTAGGTCTTGTGGGATCTAGATCTCGATCACTTACCTCTACGGTTCACCTGTGTGCAAGTATTCCGATAGATTTGAATACACGTGAAAGCACAGTGAATTAGATGTCAAGGATCAACAGTTTAAGGAAGCAGTGTATGTAATGCTCAGTGTTCTATATAAGCTAAGCCGACTTTAATCGAATCCTAGAGAATGTTTATGCTTTAAATATCCATTAAATACCCGAAACGTCAATAAGAAATAGGTTTGATTTAAGATATGAAACACACCAGAGCAGTTCGAAATGTTAACACACTTAAGTTTTTATTTATTCGACAAATTAAACGTGTCTTGAAATTATTATTATTATTATTATTATTATTATTATTATTATTATTATTATTATTATTATTATTATTATTATTATTATTATTATTATTATTATTATTATTATTATTAATACTATTATGATTCCGCACTTTTATTACTATCCTCAATTAACAATTTAAGCCATCTCTTAGATTCGCGGTATTTAACTATTCGAATTGTGGTTATTCATTAAGGCTGGTAAGATAAGGCCTCGTTGTATTAAAGGACTCTTTAACGCAATTTGGATCTATACATCCTTCTCTAGTCTGGATATAAAAGTTATTAATATTCCCTACAAAAACTGATATGAACTGCGTTGTAATAATTCACTCGTCCAACCTACAATATAGAAATCAATCAAAACCACTTGTCATAAAACCGAAACAAGCACCACAATAATAATAGTTATCCTCTATTCTAGACCTATAGTTTTTAAGAAGTAAAAGCACGGTGTTTGCTTAGATCCACATGTTACATGCTCCAAGTTTCAGTCATGCGAGAGAGCTACCGGAACAACAGAATCGCGACACTTCAGAGTTCAGACCCGACCGAACACTAGTTTTTCTAAATCCGTACTGCCGTGTGCTGCGCGCGCCTGTTCGCAATCTACCTCGCAGGCTCGCCCTCGCGTGAATTCCTCAGCCAGTCAGTCAGTCACTCCCTCCTCACCGCCCTCGCTGAATCTACCGAGTTCTTCTCCTTGCATGTCTCGCACCATGACCGGGTACAGGAGTATAATAGGACTGGTATGGTACATGTACAGACCGTACGGTGGTTCTGGTGGATGGAGTCACAAAGGCTGCACCCACACAGGCCGATAGGAGCGAACGCTGCGAAAACCGGGCGAAAACCCGTTTTTCTTCGTTGCTCGATTTTAGCGCTGTTCTAGCAAGGAGGCAGTCGTAAAAAAAAAAGAGTTGAGATGTTAGATAAAGGGGGGAAAAGAAGAAGAAGGCTTCTTTCTATGAAAGAGATTGTAATCGGGAAGAATTTAGAAGTAAAAAAAAATTCTGTTCATCTTTCATCTTTCTAAAAGCCTGTCTGTCTCTCTGCTTCCCCCATTCTACTTGTCTCTCTCTGTCTCTGCCCCTGTCTCTTTTCTGTGTGTCTGTCTGTCTGTCTCTTTCTGCCTCTGTCTCTTTTCTGTGTGTGTCTGTCTGTTTGTCTCTGTCTGCCCCTTTCACTTTATCTGTCTCTGTCCCTGTCTCTGTTCTCTCTCTCTCTTGTGTCAGTGTAATGTGACCGGCTAAGACAGATTTCATGGTATCCCCGCCCTGTCTCGTGTGTGGCAGCACATAAAATTGTCAGACGTCCGTCTTGGGGCCCGTCCACAATATAGCCTATATAGTGCTGCTGTTCGACGTTAAACCAACCCAACCAACCTCTCTCTTTCAACTTTCCCTCTTCTTTTTATCCACCCGGGATTACTTACCTTTGTTCCTCTCTAAATTGAGTTTTCTTTTTTTCTCTCTCTCTAACCTTTCTTTTCAATCATCAGAATAAAATTTCTTAGACATTAACAAAACTGTGATCGACCACTACATTTCCACCTTTTGTCTACGCGTAATAATGATCTTTGTTTTTTCTAGCAGGTCTCACTAAATCTATCTGCCTTCTTGTTTTGGCTTTTGTCTCTGACTTCTTTATTTACTTGCTTCACTCTCTCTTCGTTACTCTCTTGTTTTGCCAGCCCGGTGCCAATACCAGTCCACTTAACACCTCGCGCTCTAGCAAAGGCCTGCAACCACTGAACCCGATAAGCAGTAATCGATTGTCAGATCAATAGATCAATCACCTTTTTTCCCTTGAAATCGCCGGCGGTCTACAGCTTCCTTCATACCTCCACAACCTCTGTGATCTTCACACCTACACGCGCATTCTCTCTTTCACACTCTGTCTGTCTGTCTCTCTGTTTGTCTGTCTGCCTGTCTGTCTGTCTGTCTTTCTCCATGTCTGTCTGTCTGACTGACTGTTTGTGTGCCTGTATGGTTTGTATGTATGTATGTTTGTCTGTCTGATTGCCTGTCTGCCTGTCTGTCTGTCTGTCTGTCTGTCTATCTGTATGTATGTCTGTATGCCTGCATGTGTATGTCTTTCTGACTGGTTGACTGTATGTCTGTATATCTGTCTACATTGTACTTCTCTCCTCCCTCTCTTTCTCTTACTCTTTCCTCTCTCTCTCTCTCTCTCTTTATCTCTCTCTCTTTCTCTCTCTCCCTTCTCCCTTTCTGTTTTTCGCTTTCCCTTTCTATCTTTTTGTTTATCAAATATCTTGTTAAAAAGCTGCTGTTTCTCCGCCTCTGCTTTTTTGTTTTTGTATTTATCTCACAGTAACCCAATCCGAAAATGTCATCGGCCTTTTCGTTTTCGTTCGCCTCTTGTAATTCTTTAATCTACCCTCTTTTTCCCTTTTCTTTCGCAACATCATAACCCTTTTTTTTTACTTTTACCCTGTAATACCTACGCTTGCCATTCTTCAATGTTCTCTCTCTACCACGACTGTATTTATTTTGCTTTTTGCTTCTATTTTGTTTTTTGCGCCACTCTCTGTCTTTCCCTGTCTGAGCTGTCCTCATTAATGTGCGTCCTGTCTGTCTGTCTGTCTGTCTGTCTGTCTGTCTGTCTGTCTGTCTGTCTGTCTGTCTGTCTGTCTGTCTGTCTGTCTGTCTGTCTGTCTGTGTCTATCTGTCTGTCGGCTTGTCTGTCCGTGTGTCTGTTTCTCTGTCTGTTTCTGCCTGTTTACTCATAGCACTCTATACTACTACAACAAATTAATTAATTTTCCGATCAATTCCTCACTTCCTTCTATCAACTATAAAGCTTTCTCTAATACATTTGCCCTATTTTGCGCGCACTTGATTATTTTAATTAATTAATTAATTTAAAAAATTGCACCCAAGCCATACATCTACTGTATTCCAGAGTTCGTTAGAAGAATGTTGTGCTACTTACACATCGTCTAATTTTGGGAATAAGCATTCTTAAGAAGAGTTTTAAGCTCACCGCGACGTTAAACTTACAATCTTAGATCACCCATTTTATAACTTTCTCTACTTCAAACAATAAGGTGTTCAATTTTTAAAAATTTATCTGTAAAACGCATTATGATGTATACCCCTATAATTATAAAAATACATTATGCTGTTTTTCACTAGAATTAAAAAAAAACCGCATGATGCTGTCTTTCAATATGATTAAAAATGCATTATGATGTCTATCACTATAATTACGATGTATTTAATTGTGATTAAAAATAATACATCATGATATCTTTCACTATGATAAAAATACATTATGGTGTCTTTCACTATATTTAGTTCGAATCTTGGCTGTTGCGTTCCCTACTGGTTGGGTCGGTGTCAGTATAATGTGATCGGCTGAGACAGGAGTCATGGTATCTCCGCCCTGTCTCGTGTGTGGCAGCACATAAAATTGTCAGACGTCCGTCTTGGGGCCCGTCCACAATATAGCCTATATAGTGCTGCTGTTGGACGTTAAACCAACCCAACCCCCAACCCCCTTTCATTATATTTAAAAAATACATTATGATGTCTTTCACTATATTTAAAAATACATTATGATGTCTTTCGTTATATTTATACAAATACATTATGATGTCTTTCACTATATTCATACAAATACATTATGATGTCTATCACTATATTCATACAAATACATTATGATGTCTATCACTATAATTATAAAGTTAGTATGTATCGGCTTGCCCGTGTATATTTACTCTTTGCGAGGTAACCTTTACAAGCTGCAACACATCTGCAACAGTTGTCTTAAGTTACCAGGTAGCAACAAGCCCTTGTCAGGCCCGTCAACCTAACCAAACATCAAAGAGTAACTTTTGGTGAAAAGAAAAAGTATAAGAAAAAAGTAACAAACACGCATCCTTGAGCCGTTGAGTTGAGTGGAGTTAAAGAGAATGTTTGATAAAAAAAAAGTTTAAAAAAAGGAACAAACACGTAGTTTTTGAACCGTTAAATTGAGTTTGATAAAAATGTAAAGAAAAAAAAGTAACAAACACTCATTTTTGAGCCGTTCAGTTGCGTTGAGTTAAAAAGAGTGATTTTAAAAAAGTGTAAAAAAAAAAAAAAAAGAACAAACACGTATTTTTGAGCTGTTCAGTTGAATTGAATCAAAGAGTATTCTTTGATAAAAAAAAATGTAAAGAAAAAAGTAACAAACACGCATTTTTGAGCCGTTCAGATGAGTTGAGTTAAAGAGTGCGCTATAATAAAAAAAAAGTTTTTAAAAAAGTAACCAAATCGCAGTTTTGAGAAGTTCAGTTAAGCTGAGTTTAATTATGAGTACACCTTGAAAAAAATAGTGTAGGACAAAAGTAACAAACACACACTTTTGAGCTGTTGAGTTGTGTTTAAGAGCACACTTTGATTTTTAAAAGTGTTTAAAAAAGTGACGAACACCCATTTTTTAGCCGTTGAGTTTAGTTCAATTGGTTCCTGTACGTCCAGCGACAGCACTAAGTAGGATATATTATGGACTAACTTCTGGCAGTTTCATTTGATATCATCCACGAGACAGGACGTGCGCACCTGGACTCCTGTCTCAGCCGGTTACAATAATTATTATGATGACACCTACCCAACATATAGGAGACGAAATTGGATAAATAAAGTTTTGACCGATTTTAGGTTTTGAACCTCAGCCCTCCCGATCACGAGACCAACGCTCTACAACTTGAGCCGCCAGTTCTCCCCCACTTTTGAGCAGTGAAGTTGGCACATCTGCCTTGTAGTTGTAGGAAAAGGACGCGAGACTCCTTCAGCTTAGTTCTTACCCCAGGCGTTCATCCGCTCTTTAGGGGGCGCCACCTGTACCACTTTACCAGAGATGGGTCTAAATCTACACCCATATAGACTCCTGCGTGCAGCATCAGGCTTGTAGCATGCATGAGGTTTGCATAGCAAAACACTTGCACTGCACCGGTGGCTGCTCTCTCTCTCTCTCTCTCTCTCTCTCTCTCTCTCTCTCTCTCTCTCTCCCTCTCTCTGTCTCTGTTACATTCATCATCTGTGCATCTTGAACCAATATGTAGATTCTTAATAAAATACAACGTAAATACAGTGGTTGCTTTTCCTCTTTACAAAAAAAGAGATACCCTTTCAGAGATAATGACACCGCCATGTTCTGTGTTTTTTCTGAGATTATTCTGTTATAGAATTGGCAAAGAAAAAGGCTGTTGGTCAAAACCATGCTTAAATGATATTATTATAAATGCATAACTATGAGATAGATGTTACACATGTATATGTATATTTCTCATTGGCTAAATTTGTTAAGCTCACGAAGTGCTGGGTGGTTCTCTGGTTAAATCGTCTTCCTCTTATGCAGGCGGTCTGGGTTCGCGCCTCATTGGTTTCATCGGTGTCAGTATAATGATACTGGCCAAATCCCGTGCACCCTTTATGTGGTTTACGAGGTCCTTAAGGACATTTCTTGATTCCTAGGAGACATTTTACTATCACGATATTATTTTTTTTTATTATAAGTTCATCTTATGTGTGGTTATGTTCACTCACTCCCATATTGGGCTAGTTATTACAACTCTTTATGTTGAAAGTAACTTTTGCAGATGCATTACAAACTTTGAAGTCAGCTTGCAAATCGTTATACTTTTTATAATTTACTACTTTTTGTCATTCGCTACTCTTTACAATTGGCTACTTTTTTTTATAATTCGCTACCTTTTATAATTCGCTACTTTTTATAATTCGCTAATTTTTACAACTCGCTACTTTTTATAATTCGATGTTTGTTATTGGGATTGAAAAAATGCCACGATAAAACTTCGCCTTAAATTGTTTGGCAAATAGTTTTAAAGAATGTTTCCTTTAAGAACCTTGAAATGCAAATTGTTCCAACACTGCAAAAAAAATGCAGCAGGGGCTTCTATTAGCATTGCCGTTAGAGGGTTTAAAATATGCGAGTAAAACACCTTGCACGATCGGCAGTTAAGAGGTTAAAGTCTGTTTTTTTATATTTATATTATCTTCTCATTGTTTAGAACATTAACACCACACTGTTTTATGGTGTTTGCTTTGGTGTTAAGTTACTCAATGCAAGCTTCATGCTATTTCAAACATCAAACTATGGCGTAGCTACAGTTGAGGAGCAAAAAAACTTTACATAAAAATTAAAATAGACACATGCACATATATACATAAAAACCGAGAAAGAACAGAGCAAAAAAAAAGCAATTACTTAAAAAAATAACCCTCCCTGCCACACGTGCCTCGTGCGTTTTAAAATATGTTTATTTGGTCAATTTTGGAAGACAGTCATTATTTCAACTGATACAGATTATTGATAGCAAAGTTTTAGACTGTCTGTGTTAATTGTCTCTAATTTCTAGTGATTAATTACCTTCCTTCCATCAGAATTGCAATGGGTGAAAATAATAATTATCCGAGCGTACTGTATAAAATCAGAGTTTTTTCAGGAAACGCACGTGCTGAAGTCAAAGAGTCAAAAGCGAAGAGAGAACAAGAATAAATAAACATTGTGTTCATAAAGGAAATCAAATACGAAAACACCGATGAAATAGACTAGAGTGTACTGCATACAGCGCAACGAAAAGTCCTTCATACAAAGACACAGATATAAATAAGTTTACAAGTAAGTAACAGCAAGTAACGCATAAAGAGTTAAAATGAAGAAAAATTAATGTTTACAGACTCTAAGTCAATTAGTTTCCTTTGAAAAGGATAATTGGTTAGTATCTACGGAGATCTATATTAACGACATTAAACAAATTCAGATTCGTAGAGATTCACAAAATAGTGTATGATGTTAAGCAAACATTTTTTAGGAGAGAACAAAATAACTACTGCAATAAAATAGACAGTAAATGCCATACACAAGAATTAGGGTCTAGCATCAGCATACTTCAAAGAAAGTATTTTTTAAAACAAGACCAATGTAAGAATTGTTATAGTCAAAAATCATTTTTTGGCTCGCATTCCAAAACTCAATTTGGCACATACACGTTCCCTGTTTTTTACCGCTCGCTGCTACCATGAATTTTGCATTAGGCTGTTTTTCCTATTCATACTTCGGATTTAACTCTCGAATTAAAGGTGTTCTTTTTCTATCCATACATTTTATCGCACATTCGTTTCTGTAAGGTAAGCGCCTAATGGTGAGTTGGTGAGCATGAAGACCATATAACTTGGTTGCTCATGGCACTAAATGTGTTGTTTAGTTGCTCCAAAATGGACCCGGCCTGCCTTTTGGGTTTTGGATGATGCAGATGAGTATATTGGTATAGACTGGAAACACTTCTCGAACACCCGTTGTCCGGAATCTTATCTGAGTAAGGGACACCGTTTGGCGAGATGCCTACTCGGTGTATTTATGTATTTAGGATTCCATAAGAACATACCTGCGGCTGCCACAGCGAGCTCCTGTGTGTTTACATAGATGCCTGTTGAAGGTGAACTCCATAATCCTGCGTACACGAAATATGATAAGTCCGTGACACAATTGAACGAAAGTTTTAACAATATTCTCGCAATGTCAACAAGATCGATGGCTGTTTTAGAGCAAAAATAACAAATAACATTGTACGAGTGACTTTGTTGCTATTTTTAAGATTACTTTTTGGGGTTTTAAATAACTCCAATAGACAAATGTTTCAACGAGGCAACATAAACACTCTTAAATACAGCTACAAGAAACACTGGAATACAATAACTGTTTTAGATGAAACTGTTCACACAAAAAGGGAAAAAATGCACGTTTGAAGGAAATAAGGGAAAAAACAATTTAAAAAAAGTCTTATTTATTTATTTCGACGGCTACAGCATTACAAAAAAAAATTAACTAAAGGGTGTTTATTTCTCTTCCGCACAATACTTATCTTTGTCGTAAATTCTATCGCTGAACATTGAACGTAACAGTAAAATTGTAGTCAATAACTAACACAAAGTGCGAGTATTGAGGAAAAGACAAGAGAGAGAGAGAGAAAGAGAGAGAGAGAGAGAGAGAGAGAGAGAGAGACAGAGAGAGACAGAAAGAGAGAGGGTGATAGAGAGAAAGACAATAAAAAACGGATCAGAGCAAAGCCCTTAAACACTAAAAACACATTGATCCATAATTCATGCAGCAAATTTAATCTTTTCCGGGATCTGCTTTGCCCTTTCGCTGTTTGTTCCAGACATGAGTAAACATTGGCAAAGATGGAGCTCCAGAGACACAACAAAACAAGTTCAGAGATAAAAGCATTACATTTCCTGGATATTCATCATGGGACCTAGAGACTTCTGTATGGTTTATAAAAGAATAACAATGAAAACCGTACATTCTCCACATTTTATTGTTGGCTGCATTGAGTCATTTTGTGGAGAGCAGATAGAGGGCGAGCCATCGCGCTATTGACATTGTGTTGAAAACTGATACAGATGACGTTAAGTCATTACAGAGATTATCCTGAGCTTTATAACGGGCATGTCACTCCTATTGGCTTGATGTACTTAAGAATAAATGCAGAATTGCCATAACCTGAATAAGTCAAGCGATAATCAAAATTAAACGAAAGCAAAGTCATCTTTTAAGAATTAGTCCTCTTATGTAAAAGTATGAATAACCATACCCTGTTCTTTCTCACATCATCTGCATCATTTTTACCATCATCATCACTATTATCATCATCATTATTATCATCATCATTATGATCATCATCATCATCATCGTCGTCATCATCATCATCATCATCATCATCATCACCATCATCATCACCATCATCATCATCATCATCAT
>RQTK01000307.1:403331-438331 GCA_003991915.1 Elysia chlorotica
CATTATCATCATTATTATATCATCATCATGATCATCTATCATCAGCGTCATCATATCATCATCATCATCATCATCATCATCATCATCATCATCATCATCATCATCATCATCATCATCATCATCATCATCATCATCATCATCATCATCATCATCATCATCATCATCATCATCATCATCATCATCATCATCATCATCATCATCATCATCATCATTAATATCATCTTAATTATCATCAATATCTAATGCTAGAATAAGGCACAAAAAGCACCCCATCGCAATCCGTCTCTATCTTAGACAATTTTCTGAACAACTTTTCCCTTGCTGATCCTAATCTTTCAATCTTCATTACTTGGCTTAATCATAACCGTTCGGAACTCCCTGTCGGCTACGGGCCCCCCTCTCCTCTCTCTCTCTCTCTCCTCTCTCTCTCTCTCTCTCTCTCTCTCTCTCTCTCTCTCTCTCTCTCTCTCTCTCTCTCTCTCTCTCTATCTCTCTCTCTCTCTCTCTCTCTCTCTCTCCTCTCTCTCCATCTCTCCCTCTCTCTCATCTCTCTGTCTCTCTATCGTCTCTCTATGACTCTCTGTGTCTCTCTTCTCGCTCTTTCCCCAACTCTCTTCTCTATTTCTTCTCTCATCTCTCCTCGCCCCATTTAGCCAGATATGTGCCTGTCTCACGTAAATCCAATCCGTCAGCATCCTGTTGGTCCTATTTGCGCTTCCAAATAAACCCTATGGTGATCTCCAGATTTCCTCATTCTCCTGCCATGTCTTTCCAGCCGACTTCGAGCAATTTTCGTAGGAAAGCTACTCACAGAATCCTTTTGAATATAATTGACGCCATTTGCCTTGAACTTTTAGTGTGATGGACGTTTGGACATAACGCCGAGATATCAGAACATGTGTACACGTCCAGTCACAGCAACTGGCCGAATGCTGCACATGGCTGTCAATTTTACACGTTTAACTCTTTCAGTTAACCCGAGGTAAAGACCATAGTGATTGCTGATGTTTGCGAAGACACCGATTTTGAGAATGTCAGACGAGTGATAGAGATATCGTGTTCAGCCCACACTCGACATTTCTACGATACATTGACGATGAATTTGAGGCTTTGGGGTAGCTTCTCTCCACTAGAGACAGAAACATAGTGAGAGAGGCATATATACATACATAATTACAGACAGACATGCATACAGACAGGCAAACAGACAGACAGATATACAGACAGATTAAGACAAAGAGAGAGAGGCAGCGAGAGAAGACAATAAACTCTTTATAATTGTCTGTCGCATGAAATAAAGTCATGATTAATTAGTATATATTTGTTTCGATTGTAATTAATAAGCCGTTGCAAGCAATGAAAAGGAAAATATAATACCAATTGCAAGTTTTACGACGAATGTATTTTTTTACGATATTCGCCCGTTGTAAGTGACTCACCTTAGCCCAAGCTCAACAGTCATCAGATCAAGATTGAATTGAGCTTTACAAGATGATACCTTGGCATGTTTGATAGTTCGAAGCCTTCACCAGGAAAGAACATTTACAAAACATCAGAGAGCCTTTGTTCTACAAGGTGTACATTCTTGATTTTTCATGAAGTCAATACATGCAGATCATTTTAGATGCTTTTTGAGATGTGATTTAGTAAACGGACATAAATAAAAGAAAAATCATAAAATGAGACAGATCAACGTGAGTGCAAGTTTCCCTCGTCATATAGGACTTTTCTTAAAACATCTAAATAGGAGAAATATTTGCTGTCAATGATAATAATAATAATAATAATAATAATAATAATAATAATAATAATAATAATAATATTTATTTATTTATTGAGCGCTTTCCCTTCACAAAGCTCAAAGCGCTTAACAACATTGTAAGCATAATCACAAAAGTGTTCAATAGAAACATTTACATACACAACTCCTTAAAATGACTTTAAAAAATTGCATAGAAATATAATAAAAGGCTCTCAAGCTTGTACACAAATAACTGTTATAAATAAATAAAACGATCACATGAGCATTGATGAAACAGCATTATTTAGAACTTCAAACATTGTACAATATGGTATATGTGTCTAATTTCTTTACACGCAAAAGAAACTAAAACTTAAAGTAGAAAAAACGTGTGTTTATCTTGCAAAGATATTTTCAAAAATGTATATATCCACAGGCTCGAAGCCTTACTTCAGTGACAGCGGGAAAGTTTTTGTCTAGACATGCCATCCTGGTATGTAACAATTAGCCTTGGTGGAAAAACATTGAACAGTCAGTTCTGTTTGTGTAACTTAATATGCACGTATTTTTAATAAAGTTCTCTACCTCTATCGAGAATTAATGTGTGGCTATTTCGTGAGGAATTTAACCCAAAAAAAAAAGTTTGGTGTGGAGATATGTGTCGTCTGCAGAAGCGAAAAACAGAAAAATTAAGAATGTAAATTAAAGAAACAAGCGAGACTTACTTGTAAGTTAATGATTGTGTCTGATTTCATCGAGTTTGTCGACAGGAACGGAGTGGTAAGATGCCCTCCCATCTATAGATCTACTCCCGCCCCTATTGCAATAAAAACATTGATTTGTAGACCGCTTGCGTGGTTCCAGTATTTAATGACAAACTCCTTGTATTGTGACATTATTCTTAAAACAACCATGATTTGAGCTATGTAAAGTGTGACTAGAACAGCGCTGTGTGTCTCTCTTATCATCTTAGCCAGGAGTGCCTGGCGGCAAATAAGATGAAATTCATCAAGGGTTACCGAACATATTTAGACTCCGCGAACTGTACTTTCGGTTTAAGTTAGCGCACCAAGCAAGAGGGATAAGCAATGCTTTTCATTGCGGCTTATTTTAGTCTCATTGACCACTCAAAACTTAAAAGAAGCCTTTTCATCACTCATGCTTTATGGTTAAATTTAAGTGCATTTACATAACGAATAGCTTAAGAGAAAAAAAAGAAAGAAATACACTGTATGTGAAAGAATACACTTGTCTTAAAAGCTTATTAAAAAAAAAACCCAGGAATTTCAATGTTTGAGGGGCGTGAGGTATAACATTTTGTAGAGATCTGGACTCCCAGGTTAAAAGCCTGGTTCAACCTCCATACAATTATTCTTATACTTACCTCTTTTCCTTCATAATTCACCTCTGACGGCTTCTAAGAACTAAACCTCTTACGAAAAAGCACCGCAATGTCTGTTGTTTCCGAAAGAAAATACACAGTCTCTTTATATCGCTAATCAAGCTCCAGAAGAAATACACAATTCCTCTTATGAAAATAAAAGCAGATTATTGAGCCCTTTCTACCTATTTGTGTCATCTCTTTTGAGCCCATGTCCTCATTTCGAGACGAAACTCACACAATGTACAGAAAGAAAAGCTCTCTCTATCCTCTCTCTCTCTCTCTCTCTCTCTCTCTCTCTCTCTCTCTCTCTCTCTCATGACAAAGATGTTGCGAACGGAAATCCAAGACGGCTAGATCTAGTTTCCTGAGCATCTGCTAAGGAAGCAGCGGAGGGAAGGACGTGCCAGATTATTGTCACATTAGCCTGTCTCAAATAAACATTCGTAACGTAAGACCCGTCCACAAACCTTAAGGAATATAAAGAGTACGATACTATTGTGAAAGACACTAAGATTGTTAACACCTTTTCTCATTAGTCCTATTGGTATGACTTAAAGAAAATAATTCGAGTCACTTATTACCAAAATATCTCAACTGTTCATGTAACAGCCAGCAGCGATATAGATCCGAGCCTTTTCCACCTTTTTATCTTTATCTCAAACATAAGAGGAAGTGCGAAATGAGACACCAGAGAGAGAGAGAGAGAGAGAGAGAGAGAGAGAGAGAGAGAGAGAGAGAACAAATATGAATGACAAAGAAAAGGAGATGAATAAAAGGATGATAACGGAATCCTACAGACACATTTATTTGTCAAAGGGCGCGTACGATCTCTCTCTCTCTCTCTCTCTCTCTCTCTCTCTCTCTCTCTCTCTCTCTCTCTCTCTCTCTCTCTCTCTCTCTCTCTCTCTCTCTCTCTCTCTCTCTCTCTCCCCCCCTCTCCCCCCCCCCCCCCCCCTTTTGCTCATCCCTCAGACTTTTTATTTTCACTTTGACATTCTTTGAAAAATAATTCAGGCGTCACTAACAAAGGCAAGAAAATATCACGACCGAAGATGAAGAAAACTACATGATTTTGTCAGTATCTTCCTTTGCGACTCTCAAAGAGGAGGAAAATTATCCAAGAGCGAGGAGGAAAAAAACTTTGAGGAAAAACGTTGGGGGAAAAACAGACAGATAGAAAGATTGATTTAGATAGAGAACAAGAAATGGAGAGAGAGAAGAGAAAGAGGGGGAATGACAAAGAAAGGGAGATGAATCAAAGAATTTTAATGAAACATAATCTTACGTACACATTTATTTCTCAAAGGGCAAATACGACCCCCTCCCTGCCGCCCACCTTAAAAAGTACACTATTTTTTAATGTCTCTTTTCTTTTTTCTTACCTAGCTCTGTCTATTTCTGTTGTGTATTTGGGAAGAAGCTCTCCTCAGCACGGAGGCACAGGCAAAAAAAAAATGATCAATCGACAACGGTAGGTCCAGTCGAGGTGGGTTAGGAAAATGTAAACGTTTGGGGAAATCTCTGATGGGTTCGCCAGAATTGACCTATTAACACGGACGTGAATTAAGAGCCCATGGTCTGCGTGTGATGGGTTTCGATTCGATTTCGGTGATGAGATGGGCTAGCCTGCCGACCCGAAGCCTTTTCCACCTTTTCATTTTTATCTCTCAAAGTTAAGAGGAAGTGCGAAATGAGACACCAGTTTTATATCTAAGCATTGAAAAAAAAAGGGTGGGGTGGGGGTGGGGGGTGTTCGGATTTTGAAAGTCACGAGAGATTGTAGAATGGAGGTCTAAGTCAATGCCACTCCATGGAATTCCAAAATTAGATATCTGAATGGAGAGATACCCCTATACGTATAAATATATTTATAAATTAAACCTATAATCTGTTTTAGACTACTTTTTAATTGACTCCCTGTATTAAATTAAGATGTAATAGTTTGTAGTTTACGGCAAACATAATTACTACGTCAAATATGTAGTATGTGTGATATGCATGCAAAAGGATATTCGTGAATACGAACTCTCTCTCTCTCTCTCTCTCTCTCATCCTCTTGCTCATTCATCGGACTTTTTATTTTTGCTTTGACATTCTTTGAAAAATAATTCAGGCGTCACTTACAAAGGCAAGAAAATATCACGACCGAAAAAGAAGAAAACTACATGATTTTGTCAGTATCTTCCTTTGCGACTCTCACAGTGGAGGAAAATTATCTGGGTGCGTGAATGGCCAAACTCTAGAGGAAAAAAAAGGTAAAAATGACAAGGAACGTTTGGGAAAAAGAAAATTGACAGCATGGTAAACGATATCGTACAGACAATGAAACTGGCGGATAGAAAGATTGATTTAGATAGAGAAAAAGAAAGGGAGAGAGAGAGAGAGAAAAAGAGAAAGAGAAAAAGAGAAAGAGGGAAATTGACAAAGAAAAGGAGATGAATAAAAGAATTTTAATGAAACATAATCTTACGCACACATTTATTTCTCAAAGCCGCCCACCTTAAAAAGGACACTAGTTTTTTTTTAATGCATCTTTTCGTTTCTTACCTAGCTCTGTCTATTTCTGTTGTATATTTGGGAAGAAGCTCTCCTCAGCACGGAGGCACAGGCAAAAAAAAAAAAGATCAATCGAAAACAGTAGGTCTAGTCGAGGTGGGTTAGGAAAATGTAAACGTTTGGGGAAAATCTCTGATGGGTTCGCCAGAATTGACCTATTAACACGGACGTGAATTAAGAGCCCATGGTCTGCGTGTGATGGGTTTCGATTCGATTTCGGTGATGAGATGGGCCAGCCTGCCGACCCGAAGCCTTTTCCACCTTTTCATTTTTATCTCTCAAAGTTAAGAGGAAGTGCGAAATGAGACACCAGCTTTATAAGCATTGAAAAAAGGGGGTAGGGCTAGGGGGGGGGGGGTGTTCGAATTTTGAGAGTCACGAGAGATTGTAGAATGGAGGTCTAAGTCAATGCCACTCAATGGGATTCCAAAATTAGATATCTGAATGGAGATATAGCCTTATACGTATAAATATAGTTATAAATTATACCTATAATCTGTTTTAGACTACTTTTTAATTGATCCCCTGTATTAAATTAAGACGTAATAGTTGGTAGTTTACGGCAAACATAATTACTACGTCAAATATGTAGTATGTGTGATATGCATGCAAAAGGATATTCGTGAATACGAGAGATAGTGAGAGAGATAGGATGTGTGTGTATGTGTAGGAGATGGAGAAGAGAAAAGGGAATAAAATATCCTGACCCTTTAACATAAAGTATCTAATAAATACTCTCTTCGCGTGACTTCTCAATAAACCATTTAAGAACTAAGTACCTGTCAAACTGATACAGTAATATCGGTAGGATACAATGTGTCACACTAGCATAAGAATGATTACACTCTCCAACCATAAAACAATAGTGATAAGCGATTGTGAGAATTAAAAGGGATACGAACACAGTTCTTGGTCTATACAGGACTCAGACCCTTAAACATCCAACGTGTCAGTCGAATTGCTATTCTTAAACCACCAACACGGCTATTTCAGGATGGCTTCTTAATTGCGCTGAAGCTAAAATAATAATAGTCTTTTTAAAAACAATAAGTACTTAAGCACATGTGTTTTCAGCTGAACGTTTTAGCGACAAGATCAGTTCTGATGTTATCAAGTACGTGCACCAATCTCTAGGATTCTGGGAGGCTGTAAAATGTAATTGGTTTTAACACTCGAAATAATAAAAGGCGGGTTCACAGGATGCTAAGATGATGGATGTTATGAAGTATTTGAAGCACTTTGCTTCTGTCGAAAAAATCATTACCTTCCGAGATTTTATGTTTATTTAATTTTTGACTCACACGCAGACACAAATCCTACGAAATTCAAACCCGATACTTGTAGGGAAAATACATTTTTTTCTGAAATCCTTAAATGCGGGGTTACCTTTTTTCTTCCCCACATGACAAGCTACACTAGTTTCAAATTTGTTAATTTAGGCAAAAACCATCGAGTTAGTTGTTACGCTGTAGCGTACGTTCTCTCCCTTAAACCAAGCTTAGTTATACTTTGATGTACAGCCCCACCAACAGTACCTTTCTTCAGGGGGAAATAATTATACAGAGCTAGAAATTTGTTACGAGTTAGCTCCTCTTCATGCGGTTCCTCCTTATGATTCTCAGAACATTGTGAAGGGTAGCAGGTAAAAAGTATGGAGAGAAACCTAGAAATATTACATGTATCTTTTTTTGGTATAATAAATTCTATTTGCAATAAAAGATGTTTCATACTTATGCACACACTATACCTGATCCGTGGTTAAGAAAGGCTTTTGTTATTATATTAAAACGCCTAGGACATACACCCTTACACTAAAACACGAGAGATACATTTTAATAACTTTTCTTTAAAACTAATAAATGCTTGTTGCAGATGACGTTTATCTACAAAGCTGATACTTTAACAGTATTCTTTTCATGTCTATATTACTGATTTATTTAAAGTTATTAATATGAGTGGCCCCTTTGAGGCTATCAACTTGGCTACCATATTGGCTGATCATTTCCGAGACTACGTTTGCATCTGCCTGTTTGCCTATATGTGGCATCACTAAACGCTTTATATATACGTCATATGCGTTATACCTTAACATTTCTAATTTCAATCAAATACCTTTGTGCCTGTTCAGATGTCTGCTTATCAAGCTGGCACTACTATTTTTGTTTTGCTTTTATATAATCATTATTTCGACGACCGCCGTATCTTTTATATGTCAGTCATCATTTTGTGTTGATCTGTCGGATTCTATTTATCCATCGGTATCTCTCCATCTATCGGTATATCTGAAATCGCCACGGGGCCTCGGTGCTTCCTCCATTAGACAAACATTCTCAATTCCTAGACTCCGCTATGTAAGTATCGAGTTCTCAGGCCCCCTAACTCAATCATCGGATCAGCAAACCTAGAGAGGTGTGGGTGGACCTCACGTCTTATTATCTTCTTGCTAAGGAAACACCCGCGCGTATGGACTGGGCTATACAGTATACACACGAAATCACCATACTCAACACACATACCCACACACAAACACATAGATACTATATATAAATCCATATAAAATCATAGAGAGAGAGAGAGAGAGAGAGAGAGAGAGAGAGAGAGAGAGAAAGAGAGACCCAGATAGACCCAGATACAGTACTCCATATTTGAATTTTATTTCTGTCAATTAAAATCTTCAACAAGAAAAGTGTCAGTAATACATGTCATATAGCCCTTGAAATAGGATGTTAAAGTCGTCTAACTTTAAGTATTATTATTTCAACTAGAATCAAGACACATCCCGCTTCATCTTGAATGCTTAAATGTTACAATTGCTAAATCGTGCATATAAATCTTGAGTTGTTAACTTAACACACTCATTGTATGCGCCAAGCAATCTATATAATTTCTGTGACACCGCAACACGTTTCCAGAACATTTTAAGCTGTTCTTATCTTACGTAGTATCAAAAGTGTTATCCTCTTCGGGGTTTTTTTTCACACGCGTCACAGATTTAACCACCCAAATCTATTTCACGCTTAAATTACAGTACTTACCCATGCCGTTTGGACAAAAATTATTTTCATCACGGATTTTTCAGGATTGTATTTTAGAGATATCATGAAAATGTAAAACTATCCAATGCCTTTAATTTTCGAAACACATTCAGGTTTTCCTTTTTTGTGTTCTTTCCTCGCTTTTTTAGTTCAATATAAAGGCTTTATTGAAAAAAATATTGATAACCTTATAACCAAAACATTAAAAAAAAATTTTTTTTAAGTAACACAAAGGGCAACAGAATCTATGTGATTTTAAAAATATTGTTTAAAAGTTCCCAAATTCGGACAAATCGAAGAGAACGACCATAATGACTTTTTTCTCCTTTTTGTACACGACTTGTAAGATGGACAATTTTTTGAAAGAACTGTAATTTAATATATGGAAAGCACAAAAAGGGAACACCAAGTTTGATTCTACTTCCTACATTTAGTACACACGTTTTGTAGAAAGAGCTAGATTACAATAAATTTATCAAAACCACTATCTATCCCATAGAAGTAGGCCAATCTGTTTAAAGTGGTGACGTAGTTAAGATTGTTGGTCTATTTTCGGCGATCATGCACGACTTCCGGAGCGGTGTGTACATGTGTAAAAGGTACAAGAACAACAGTAATATTACGAGCACCTCTTTATTTGCGATGACAAAATCTATTTGTGGTAACGATGATGGCGGACTTTTTGAATCTTCTTTGTGCAGAGGTGACAAGTTTCTAGCATATATGATGACATTTTAGGGTGTAAACATTATGATGGCCATGAGTGTAAACAAACAGAAAACGGGCTCTATAAACTGTGGATAGATGCGATATGAATTGAATATGACATTTATAATAAAATTAAATTATAATATTTCAGGTTAGTCATATTGCCCTTATTGATACTTCTTCTAAATGTCTAGATCTAATCTAGTTCAAGATTATAATCTAACAATAATAGTGCTGTTCTTGTACCTTCTAAATATCGTACACACCACTCCGGAAGTTGTACATGGTCGCCGAAAATAGACCAACAATCTTAACCACGTTATAGATTTGGCTGCTTATATGGTACAGATAGTGATTGTGGCAATATTACTGTTTATAGATTATAATCTTAAAATAGATCAGATCTAAATATCTAGTAGAAGCATCAATACGGGAATTATGACTAACCGAAAATATAATATTTTAATTGTTTTTATAACTGTCATATTCAGTTCATATCGTCTCGATCCACAGTTTGTAATGTCTGTTTTCCATGTTTTTTACACTCATGACCATCGTCATCATAATAAATGATGCTTAGAACCTTGTCATCTCTGCACAAAGAAGATTCAAAAGTCCGCCATTATCGTTACCACAAATAGATTTTGTCAGTGAAAAATTAGAGACGCTCTAAATTTATGTACGTTCGATTTTCACTATCGCAAGTGTAGCCTACTAAATATTATTGTTCAATAACGTCACTGCAGTTCAAACGAAAATATTAATTTCCCAGGAAATTTATCTTAAACAATAAAAAGAAAAATTGCGGAGAAAAAATAAGTTTGGTCCCTGTTAAGATTGCTTTGTCAACCGAATTTTCAAAAAATCCACCTCTCTTTAATTTTTCATAAACCATTATGCAATTATTATTTCTAATCTCTTAATTCAGACAGCCATACATATCCCAACTGTGATTACTTTCTTAGGTGTTATCTCCAAGAGAAAATTGGTGCCGAAGATCGTAAAATTCCACTGAATAATTTTTTTTTCAAAATCTTCCATTGCACAGTTACGTACTTTTAAGTGATAAACAAACATAGTTTGCATTGGGTAATGTTCGATGCAACTGTCTTAAACTTTCATAATTGTAGTACATCGTTACTATACATTGACTATATAAATGTTCTGCGCAATGTACGCCATTTTATTTGAAAAGGTGAAACGATACAATTTTGTTAATTAGTTGTAAGTTGAAAATCATGAAATTTTGTAAAGTAAAATCAAACATGTAATACTCTGTTAAAGTTTTTCCTAATTGCTGGTACAACAAACCGCTTTTTGTTCACTCATGTTATTGGTAGTAAGTATAACAAACCAATACCCATATAACATTTCCTTTCCTTGACATAATTTTTATAGCTCTAAAAGTGGTGCAGCTTTACTTGGCCCTGAAACTTCCAAAGTACTATAGGGAAACGAAAGTTTCTAATATTATGCTTATAAATAACAATGGTCCTTTGTTTATATATAAACTTATGCAAATACCTATACAGTTCTTATATCGATCAGAAAACGGACCATAACAACATGAGCATTACCCGACTCACTTATACCTCATTATGCACGTAACAGCTGAATGCTGAAACTGTCGCAAACAATGGATTCCAAACGTAATAGCGTTAAAGAATCCGACTCAGTGTAAAGGCGCGTGATTGCTAAACCTGTGCTAAAGAGTACAGGCTACAGAGTGAGACTGGTTCTGGAAATACACGAGTATTTTACCAACGCCAATAGCGTGAGCATGAAAAAAAAAAGTTGGACAAACGTTGGTGTGAGTAAGAGTGTCGAGTAAATAGTAAGCTCAAGCACTCACAAGCACAGCGCTAGGCTGGTCCTGCTCCTCAAACATACAACTTTTAGCTGAGTGGGCTGTCCCAGCAGGCAGTGTTTGGATTAGTCCAAGATATTCTAAGAGTAAATACTCCGCCGTCTAGTCACTTTATGCTTTTGGTTTGGTCTTTTCAACATTATTTTAACATTTCCTGTTCTATTGATATTTCGGAATTTGGCGGATACATTGAGGGTATGAATAGAGTTACACAGTCCGTGTTTCCATTACGGCGAAATTTGAATTTAGGTTAAGAAGTATAATCGTTAACTAGTTAGTCATTTTGGAACAAGGTAAGGTCCGAAATAATAAATGTTTTATATTTGTAGCGCACGAATGTATTTCCAGAGGGATTCTCCATTCAACCTAGAAAGTCGACAATGAACGGAGACCTTCCTTCCAAGGAAGAGTATGATATATTGATCAATAGTTGTATTATTGGTTGAGGGGAAAATGATAGAGGTTAAGATTGAAAGAAGGTTTACAAGAGAGAGAGAGAGAGAGAGAGAGAGAGAGAGAGAGAGAGGGGGGGGGGGGAGAGAGGGGGGAGAGAGGGGGAGAGAGGGGGGGGGAGAGAGAGAGGACAGAGGGAGGGAGACAGAGTGGGGGGAGGGAGGAGAGAGGGAGGGAGAGACAGAAATTGGATAGAGACAGAGAAAGAATAGTTACAAGGTTAGAAAACCTAGAGTAAGCTGATACTGAAATTTAGCATTATGATATGTTTGTGTTGAAAGAATGCCAAAGACGCCAACTGGAAAAGAGCATAATACATTTGTACAAGCTATCAAGGAAGGCTAAGAGGCTAATAGGTTATGTCAGGGGTGATTTTTTCATACACATTCAGCACAAAAATTTAGACATATATTTAGCAAAACAATTTAACAAAAAAAAAGACAAAGAGATTGTTGGTTATAAAGGCCAGGAGATGTAAAGAGAAAGGAAACACTTTTTCGAATAATATTAATGCAATAATAAATACATCTCCATAGCTAAATACGTAAGCTTAAAATATTATTTTAAAATGCCGGAAAAATAATCTTGTCATCGCCATAGTGGATTTAGAAGGCTCTGCTCTTTCCATCCAGAAAGTGGTTTCTTTCCTACTGATTATGGGCAGGGGAAGTGGAATAGGCAATCATCAAGTCAGAGTCGACCGATGACCCATGAAGGCAAAAATAAACTTCTCATAAGATGGTGTTTAATGATAGTCTGTATAGATATATATTACTTTTTAACAGCAGTCTTCCTTTATAGGTTTTATCTTAACCTCTTTCACCTCAAAGAAACAACGGGAAAGAAATATCAAGGCAGAGTTCGCCAATGACTCAATAGTCGGTATGGATATTTATTACGTTTTAACATCAGTATTCCTTTATAGGTTTTATCAAGCTATTTCAGCTCAAATAAACAATTGGAAAGAAATATTAAGTCAGAGTTGGCCAATGACTCATGAAGACAGATTATAGATTCCTGATAGAAAGGTTTAATTGACAGGCTGTATAGATCTATATTACATTTTAACAGCATAATGTCTTTATCATTTCAAACTATTCCAGTCTTAAGAAACAATAGGAAAAATATGGACGAGTTTTATTTGAATTTTACGACTGTTTCTTAATTAACCCTACCCTGAATATTTCCGATTGTTTCTGAATGGGCCCTACCCTATTGGAGCAATGTGTAGGAAGCAGCCACTGATTGACAGCCTATGTCCGCGTGTCAAGTGGCCGTTTGTCAAAGGCCAGACTGACCGTCAGAGACCCGGCAAAGGCACATGCTCAGATAATGACTCACGGATCAGGTCCAGTGGGTACGGCTGCCTGCCTGCTTGCTGGCTCACTTAAGGACGCAAACTCAAGGGGTGAAGCTATGAGTGTTGCGAATAAATTGAGAAGTACAAACAAAAAGACAGAATATTACCTCAGTCAAAAAAAGGTGGAGGGGATGGTGAAGACAGACTGGCGCAAGTAAAAGAATGTTGGTCTCCCAACCGAGAAGTGCCCGGTTCGAAAATCACGATCGATCATAAATTTATTTTGCCTATTTCATCGCCTACCGTAAATATAGTGTGATCGATTTAGACAGTAGTGATGGTATCCCCGCACTGTCTCTTTTTGGCAGCAAGCAAAGTTGTCAGACTTTTATATTGAGGTCCCACCACAATATAGCCAACATAGTGGCGATTTTGGTGTCGTTGAATGTTCAAAATTCCTGATCAATGCTCAACCTCGATATAGGGATATGATGAAAAAACATGAAAAGAAGACCACATTTCGCAAAACTTTGAATTCTGAAAAAGTCAAACACATAATATTATTATTTACATATTGTTTTGTAACGCCGTTTTTTTAATGAATGAATCGAGACATACGAATTGGATGTGCAGAGCCTCGCTTCTTTAGCAAGTGCCGGGTATTTCAGCTCCTAACTAGTTCTAAAAACATTAATTAAGGCAAGTTGTGACATGACAAGTTTGGTCAACATTTTTTTCTGATAAGTTCTTCCGTATAGGTTTCCCAGAGAGTCGACGGCTTTGTATGTTTAAAAAATTATTATTACCGCATTGTTTGAGGTTTGAACACAATTCCTAAGTACGATGTGGTGCACCCTAGAAACTGACCTCGCTAGCACGCGTCCCGCCAACAGAGTCTTTGGTTAACCTTTAAATAACAGTATTGGTTTAGTCATGAGACGATTATCCTTACAGCGCAGTAGAGGTTTTTATTCAAAGAGGATTAATACAAAAGTTCAGGAACGATTGTTTTATCCTTGATTACTTGGTGTTTAAAAAAAAGTCCGGACTCTGTGGATAAATCAATAATGTGTGCACAAAAGCTCTTTCCGGTCTTTTTATTGTTCAATGTTCAAATATAAAGCCTGCAATCAAATAACAATTCATTCTTTAAATTGCGCTATGTGTAAATTTTCTTCAATGTAAGGATGAATTATTTTGTATTCAGCTTATTAAAAGAAAACCCACAATAATATTTAATTGTAACTAAGTTGCATATCGGCTATCTCTCTTTCTCTCTCTCTCTCTCTCTCTCTCTCTCTCTCTCTCTCTCTCTCCCTCTCTCTCTCTCTCTCTCTCTCTCTCTCTCTCTCTCTCTCTCTCTCTCTCTCTCTCTCTCTCTCTCTCTCTCTCTCTCTGTCTCTCTCTCTTTCTAGTTTTCTGTATCTCTGTCTACCAATCCTTTATGACGTTTCTACGCGCTTAAATCTTTCATGAGATATTATCCTTGCCTACAACTTTATTTCTTTCAACGATCTATTTCAAAACATGTTTAATATATCATTGGCAAACGTTTTAAATTAATTGAATTTTACCTTGATGAATCTCAAATGGTTGTTATAGCAGTTAAATTCCCAATGATACAGCGCGTTTTAATTTGTCTACATTGTGTTCTATGTCAAGTGGAACTTCTTGAAGGTATAATCAAACAATTTCAACTGCAAAATCTTGAAATGTTTTCAATAACCCATGAGCAAGCTTTCTGATATTGAGAGAGTTATCTTGTGTATCCACCTTTACAAGCTTAGATGATGAATTGGCGCACCTGTTGTTGTCACTTTCCCCTCCTACTTTATGTTTAACTGTCGTTGATACAACCACCCAAGGAATAGCATAATAGGTGTATCAAGATAACCAGGAGAGATGGAAGCTGGAGTCATTTTTAAACCTGTTATTTTTCTTGTTAAGGTAGTGCTTCTCTCCATAATATTTGTTTTTGAAACAAAATCTAGATTTTCAAAACGGTGTCCGTATTTATCTTTTATTTACAGAAGGAAATATTGTTTTAAGGGAATGGATATTTGTTTAATCTGATTTATTTTTTTTAGAATATTGCTAATAATGGGATACCTTATTATTTCATCGAATATCCGATTTAAGGATTGAAAAATCTAATGATGAAATATTAAGGAAATCCGTCAAACTGATGTAATGATAAATCACGGTATTTTCTTTTTCAAATCTGTGATTAAGTCTAGATGTCACAGGACACTGACGCCTATATTATGTAAAGGCGACATGTATAATAATTATGAAAGATTTATTGTATTTGTTGTGTATGTTACATTGTGTATTACTTAATAATATTTTTTAATGAGCAGTGGCCAAATTTACCCGCCCACGCAGCACTGACAGGGGGTGGTGGTTTAAATCTCCACTTTGCCTTCATGCCCGTACATAAACCCTCAGGAAAACCAATTGGACAAAAAGTTACGTGATGTTTGTAAATCGGCTAGTGCAAAAAAAATTTTTAATGTGTCTATGCTCTAGTCCAATGAGCTTGATTGTTTACAAAAATAAATACAACTACTATGTGATTTTGTTTACGGTTTTTGTGTGGAAAAAAGGTCATTCACTTTGACGTAAAACTTGTTATGACGAATAATGTGACTTTCAATTATTTTGTTCATTATGACCTTATAAAACAGTTGTAGTCCCAGTTCGAAATCCAAGATGGGCCAAAAAAATTGATATACTTGTCCGATTTTTCCCCTACTGGTTTGGTCAGTGTCAGTATAACGTAGCCGACTGAGCCAGGAGTTTCGCCATCCCCGCTCTGTCTCTGTGTGGTAGCACGTAAAATTGTCAGACTTTAGTTTTGAGACCCGTGTATAATACGGTCTATGTAGTGCTTACGTTTACGTTGGACGTTAAGCTATAAATTAAACTCTACTACGACATTAAGATTTAACCAGACTTGAACTAATCCAACGCTACTTTCTTTTTTACTTCCTTTTACGTTTTCAGTGTGATGGTCAAGACAAGCCTTGCCTGGGGTGAACTAGAAGGTCGAGATCGATGTGACTGGGCAGTGCCCAGTGGAACCATTGACCTATTACATCGCTCTGACCATCGGGAGATGACGCCGCTCCGATCATCTGTCTAATCCTCTCGGGAACACGGCAGGGTCGATACACCCAGGGCAGGCTTAACCGTACTCTGCTAAATAATTCCTAACATTTTGTACCCGTATAATTTCTTACATTTTGTACCCGTGCTCTGCTAAAAAAAAATCCCTTACATTTCGCAATCCGTACTCTGCTAAATAATCCCTTACATTTTGTACCCGTGCCCTGCTAAAGAAATCCTTACATTTTGTACCCGTGCTCTGCTAAATAATTCCTTACATTTTGTACCTGTGCTCTGCTAAATAATTCCTAACATTTTGTACCCGTACTCTGCTAAATAATCCCTTACATTTCGTAATCCGTGCTCTGCTAAATAATTCCTTACATTTTGTACCCGTGCTCTGCTAAATAATTCCTTACATTTTGTACCCGTGCTCTGCTAAATAATTCCTAACATTTTGTACCCGTACTCTGCTAAATAATCCCTTACATTTTGTACCCGTACTTTGTTAAATAATTCCTTACATTTTGAATCCGTACTCTGCTAAATATTTCCTAACAATTTTTACACGTACTACATTTTCTACCCGTGCTCTGCTAAATAAATCATTACATTTTTGCCCGTGCTCAGCAAAATAATTTCGTACATTTTGTACCCGTGCTCTGCTACATAATTCCTTATAGTTTTTACTCGCACTTGGCTAAATAATGAACTACATTTTGTACATGTACTTTGCTTCCTATTTCCTGACATTTTGTACCCGCGCTTTTCTAAATATTTTGTACCCGTAATCTGATAAAACAGGAACTTTTCATTTTCTTGTATCTATGCTCTGCTAAATAAATACTTACATTTTTTCATACGCTCAGCGAAATAGTTCCTAACATTTTGTACACATAGTCTGTTTAATAATTCCTTACATCTTGTACCTTTTGTTATTATTACAAAGTGGACGTAGATTTAGACGCGAGACTTTCCATGTTTGCAGGTGCCATAATCTACCTATCCCCTCTGTTCGGAGAAATTCGGCAACGAAATGATCTGCTGGAGTAATAAAACTCGTAGAATTGTTTGTAAGTACTTCATCGCTAACTTATTTTAGGCGCATTTCAATTCAAATAAAAAGCAAGGAGTGGTCACACAATTCTATCAATTCTCTTAGGATTTAGTCAGTCCGGGAGATCCTTTCTTTTTACCAAATTGCAAAGGTTTTGTATTTCTTTTTGGTACAATAAAAATTGAGTATGTACAGGATTATGATTTTATTGTAATATAAGATGGTTATGCAGTAGTGTTAAGCTTCTTTTAGTTATCACTGTTATAGATAGTACGTATTTATCGCGAAAAGATGCTAAAATATTTACACATTTCAACCAGATACTTGTTGACATACCTAACTTCTCTTAAACTGGCAACATTACTGGTGAAATGAAAAGATACTCGACACTTTCCTTTTTCAATTATTATTTTACATTTTTCTAATTAATTGTATTTTTGATCATGCTGTCATAATAATTACAGTGTGAAAATTGTTTTTAGATCATTGGCTCCTATAGCTAGCTTGTAGAGGAGATAACCAAAGTACGCAAGTCGTTTTTGATGACATGGATTAATTTTTCATGGAAGATGGACTGAAAAACAGACATCAATAAGTTTGTGTGGTATTAAAACAATGATGTAATTCATATAGAACAATGCCCTCATTAAAACTACATCGCCCCGATGGAAAACAAAACAAGGAAGTTACCACGCATTTTCTTTATGTTGGCTCAATAGGTTTTACATTTTGCCCTTTACAGGTATTTGTTAGATAATTTTTAACATCATATTATCCTTGCAATTGGCTGGGTAAAGTCTAGCCGGCTTTCGACCTGTAGCTCTAACATCTATGTTTTTAAATGTTTTGAAAGAATAATCTTAAGACATCTTCTCTCCGACTGTGGAAACATATTAGACCCTATGCAGTTCGCATACAAGAAAAATAGAAGTGTAGAGGATGCTTTGTTAGTTTTTACGAATAACATCTTGAAACATCTTGAAACCCCTAAAGCATATGCAAGAGTTCTCTTCATAGACTTTTCATCCGCTTTTAACACCATCCAAGCCCATTTATTAGTGGAAAAATTAATAACTTTAAAAATTAACACCAGTATTATTCTGTGGCTATTAGAGTTCCTCACAAACAGATCCCAGTTTGTAAATATCAATGAAACATACTCCAAAAAGATAGTAACTAACACGGGTGCTCCTCAAGGTTGTGTTTTATCTGACGACACAACTCTACAAGGCCTTTTAAGCACCTCAGAGGACGGTTATAAAGCCGAGGTAAAAAAACTTCCATGACTGGTGCAAAGATAACTTTCTGACACTCAATGTAGATAAGACAAAAGAAATTATTTTTGATTTTAGGATAAAGAAAGATATAGTGATTCCTCTCTCGATTGAAGACAGGACTGTTACAATTGTCGACAGCTACAAATATTTAGGCTTGACAATAGATTCCAAATTAAACTGGAATGTTCACATTGATCATTTATGTAAAAAGGTAAACCAAAGGCTGTATTTTAAAAAAAAAACTCAATTCCTTTAATGTTAATAAGACTATAATGGCTTTATTCTACAATGCAACCATAGAAAGCATTATTTGTTTTGGCATCACTTGTTGGGGAGGTTCAGCTCTTTCAAAAGATAAAAATAGAATAGATAGTTTGATTAAAAGAGCGGGTAAAATAATGAAACTGGACCCACCACTTTTCACTGATCTTTATAAGAGGCCACTTTTGAAAAAATGTCTAGATGTAACTAAAGATATCGACCACCCACTAAATCAGGAGTTTATGTTTTCCACACGCATCGGTCGCACAATTCAACCTAAAGCTAGAACCGACCGCTACAATAATTCATTTGTGCCATCAGGCTCACGGCAAATGAGGAGCTCAACATGAAACGAATGTGTTAATGCGAGCTTGTAACTGTGTGCGTGTGTGTGTGTATATGTATGTGAGCCATCACTCATATTATGTAATGTAAAATGTTTATTTTTATTATTATTACTGTGTGTAAAATACTTTTAACATGTCCAAATCGATTTTCCCAATGAGGGACAAATAAAATTATCTTATCTTATCTTATCTTATCTTAGCCGGTAAACCTGCAGGAAATTTTCATGCGGCATTGTTTATCTTTCTCTCCATCTTTTTATCTATGTATCTATGTATCTATGTATCTATCTATCTATCTATCTATCTATCTATCTATCTATCTATCTATCTATCTATCTATCTATCTATCTATCTATCTATCTATCTATCTATCTATCTATCTATCTATCTATTTATCTATCTACCTATCTACCAATATATCTATATAACTATCTTTCTATCTCTCTATAACTAACAAACGTATATTAGAAAGAAATTGGAAATTATCTACAGTTATCTACAAATCCGCCCCAACGAAAAAAAAATTATTTCTCTACTTTTTCACTGTAAAATATTCTGAAAGAAGTTCTCTTGTTAGGTCCAAAAAACTTTTTCGAGCTTTTCGTTTAAAAACAGGAAGTGCATTGAAAAACAATCTTGAAAAGTCCAAAACGTTCATGCTACACTTGTCCAAGATGCATGTTATTTCAGAACGGGAAATGAATTGAAAGCATTACAGTGGGTTCAAATCTGGAAAAGGCCAGATAAGATTTATCTGCTCCACATCAAAGCTAGATACGTTTGAAGGTGAGTTTGAGATTTTGTGCGGAATGACAAATCCAGATGCTTTTGCCTTCCGATACTCTTTGTATCTTCGTTGTATAAGGACTGAAGAGAAAGGAAAAATTATACAGAAGTAGGGAGAAAGGTTTATTTACAGGAAATGGGTTTACTCTATCCCCACGAGACTTTAATGCTGAGAGTGTGTCAAGTTTTACATCATTGTGTTTTAGAATGTGTAATACCCGAGGGTACAATAGGAGACTACAGATTTAGTGAGACGTCCCACATAAACAGTTCACAGTGCTGTTGATACGGGAAGCTTGCGTGACGCGTACTCGCTCTATTTCTTTATTGTAATATTAAGGAGGTTGATCAGTCTTCTGGTATAGTTTTTTACTACGTTCAAAGAAGGAAGCAACCGCCTAATAACCTTCTTAAAAAAACAGCATGAATTTTTGGAAGAACACGTGCTACCGTTTTAATGCATAGAAAACAACGCTTTTTTATCCTTATACACACACACACACACATATATATATATATATATAAACACACAACTATAAACAGCAAGAGAGAGAGAGAGAGAGAGAGAGAGAGAGAGAGAGAGAGAGAGAGAGAGAGAGAGAGAGAGGGGGGATTTTTAATAAACATATTTTATTCTACGCACATTTGATAGGTTTTGATAGTTGACCATAATACTTATGTTTCATAAACAATCCTAAATGGTACCTCTCTACAGACTAACGTTGGTATGAAATGTTCTGTATCGATCCCAATTCAAGATCTCTCTGTTGTGATTGAAAACAAACCTTATTGGCACGTTTCCGAGCAACGCCGAGAGAGAGTTTTATTTTTGCTTCGATGCACAGACATCTGTTTTGAGTTTCGAGTCGCCGATTTCTCAAAGCGTTCTGAATGGGGAATAGCCGAAACATAGATGCACCTCTGGGTAAACTCTCAACAAGTTGAACCAAGAAGAGATCAATATTTGTCAAGGTTTTCATTCGAGGCGTGATGCAACTCTGATGCTTCTGTATTCAGGCCTTTATTTACGTTAGAGCTCTTTGGCATTCTTATTCACCGGAGTTTGTTATTCTTTGTTCTAATGAAAATATATGATTTTTTTAGTATGATGAACCACCCTCCTGATCCCCATCCTGAAAATGGAAGAATGAAAATATAAAATGAGTAAATAGTTTCAGTTTTCATTCTTTGGTTAGTATCACATCAGTCGCAGCTGATGGTGCACTTATAGATCTAACAAAGTGTATCCATGTTTCCCTATTTTGAAGCAATTTCTTTTAAAAAACATACACAGGTATATAAATTGCACTAAACAACACATTATCCAAAGATAGCACATTACATGTAAGTTTTTACACAAATCAAAGAGGCATTTTTGTATTCAGGCTAGGTCATGGTGAGCAAGGTTAATTTTGTACTAGGAAAGATCCATGCCACTTTCAAACTAAAGCCAAGAGTAGTTATATAAATCCGGTTACCATCATCAGCGCATCGCGGGTTGAGAAGCATAATAAAATTGTTGTAACTGCAAAGAGTTAAAGGGACCAGTTACAATATTTTGCCTCTAGCCCCCGGGAGAAGTACTCTCTCATTACAGGCGGGCGCTCCATCACCTGACCACTCTAAGGCCCCAAAAGAGGGAGAAACTCCAGCCCACATAGCCGTAGTGCGCCTTTCGCGTGACCATCTTAACCGATGGTGAAGAGAGAGAAAAAAAAGGTTTCTCGTAAGAGTGTTTCTAATTGAGGTGTATCCAAGCCTTATGAATATCGTAAACGACACGCGAGATACAGATAATTACGATCCCATGCGATCCAGTACAACGAAGTCCCAGCAATTTTAGTCGTAGACTCTGAAAAAGGGAAACAAAGAAAGACAAAAAATATTAAGGAAAAGGGTAATGGTTTGGAATAAATTTAGCACAAGAAGTAACAAAAATGCTATGCACATTCCTGGCTTCCATGCCACGCAATTTTATGGCCTGTTCACAAATTGCGCCTCAATGCAATCATTGTTCTACTATAAGATGTACCATCTGAAACTTAAAAAGACACATTTTAAGGCTTGTCTAAATGAGTATGGCAAAATCGACGCCATGACTTATTTCAAAATTAGATGGGTTTATCAAAGCTGCTGAAACATAGTTACGTGAAATTGTATAACATAAATCATGTCTCATCAATGGCTTATGGCTTTTTTCCTCGCGATAATCTAACTGCTGGGTGGAGGCTGGGGTGAGATGGCTTTGGGTCTTTTCATTCTACCTATTGCTCGATAGCTTTGCCTCTTATACACACCAAAACTACTTCGCTGTTTAGACATCACTTTATACGACCAAAATCAGTAAAAGAAGAAGCAGCTGATCTGGTTACGTAACATTGTGAAAATAGCCTCTGTTTTAATTTAATATTTGTAGAGTTCAGTCAGACAACTCTTTCATTCAATTTATCACGAACATTAAAATTATTTATTGGTTAAATTGTGTCCTATGGAGGTTTTCGAGCAACTCCTTATTTGGAGACCAACGCTCTACCATGTGCGTTACCCTCCCCCGCCTTTTTGCACAAACATGCACCTACATCTAACTCATACCACAAAAAGCACTAATGTCCAAAAGAATGAAAATCTCAGTACCATTACTGGAAATAAAGAAGCTGGAAAACAGTTGTAGATCTAGGACTGTGAGTACAACCTCATAATTGCTTACTTAAGCCTTCTTTTTCTTCGACTTTAAGACGAGTTGTAAGCTAACCGTAGGTTGTACTTACGACCCCTAGTAACTCTGAAAAGTTTTACATGGAGATGAGAAGAGCATAGAATCACCTTCTTCACGGAACTGGTGGTAAAGGGCAATCGGGTGAGCGAATAGTTTGCCATGGTCTGGGCTGGCAAAGCCATCAAGTTTTGCAGCTGCGCTTTTAGCCAACCCCCGTGCATCAGAAAGTAATGAAAGTCGTGAGCATCATGCGTGGAGTGGCCTTTTTATAGCCCAGGCACATTTCTTGTAACACTTACTCACCACGGTTTATAGCGGCTAGTTTGGGCTACTTTCGTTCCACATAGTTAGATTGTAATATAAGCGGGTGTCGTTTTTCGCTAATTAGGCCAAGATTGATTCTGTGCTATGTGTCATGTGTTTTTCATGTTTGGTTTAATATAAACTTAGGTCTGACAGTTTTTAAATGTGAGTCATTCAATATAGTCAATTGGCTCTGCTTCCAATGTTCACAAACGCTTTTTTTTTCAAGGAATAGTAAGATAAAACTTATTGTAGGTTTGGTGTAAGAGTTCCATCAACCAATACTTTTGTAAGCAATGTCTCAACCCTTGGCTTCCTTCGTAGTCTCACAACTAATATTAGTCAATTAAAAAGCACGTATTCTGATGTACATACATAGGATACAGAAATGGCAGATTGAACAAAATCTATGTTGTATTAATTTGTACAACCTATTTACATCCACACAAAAACCATAACACTAAACGAAAGAACAATTGAAATGAAAAGAGGTTTACCATGAAGTGTCTACAATGACCATGATAAAGATTGCATAACCAACAGAATGTACAAAGATGTTAAATTAAAGTAAAACTATTGTTGGTTATTTTTTACTTGGTGATCGAAGTTCTATAAACCCATGTCAAGCATTTCCTCTACACCAGCTGCTTCTGGCACGGAGCACGTACCACCCCAACCAGCCTGTAGTTCAGCTATGAACGGAATTACCCAACAAACGTAGACGTCTAATTCAGTATTATGCGCCAAATTCTCGAAGGCTAGTAAAGTCACGATGTTGACTTATAAGTTAATAATATGTTATTATTACTCGGGATTTGTAACTTAGTGGTAGGCTAGTAAACACTAAGAAGTTATATGACGGCGCACAATTCCATTGACTATTAAATAATAGAGAGTTATTAAACTTGAATATGACTTCGCTAAACTAAATCACAATATTTAGACGGTAATGCAATGTTAGAGATGGATGTGAGAATTAATACTATTTTAGCAATATCTCTTTAGCAGCCAGAAGCGCTAGAAGAGACACAGACAACTTACAGTTACATGTATACAATGTACCTGTCAGGGAAGAAAAAGAAAACTAAAAAAACAAAATATGAAATCGACTCTTTCGAGGAAATTCCCATAAATCATTCACAAATTATTATCTTTACACTATTCTTTACTGCAAGGCAAAGCAGTGCAATTATATTAACAATAGTATAACTATATAAACTATAACCACAGAGAGTAAATTGAGACTTTGAAAGAGTTAAAGGTGAAGCAAAAACTTTCTTTGAAGAAGTCACCGAGAGCTTGGCACCCACACTAGCGCTATTTACTTTGTCTTGTCTTACCGACACACTAGAAATAATCAAATACTTGTCAAAGACACCTAGTTAACCCCTTAAGCAAACAGTGCTCAGATCGCGTTCTACTTAGCATGGTAAACGGATATCTCTATACTTGGCTCATCAGGGCAATGTTAACCATGGCTTTCTCCTGTAGTTCTTGCTAATCATACTTTAACGTATTACACGTACTTCATTAACACACTTTTAGACCCTTATGAATATCGCCTACCCCATCCTGCTTATTTTCTTAGCTTTGGAAGAAGCATAAAGGTAAATGTCTTAATGTTTTAACAACACAACTATCATTTTCTTAAGAAATTAGTAGCCGTGAAAAATCCACGTTGTTATTATGAGTAAAATAACAGAAATTGAAACATCTAGATTAAATGCATATATATAATGGTAAAGCCACAGAGTAAATGCCTAATTTCTACCCAAATTTTAACATTATAATGACACAGATAAGCATGAGAAGTAAACGTCGATTTGAATGTTAATTGGGAAAGAGAAAACTATTTAAAATATTTTTTTAAAGATTAATCGGTACTCTATCTACACTTTTAATTTCATAGAAAGGTAATTGTATTTCAAATTTGTTTCTCGAGAATATGGAAAAGAATTAGTACAAAACGAAAATAACACATGTAACGGAGGGTATTAAATCACAGGAATGTTTGACAGACGTCGGGATGTCAGGTGGGGGCAATGGAACTGCAAGATGGATGGACGTGGTCGAGTCCGCTTACCAGCACGATCAGCGCGCCAACCCGGCTGGAAACGCGATACCGTAACGAGGAGAGCTCACAATCCTCTCCAGCATTGAAGACCAAGAAACTACACCACCAATCAACCTAGGCCTACTCACCCCCCAGCCACTTCCCTCTCATACTTTCCCTTCCCGTAGGTACAGAATTCGAAGTGTATTTTGAGGCCAATCGCGTTCAGAGCTAGCGTGGTTCATGTTTGCATTCCTACAGGAATTCTTTGGAGATAATACAGGTTTTGCGTACACAAGACGATATCAGATGACATAATCACAGCCTTTGGGCGTGAGGTTTTTAGCCACTCACTGGCTTCGTAAATCTAGGAAAGAACTGTGATTGGACCCTGTGCAGATTCTCTTACGTATCGTCTTCTTTTTTGTTAAATACCAAGGCTATCAGAAGGCTACTGCTGCCTCGTGTGGTTAAACATGAGCTGTTTGGGTAGATAGAGGGGATAATGCATTGCATGGTTGGGAGCTCTCCAGTGGAGTCCCGTGCTCATAATAATCTCTGAAGCATAAACAATAAAACAGGATGGGATTTCAAGAGGCGCAGCCTTCATTAAACTAAAATACTCGAAACATCTTGGCATGGGGCTAAGCATTCAGATAATATGCGGTCGGTACAGCTGCCACCTGTTGCCTAATTTAACAGCAATACTGGAGAGAGTTTTTACGCGCCTTACGTGTGGCCCCCACACCAGGAGGTATTTAAGTAATTAAAATGTACACAATCATCGTCATAAAATCCATGCTATTTTCTTTTCCTCAAGAGATCTTTAGTCGAGATCTACATGGGGTCGGAATTTGAGCTGTGTTTAGAAAAAACAGGCTTGAAAATAAAGGAAGATTGTGTTTTTTCATGAGATAAATTGTGTTCAAAGCTTAATGAGAAAAATATTTTGAAATTTTTTTATTAAGGATACAATGCAAGAACATACCAATTAACTTAAACTTATGATAATATCATCTGGATAGGCGTAATTTATGAATGGGCATCACTTGAAATTGAAGCCTTTCATCATTTATCAGTACAAAACGTAGACAAATAATAAGTAATAAAGGAAAAATGGAGCAACATGGACAAAACATTCTTGGATTGCAATGTGCATGAAACTATTGATCATTACTGAGTTGTGAATTTTTAAAAGTAGATTTCTGTGAATAAAGATGCACTCTGTTTTTTTTTCTGTTTTTTCCACGTATAGAAACCGGTTAGATAACGTTGGGGGCGTTGAACCCGCGGATGTTCAACTCTTCCTGGTCAAGTGACGCCCAGTTAAATAGTCTGATTCATGCAGATTACTGTAAGCCGCTAAGCGTAGATTTTCTGTCGCAGTAGCACATCCATTACGTGGATGGGGCTCTGTTTTTTTCTGTATTAACATTATTGCGTAGTTTGTAAAGCCATTGATATTATCCGCTATGTAATAGCTTTACGAAATTTGTCAAGTAATTTGCGAATTTGTTTTGGTGTGATGTTCTGTAAAGAGATTCTGGAGAAGCTGCCAAGTTTGCACTGCTCAGGATCTGAGGACTCTTTATAACTTGAAAAAAACTTTTGATGAAACTTAACTCCGGTAACATACATAAGGCTGGAAGTACAACGTTGTGGTAGCTTACAACTCATGTAAAAATATACGAATTAGAAAGTTTACGACGAGTCGTAAGCTATGATGACATTGTACTTACGGCTCCTACTGTATTTATGGAAATTTAGTTGGCGTTTGCCCACGCCTCACGCCTTTGACATCAGTCCAGTGTCCCAAACGGTGTCAACAGAAGCCAACAGGGCCCGTTTCATGCGGGATTACTGCGGTTTATGTTCTAAACCGAGTATGCAAATCAAAGTTTGTGTTGCGCAAAGCGTTAACGCCTCAAAGCGGCATAAGTATAAACAGCATGTAAGATTGAGGTGGAATAAAGGGGAGAAAAGAAAGATAAAAACTTTAAGAGAACGTCATGAAAAAACTTTTTGAATGTCTTTTCTTGAACATTCCACATCCAAAGAGAAAATGTGGTTTTTATTTTATTTCAGACATCTGATTTATCATGCAAAAATGTAAATTTAAACCCAGGCCATAACTATTAAGCTAATTATATTTTTTCCACTCTTAAATCTTTAACAATCAGTAAACGAGAGAACTGCGAATGTTCATTGGTTTTGTGTTACCTGATGTGTATTAGAAAAAGAATCGAGCCAGTAAAAATCACACTTTACTCATAAAGAGCTTTGTTTAAAAAAACGTTCCTCTATTTTGTTTACAATGCTGTCAAAACAATACATTTATGTTTTTTTAGCTCAAGGTAAAAATACGAAATTTTTGCTTCACCTGTATGTAAAGATAAGGAACGAATTTTTACCTCGAAGTTGTTAACAAGGAAAAGAGATGAGATGCAAGCATTTTCAGTTTAACGCTGAAAAATATGTTTCTTCTTGATTTAAGAAAATTTAAGAGAAAAAAAAAGAGACAATCACGTATATTTAAAAAAGTATTATCTAAGTGCTATATATAATTGTAATAAAAACAGCCATATTTTATAAAGATAAATCGGTTATTAATCGAGGTCAATAAAATACTAAGATCAGCGAAGCCGTTGTAAAACGCTAAAATTAAACAAATCACTCAAAACGCCGAACCTTATGTGAAAGGAACTCAAAAGAAATGATTTATTTAAGTGATCGAGAGTTAAAACAACAATTTTTTTAGCTGAAGTCCATTCTATTGGATTCGTTCCTTCAAAAGTTAAAAAGAGAAGACGAAACGAAAAAGCTTGGAAATTACGCGCTTTGATTTTATGACCAGTGCGCTCTGCAGCTTTATTATGGGTATGCGACAATTTTTCAAGTTAAAAAAAATGGAAATATGACGTCCTTATTGGCTGCATAATTTATAGCATATTATGTGTCCAGGCGTCAAGGTAATAATCTGTAGCGGATAGTTTCATTTTGGTAGCTTTTTCTGCAATTTCAATGGTTGTTATATCAATAAAACACCACAGAGTCTAAATGTAGAGCTTGGTCGTAACTTCTACTGCCATTGAGCTAGGTGTCGTTTTCAAGGTCGCCAAGCAGTATCTCCGTCAAGAGAATAAACACGCTAATAACTTTCGGTACATCTATCTGAGATGCTTCGGCGACATTAAACAAACATGGGCAACCTGCACCGACATGATTGATTGGATGCAGTGAGTGGTCCGATGTGCAGCAATACCCTTAACCTAGCTCGCTCATGGTACATTGCCAAGGGCCATAGTACACTGCCAAAGCGAGAATAACTGGGTTCACGCCCTTCTTTATCCATACTGATTTATGTGGATGAGTAAAACTATGGCCAGCTGAATGCACTCATCACATTACCAAGAAGATCCCTTGGTCATGATACCACTGCACTGCCAAGTTGTTAAGGCTTCTAGGAATTGACCTGTCTGGAATTAATTAGCTGCAGAGGCATTTTGGCGTGTATAGCAAATCCTTTTTGATACAAATTCGATGTAGTTTGATTGATAGGAGTACTGATTTTAACTAGACCATTATTAATACCGAACTAACGTTCAAGATAAATTATCGAATAAACATAAAAATAAACCAGCTAAGTCTTTATTTTTGCTTTGCAACCCATCGCCTCTTAATTGCTTTGATTTACTAAGTTTCCATCACAGGCCACCGCAACACATAAACAAAGCGGTTGTTTTTAACCAAATAGCATGTGACCTCAGTAAACAGTTTAGTTTAGTTGGTTTAACATCCAACGTCAGCACTATGCTATATTGTGGACGGGACCCAAGACTGACGTCTGATAATTGTATGTGCTGCCACACACCAGACAGGGCGGGTATACCATGCCTCCCGTGTAAGTGGGTCACATTAAACTGACACCGACCCAACCAGGTACATGGATCGAAAACGGACAAATAAATCTCCCGTTCGTGTGATTCGAGCCGCAGACCTCCCGAGCAATGATCTACCAACAGTTAAAAATTGTAATATTCTAGATATTAGAAACGATTAGATCATCGTTTACATACATCAGTGACGAAAGGAGCAACTTCGGTTGCTTAAATTGTAGAGTCACGGACATTTTGAAACCTACTACTATTTGTCTTTTCAATATTTTTATATAACATTGTGTTGTTGTTTTTATATTTTAATAATAATAATAATAATAATAATAATAATAATAATAATAATAATAATAATAATAATAAATTATTAAATATCATTATTAAAAGAAATTATTCGCAATCTGTTTCACAGGGACTGCGGAATGAATCTGCGAATTTTTTAGTAGTCAGCATATCATTCCCAAAAATCATTTTGACTTTCCTTTAGCTGTGGAAATTGTTTTCATTATTTCTTTTCTCCTTATAAAACAATAATAGATAAACGCAGTTTTAATCCAAACCATAATATTAGATAAACCGTGGTTGAATTCATGTTGGAGTGGATATGAACAGTATAAATAATGCGCAAGAACTATTTCCACATCTCAGGTTGAATGATTTATGAGATTAAAGCATAAAGTTGCGAATTATTTACTTGGTTCAATCGTTCTTTTTTGCCAATAAAGCTCCATTATTATTAATCACTCCAACCTTCACATGAAAGGGCCAACTTTTTTTGTTCAATTATTTGAATATTAAAAGAAAATGGTAGAGAAGCTTTAATTGTTTTGCACCTATCCACTAAACGTTATAACGACCAAGAAATTCGAAATTGTTGACGTTTGATATCCCTTTTCTTACCCACCTGCCCTTAATTGTAATCGAATTTTTTAGCCTCTTATTCTGCTGATCACCGTCTTGTTTTGAAGCCCAAACCGCACGTACTGTTAGACCGTTCTGTATTGATTGCCTTTAGATTGGGTAAACATGCTTTTAGTATAATGGCAGGAACGTGACTCCACCAATAGTGTAAAAAATTAATCTCGTCTACAAAGGCAAAGTGGCAGGTGTAAATCCATATTGAAGAAAATAGTTGCCTGAGGAGGAATGTAACACTCAGATCTGGATATGAAAGAGTTACGAGGAAGGTTCGTGTAAGCAAGTTAATTGGTCAAGTCCCGGACGAATCTCTAGTGAAATTTGCACTCCTCGCACTGGTTTGCCCTTAAACCATTTTATTATTTGTGTTTAGCAAGCGTTTACTGGGCATTTTGTCGCCAAACAAAAGATATTTACTAAAGCAAAATAAAAATATTGTTTAAAAGTAAAATTATCTATAGCGTGATTAAATCGTTTTCACACTGTATAAAAGTTTAATTTGAAATTATTCAACGATTGAAACGTATTGTATTTATTAAAATATTATAGACATAAAAATATATTTCAAATAATACTATTAACATACTTTACAAGTAATCGTCGATGTCCGGGTGAAAGCGACAAATGCATGCGTTTAATTAGTGTGTTGTGGAAATGCACGGCAGAAGTTTTCACTCGTTTCTAACGATCCTGTTAATCTTTTTCATTTTGGAACGGTACAAATGTTTCATCCATACGGTACATTTTATGGAAATAATTTTGAAACTGTTTGGCAAAAATATCTAAATAAGACTCAAACTAAATTTTTATATGTCATGGCTTTTAGGGGATGACATTGCAATCTATTTATTTCCACATACATGTATAAGAGGATTTATGGGGTAATCTGAATTTTAGTATGATCGGTAGACATTTTAAAAGAAAAGTTCGCGCAATAAAACTGAATTGACCCTTAAGTATATTAAATATGAGTTAAGAGAGAGAGGAGAGAGAAAGAAAGAGAGAGAGAGAGAAAGAGAGAGAGAGAGAGAGAGAGAGAGAGAGAGCAAATCTTACGGAAGGAAAGAAAAGAAAGATAGAAAATGGAAAGAAAGAGAAGAATTGAGGAAAGTGAATATTAAGGGATACAATTTTGTGACACTGCGTTTACAAGGCCTTTTCCTTCGATTACGCTGCAGGCTCTCGATTAGAATAATGTCCTGGAAATGAGATATGTCAATCAAACAAACGCAGTCGTATAAAACCAGGTATTTTGCAATTTTACTGCAATAAGACTCTACAGGGCAAAAAAGATAAGGTTGTAAATACTGCAAAAAAAATTAATTATGATGTGCCAGAACTGAGTGAAAGAGTGACAAGAGGTGCAATGCCTTGAGGGTGTGTTTGGTGGTTTGTGTGGTACTAAATGATACTAATGATACTAATCTTCTTTTCATTTATTTTAGCTGTAGTGTTGCCTTCAAGTTCTGAGTGGCTGAGACAGAGGCCAGGTCTCCCCGCCTTGTCTCTTGGGGTCCATCCACAATGTAGTCTCTATAATACTGATGTTGGAAATTAAACCAACTCAAACCTGAAAATCTAGCCCTTCAATTCTTTGTCTGCAAAAATTTGGCGACTCTATAAATAAATCTGTGTGATATTTCTCACAGTTGCTTTTGACTCAGTAATTCAGTAAATTAAATGGACTTTTCCAATTCTTTCGGAACATGCAGTCTCATTGGATAGTCAGTTCATTAATACAAGGACTTCATTAACACGTCTAGGTGTTTGGAGTTAAAAATAATATTAAAAATATGAATAAATTATTTTCTGTTGGAAAAGATATGATATCTTTAGTAATGAGCGTTGGAATGAGTTACAAATAGCATGTAGGCTTGATTCTCACCGCGGCTTTTAAAATAAACTGACTTATCAAAGCAGACCCGTTAATAAGCTAAATCATAGAACTATATTGTTAGGACATTTAATAATAAAGTTGTTGTTATGTAAGCTGAGCTTACAATTCGTCGTAAGAGCATGCTAATAAAAAGGCTTGCGACGAGTTGTAAACTACTGCGACGTTGTACTTACAACCCAAAGTCACTGTGATCAATTTTTGTGTGTCTTGAGAAGTCATGTTCGCGCGTCAATGAGGAATCTAAAGATGGTTTACAATAGTTTATGCTGCTTGTCCAGAATAGGCATTACCCATAGTGTTTTGAGGTCTGGACTGGTGAAATATCAAAACAAGCTAAGCTGTATAACTGTGTTGGGGATGCTCCGAAATGTTCAACAGGAGATTCGATATTCCCCGGCTCCAAAGAGTATACTTCAAGACGTAGATTTCATGTGCTGAAAGATTACACTGTTATACCATGTCAAAACCGCCTGTAAAATGATAACCAACAGGGTATCGTCTGAGTTTTTCAGTTACCTCTTTCTAAGAAATTGCTTATATCAAATTTTCTTACTCAGACTTTTTTTAATTATGTCATATTTCATTGATAATAGACTGATAATTAAAAATCCACAATATTCTGCTGCAACAAAAATGGCAATGAGTGAAATGGATGTGGGCAAATCTTATTATGTAACGAGGGTAATCGTGGTAAACTTTAAATAAAAAAGATCCTTATTCTTGAAAAAAAAAATAGACCAAAAGTCCCGACTTTTGACTTCTAATGGGTCGCAGAATTCTTTCAAGAGTTTTTTTCCTAATCTGTGTCGGGGGAAAGGGGGGGGGGGCTTACAAATGGTATGAAATGGAATATTTATTAGCACGACAAAACGTGTTATGATAACTATTATACCATTTATTTTAAATATTTGTATAAAAGTTCATATCGATAAATATATTATGTTACAATCTTAGAGGAGAGTTCAAGGATACTTTATAAAAATAGCTTTATAGAAAGAAAGGGAGGCCATAGATTGCCTTCATCTGAAAAAATCTCTTTTTTTTTCTAAACCAGGGATTATTTGTGAATGGGGGCGTTTTAACGACCAAATGCTCTTTGTCTTGAATGATATCTGTGATATCTGTGATAATATTCTCGACAACTCTCTTTATTTACACAACAGCAACAGAGATATGATTACACAGAGAGAGAAAAAAAAACATGCAGCGAAATGGTCTGTAAATCGAGTGCGCCCTGTTTGCGCTGGGCAAGTTACAAACGAGAAATGAACACTGAATCCTCTGTAAATCAGTGGGGGGATGGCATGTTATTCCTCCTAGGTCAAGCTTAACAGCCGTACAGACTGACCGGCTCAAAGCCGGGAGAAGGGATTTTCGACCCAGGAAAGGATGATAATTCATAGGTTCATGTGATATTCATGCACAGCCAAAGGTTAATGTCTTGCTTGTTTTGCCCGTTTGTCGGCGAGAATCCCCTTGACTCACCACGAGGGGCGGGGTTCTGTTGAGGAGGAGAAAGTGCCCGGAGACGAGTTGAAAGATTAATAACGCTGGAGAAAAATGCTGTCCCATATAAATGTGGATTAGCCAAAGCAATTTTGTCTCAACGTGGGAAGAGATATTACATTTGCATTTTGAAAATGGCCGCAACTTTTACTCATCTAACAGCTTTCTAGGATGTTGCACTACATGAAGAAATGATTCAACACTACGAGATCGCTTGTACGTAATAATCAATGCGTTAGTGTAATAAAGACAGAAACTATTATTTAAACATTCTGAACGGTTACAAAACAGATAGTATTCGTTAAGTGTATGGAAGAGTGTACTTAGATAGTGTCGTGTGTAGCTAAGTGGACAGAAATACACGTTGATATATGGATAGATAGATAGATAGATAGATAGATAGATAGATAGATAGATAGATAGATAGATAGATAGATAGATAGATAGATAGATAGATAGATAGATAGATAGATAGATAGATAGATAGATAGATAGATAGATAGATAGATTACATAAAAAAAAGTTTCATTGTCTACTTTTTCTGTAGTTCTGTCCATTATTTACAATAAATAGCTATATAACTGTTTAAACGGTATCCTCGAAACTAAGTCGCCATTACAACTGGTTTAAAAGTTTGAAAGTTGGACACTAATATAGGCTCAGATAGCATAAGACATGAAACCCTTTTTAAAAGGTGGAAACAAATTAACAAGCAAAATACTTGTCGCCTTTGGGAATACAATTATAAAGATAATGTATAAAGTTTAAAGAAGTACAATCAAATAAATTTGTTTTATTTGTTATTCCTCTGTAAACTATCAGGCAAACGGTCTGGTGTATACCTATTATGCACTCGTCCCGGCGCTCACAACCGCTTCTCCCTAGACAAAACAAATCTAACACTAATGGTTCTCAAAATAATATAGTAATGCAGCTGCTGCCTATAGAGGCCTAAAGCAGTGTTTGTTTCCGGTGTAACGCATGTGTTTTACTAATTTACACCTGGATCTAGACTCAGATCTTTCTCTTTTCTCCTACTTGCTCCAAAACTGCCAAATTTACGCTTAAAGAGCGTAGTGTGAGTATTTATCTTCAATTGTTTGGTTACAAGTGTTCACTTTGGTGACTATAAGTTGGCAGCTCTGCTTAACCCCGCCGTAGTAACACTCGCACAATTTGCATTGCACTCCAAACCCTTGTTGTTGGATCGCCATGCTTCCGGTTGGAGAAAAAGTGTTGTTCCTTTTAAATGGACTAAAAATGTTTCGAGGTGGTCAGTCTCTTTTTGGTTGATTTGTTCTTGTTAGTATTTTGAACACGGATTGTATGCTCAAAATACAGTTGCCTAAACATTTGTTTAAGTAGAATCACACTACAGTGACCTAATGTCGCTTTGGAACGATAGCTACGTTTGTTGGCTTATCTAAAACCATATAAATAGGAAGGCTCACGACGAGTTGGCGTTGTACTTATGGCCATTTTAGGCGAAAATTTGTGCTTACTGCAACTTTATGACACAGGGCATCGCATGAGGAGATGTTATATTTCTTAACTATAATTATGTTTTTAAAGAGATAATGATAGTGGATTGATGGAAGAGTGGTGGTGGCAATGATGAATAAAAATTATATATTTGTTAAAGTCTATAATTCTTACAAAGGCGATATCTTATTAAACATGCGATTGATTGATTATAACATTTCCGAGATTAATCTTTTATTTTGATCTTTTTCGCTATATTCTATCTTTGACATAACAAGTCTCTTTGAAAAAACCCAACTAAATGAGTTGTATTAACCTAAGGATATAGATTCTACTTTAACAACTATTTAAA
>RQTK01000307.1:443331-459654 GCA_003991915.1 Elysia chlorotica
AAGTTTTTACAGAAATGTTTCTCGGATTACAAAATTCAAAAGTTCGTTTCTAAATTGTGTAAAATAATACTCGTAATTTAATATTGGTTTAAAATGCTATAGTCAACAACAGAGAATTGGCCTAGGAGTTTTTTATGGAAATAAAAAAAAGCAAAATCATTTTTTTTTAACTTTAATACTTAATATTTCATTACTGTATGAAGAATGATCTCCTTTAAAGACACACAATTCCTCAGATAGCGAACAATGGTGTGTAGTTTAAAATAGAGAGAGAGAGAGAGAGAGAGAGAGAGAGAGAGAGAGAGAGAGAGAGAGAGAGAGAGAGAGAGAGAGAGAGAGAGAGAGAGAGAGAGATTAAAATTGAAAACGAAAAATGAGTCATAATAATGGAACCCTACTTTTCATAGCCATTTCAAAGTTGGATTTCTTTTCATGTGCGATGAAAGCTCAGAACATAATTTGGTATGGTTGCGTTTGTGTCAGTCTCGCAACGAAACAAAACAAAACATGTCTCTGACAAAGATGACAGGCTGATTTCCGCAGCGGTCTTTAAAAGGATGAGGAGATTAGAAGGAAAAGTTAGAGGGGAAATACAACTTGGTACAACGTGCCTGATGTTAGAGAATAAATTTATGGAGGCTGTCTGACAATGAAGGAGCAGGGTTTGAACATTATGATGTACAAAGTGATTGTGATAATCTAGAGGCACAGATTTTCATATCAACATGTGGATACGCTCTCCTAATAAAGTTGTCAGCTATTGAGAATCGAATTCGACTGACATGTATTGTAATTTTCAAAAATAATTTTTGGCTACAAATTTCTTTTTCAATTTTCATTCATCCGAACCTGCCATGTCTCTTATTTAGATTATGGTTTATTTAAAACTCATTGTTCTTTCACCAGTAAAAAAGGTATGAAGGGAAGAATAATGTGCAAATGTGTCTGAATCAAGACAAAATAACATTTGATAATATTGTATATAAGAAAAAAGAGTAAGGTAGAAAACTAAACCATTTTGAATTACGAGACTTAAATTAAGGCTTATCAAGTGCATCGATGGGTTCATTGACTAACGATATTCTAAGAACTAATCGATCTCAATCTAAGAAGTTGCGCAGAGATGGTGCAAAGGGTAAGGAGGCGGACCTGCAACAAGTGATTAACTCTGATGGGCTGGAAATAGGGGGGACGTGAGATGCCTCCGATAAGCATCGATTCGATTACCCTGATGGGTCTGGGGTCAGCACCCGTCGTTGCTTCACTCAGTCAGTACTCACTACTGGTCGCAGTTACCTCACTCATGGCTTGATCCGACTAGAGTAGCTCATCACCTAACAGTAACAGTAACTCCTACAGTAACTCCTACAGTATCTCCTACAGTATCTCCTTCCCGTTACAGTAATTCCTACAGTATCTCGTACAGTATCTCCTAGAGTATCCCCTACAAACAGTAACTCGCAGAGTATCTCCTACAGTATCTCCTACCAGTAGCAGTAACTCCCACAGTATCACCTACAAGTAGCAGTAACTTCCACAGTATCACCTAACAGTAGCAGTAACTCCCACAGTATCACCTAACAGTAGCAGTAACTCCCACAGTATCACCTAACAGTAGCACCAGTAACAGTAACTCCCACAGTATCACCTAACAGTAGCAGTAACTCCCACAGTATCACCTAACAGTAGCAGTAACTCCCACAGTATCACCTAACAGTAGCAGTAACTCCCACAGTATCACCTAACAGTAGCAGTAACTCCCACAGTATCACCTAACAGTAGCAGTAACTCCCACAGTATCACCTAACAGTAGCAGTAACTCCCACAGTATCACCTAACAGTAGCAGTAACTCCTACAGTATCACCTACCAGTAACAGTGACTCCTACGTAATCTTTTACCCGTAACAGTTATTCCCACAGTATCTCCCACCAGTAACAGTAACTCCTCCAGTATCCTCTACCAGTAACAGTAACTCCCATAGTAACTCCTACAGTATCTTCTACCAGAAACAGTAACTACTACAGTATCTCCTGGTATCTCCTCAGTATATACCTGGGGTAGAACATTGGCTTCCGAAAAGTGATCATGCCCCACTCTTCGGCGGTCGCGGTTTTTTCCCTGTTGGTTTGGTCAGTGTCAGTATATAATACAATGTGATCGAACAAGTCCATCGTATCCTGCATAGTAGTGCCATTGCCGTATAGAGCTTTCTCTAAGACTTAGTAGACTTGAGCTAGGAGAGAAGTTCGCTTTAGCTTGGCAGTGGTGACACGTTGGTTGCAGTCTTTATGATGATAATCATTAATATGATGAGTCTGATGGCACAGAATGTTCTAAAGGATAAAGGTGGGGATGGAAATCTAGCAACAATATAGGGTGAATAGTGATGCTACTTAAGATGATAGAGGCGTTCACGCACGGACGTGGATCACATTGACAATAATTGTCATTGTTGTTGGTTGAGAGTGTGTGGATAAAAAAGGGTGAGCGGAGGTGATAGCGGTTTCATTGCAACCATATTTTTTTAATAATGTTTTTTTGAGAAATTAATGCTCAGGTAGAAAAGAAAACTATATGTGAAAAATGTTCACTAAATGCAAATAAATATAATTTCTAGATAAATAAGGTATCTATAGAAACCGCACGCAGAGGGTTTTTGTTGTTTTTTGTTTGTTTGTTTTGCTGTTGTTGTTTTGTTGTTGTTGTTGTTGTTTTGGCTTGACGTCCAACGTCAGCACTATACTGACTATAGTATGGACGGGACACACGTTTAACGTCTAACAGGTTTACGTTCTGCCAGTCAGAGACAGTATGAGAATACCATGCCTCCACATTATACCGACACCGACCTATCTAGTTGATAGAGGGCGAAAATGGTAATTACATTTTTTACCATTTGTCGGTTTCGAGAGAGAGAGAAAGAGAGAGAGATACAGAGACACAGACACAGAGAGAGATAGAGGAAAAGAAAAGGAAACAAAAAGGAAAGGTTGAGGGGAGTGGATATGAAATAGACACAGAGTGAGACAGAGTGAGTAACAGAGAGAAAGAAAATATTGAAGGAGAAAAGATCGAGAAAATGCTGTATCCAGCCTACCAAACAGAGGGTTGGATTGACATGAGTACAATTCATTTTATGAAGAGAAAAAATAGAGCTTGTCCCTGCATCTTAAAAATATCAACAACAACAACAACAATAACAACAACAACAACAACAACAACAACAATAACAACAACAACAACAACAACAAAAATCCTCTGCCCTGTATACACCCGAAGTTATAAACTAAACTTCAATAGGAAATACAAAGTTAATGTCACAATCGGCGTAGACTGATGTAAAAAATAGTGTTTAAAGAGGACATCACACAGACGGGGAATAAAAACAGACAATAAGAAACTTGTCTGGGAGGGATGAGCAGGGATAAGACAGGAAGAACAAGCGAGATTGCCTGGCGAGAGGCGAAGCCTGCGTTCAGAAGGACAGGATCGGTCACGAGTGGAGAATGAAATCTCACGCCGTAAAAAACAGAAAAGTCCTTTTATTACAATGCGTTGTAGTATTTTTCTTCTAAAGAACATTTAAAGGTCGCTTTAACATTTTGGATATTCCTTAGAAATCTTGTCGCGAGTTTTTTCAACCCTTCCTACATGACAATATTCTGTTTGACATGACATTTTATTATGATACATGAGAGGTTTCTACTGGGGGTATCATTGAAACCAAAAAAAATTTTGGTGTCTTTGGTTGTTGTTGAGAGAATCGTGGAAATTCTTTGGTCAAGATATTTTGTTACTTTTTGTGTTTGTTTTATTGGTTGAAAATGTTGCATTTCAAGGATCGAAGTTGCTGGGAGTTATTTTGGGTTTGTTTTTTTTTCTTGTGGATTTGTTTGTTTGTTTTGTTGTTGTTGTTTTTTTGTTTGTTTCTTGGATGTTTTTGGTCATCTAAATCAGTGTTCGAAAGCTATAACTGGATATTTTTACCTTTCAACGTTTATAATTATGAAGGTTTTAGACTTTTTTAAATAATAAAAATGCTCTTATTGAAGACTTGCTAAGTTATATTCTAACAGTTTTTAAACCCAGATTTTTTGTTTAAGTTCGTCTCTTTTATACCACCTGGCTATGTTGGTAAGCTCTACGTGCAGCTAAAAGGATTAGGGGGGACACAGGCACATTATTTTTAAATTTGATTTTAGGGATGGACAATCTTCAGGATGCATTTGAAAATCGCAGAGACCGTGTCGGTTCTGAAATAGGTGGAAGATCTTGTATAGAGCAAGGAGAATGTACATTCAGACATTTATGACGTGGTCTTAACATTTTATACATCATTATTCTGTTCACCGGTAACCAGTGTAGGAACTCTAGTAGAGGAGAAACATCATCTCAGTTACGCTTTACACACTCGATAAGAAGAATATAAAGTACAGAAACATGTAAATGCTTTGGGAAGGTACAACCAGGACAGCTGTAGAGGGTCTTAAGCAGTGGGCTGATTTCTTACTTTTAATCTTCAGTAAATCATTGCATCTCTCCACAGCCCAGCTTGGCCAACTCTGATTGCTTCACAGGATGGGAAAGAGTGAAAGAACGTCAGGTCAATAGAAAGAAAACAACGAACACAAGCAATTTACTCGCTGGCCTCCAAGACGTTTTATGCAAATTTGCGCATTAGAACGCTGCTCCATGGAAAAACCCAAAAGTATAACAAAATGATGATACATGTATGCCTGAAGTAGAAAAGAAAAAGAGGTAAGGATTTTTCCTGCAGGAAATATAGGAAATGGGCTGTGTCACTGAACTCTAAATTCCTATTTTGCGTGTTATGCAAAATCACGTTAATAGTCGAAATTAACCCGGAATTCTGAGAGGTTGCCTGGTACAAGAAAAGTTGGAATTGCAAAACTTAGTATTTAGCGAAAAAGCTTTTGGTAAAACCTTGATTATCCTATTATCCGCGTGGCTGATAATGCTCATTATCATTAGTCCATTAGTCCGAATCGTGCATACCTACGCATTTCATTAACGGCAGCAATAACTAGGACTAAAATGCTTAAGAATTGTTGACCTCAATAGTGATTACAATGAAAATCGATTTGGATTAAACCAAAACATTACTTAATATGTTGTGGGCAACGACACAAATTTTCACAACTAACACAAAATTAAGGCCATAGAGGAGTTGATGTGTTGTAGAGTATTGTTCTCATGGCTTGTATTTCTTGGTACATCATATTGTATGCTAGTACTAGTCAAAACTAACACGTATAATCTCTCTCAAAAAGTAATTTGTATCGATTTATACTACATTGAAAAAGGTTTTTTTCAACATGTAAACAAAAAAAGGTTTCATAGGATACCATCGTGTTTCTGTGACGATGGAGACATTTACAGGTAAACAGAATTGAATAAAAGTTTTTAAAAAAATAAAAAAGAGGAAAATATGTGTGTCTACAAATATATATATACATATATATACAATAATATGTAAATTACAAAAAACATCTAAGCGCATGTGAACCAAACCTGGAAGTAATCAAACGTTCTAATAATATTCAATATGTTGAATTTGAGCATAATACTGAAGAAGAAGATAAAATATAGCTCAATACCAATGCAAATCTTTCTTTAGGAAACGGCAATCCTTCAAAGTCTAAACTGTACGTTATAGCTTCTAGATGCAATACTGGTACTGGAATGCCATTTCAAGACAAAACTCCCAAAACTGAACTGAAAATGACGAATGCGGAGTCTGTTTTTCCTACCATCTTTTTTTCCTGCGGGCGAGGGAGGGAGCGATGCAGCCTGTCTTAGTGTAGTCTAGTCTGTGGTGTGACTTAAACAAACATCGCGCGCAGACCTTCCTTTTTTCAAAGTCAAATGAAGGCTTTTCTTTGTTCTGTAAACATTGCAGTTTTAATCACGTTGGGCCCCGTCCAAGTTAGCTTCACTGGCGCGGATTCGACAAAAATTCCGAACAAACGAAAAACTCTTGTCATAATACTTTCCGTCTACCGAGACTTTCTTGTTTGTTTTTACCGCTCTACTAGTCTTCAGTGTTTTCGAAGTTTAAAAACAATGATTATTCTTTTCAGCGTTAATGTTTGTTGAGACTCAAATAAAATCTGTTAAACTATTGAAAATTAAGCTCACGTTTTCATTCTACATTGACTGCGATTTCAAACCACGAAAGGAACGGGAAGTTATAAAAGATATGGGTGGACTATCGTGTTATATGAATAAATAGAGATTGGCAATCCTGAAGCTATATATAACAAAGACGTGCTATATAAATATAGCCAAAACCATCTAAGGTTAATTATCCCTGTATCTATTACATTTGTTAAAAGTCAACCCTTGACCGAATCAAGACGTTATACTCAACATTTTTAACGACTTGAAAATTTTTAATTATACCGGTACTAGCTGCTGTTGTTTTCTTTAAAAAAAAAAAGAAGAAAAAAAGAAAAATGGTGTAAAAGTAACTTTTTGCTCTACTTTAAAGCTACTACAAACAAGAAGCTCTGTATAAGGATAAAACGTAGCTAATTTTCTAATGTTAAGTATAAAAAGTCACGTTTTAAAGTTGATGACTTGTAAATCTTCTAAAGGTAAATTTGTGCAGCAATAATTAAACTATTCATATTTCCTTCAACGAGGTCATCATTAGCTGTAAAGGAACATAATAAAGACTGTGTGTAAAGAAATTTGATTATTATGTTTTCATGACACTGTTTCGAGGATAATATTACCCAGCCTACTTACAATTTGCACTTATTCTTGTGTTAATAAAACTGTAATTACAGTATAAGTAGGCTAATGAAATAAAACCACATTTTCTTCAAAGAAAGCATATGATTGCTGTTTCTTTTTTCTTCCTTTTGTTCCTTTTTTTCTTTCTTTTTTATTATTCGAAAGAATTATTCTTTGAAACTCAGTCTTGACAATGAGAGGGAAAAAAAAAAGAAACACAACATTTGCATAACTACATACCTTAGCCTGACTAGGCCGCAAAGGTTTTGCCCAACCAATGTGACTGATTCTGTATTAAGCTGGAAACAAACGAACAATAATTGCTCTCGCGAAGATTACTAGCATTCTAAGCTCCTGAAAGTCTACCATAAGTTACGAAACAGCTTCACAAGCCATTTATAGGAAACTGCCGAGGATAAAAGAAGTACCGTGCTGTCTTTACATGAAAGGTTCCAGAAAAAAAGACTTTTTGTTCCTCCTCCGTTCACTTCATTCTCCGTATATTTCTGTCTTTTTGCCGTTTGTGAACCAGAAAACCTATTTCCAATGGCCTTTTACTTGGAAGCATTATAGCCGATTTCCTGTTGACAACATATCATACAGCGTATTTTAAAAGACATCAAACAGAAAAGCAATTACTGGCTCAGAACCAAAGCACATAAAATGGCAGCCGAATCAGCAGATAGATTGAAACGTCTCAGTTTTTTTCTAGAAGTTCTCTGCGGTTAGAAATGATTATGATGTGCAACAAAGTAAACCCATGTTTTACAACGTTATACAAATTTGAACACGATCTTAAGAAATACACTATGCATAATGATAAGTTGGTTTGTTGTTAAAAGCAACAACAAAAATATTCCGCAGTTTAGAACTATGCAGTTTTACTTCTCGTAAAAGTGCTAGTCAGCCAGTTTGAAAAAGGTATAATTATATATAATCATGAAAAAAGAGATAGCTATTACTAAAAAAAAGAATTAATAAGTTATCGAACAATTTCAACCTCAAAAGTCATGTAAACGCTCGTAGCAATAAGAAGGAAGGAAATGGAAATAAAGCTTATTTTGGAACACGAGTTTTCTTATTATGTTACAAAAAGCATTGGCGAAATAAAATATATAAAAAAGCATCCCATGTCGAATTGTTTTGAGTATGTTATGCAATGTAGTTATCAAGAGATGCTCCTGAATAACTAATTCTTTAACTTATTAGAAGGAAGAGTCATAAAAATCTATATACTTTCCTTTAAGTTTCAATAATTCAAATAAATCCGTTCTTTTTTTTTAACTGCGGGATTTTTCCAGAGAAATCTGCCATGTTTGAAATCGTGTCCCACAGCTTAGTTCGTGCATGATGAAATCACAAGATTAGTCATGAAATCATGAAATTCCAGAGAGATCTCCAACAGATCGATAGTACATTCTTTAAAAACCCTTTTCCACTTGATCAAGGAGCCAAAAACTGTTTAGGCGAGAAAATCCATATTTTTGTTTGGGAACACGCAAATACTAGTTTTGTTGTTGTTGTTGTTGTTTTTTTGTTGTTTTTGTTATTGTTTTTTGTTTTTTTTTTGTTTTTTTGGTTGTTGTTTTTTTTGTGTTTTTTTTTTGTTTTGTTTTTAACATGCTTTTCTTCCAACAAAATAAAAATTATTCACTATGTTATATTTAGAGTTAGCACTCCAAAGAAACTTAAAGCTGATTAAAAGTTTACGTTTGTAATGTAAAAAAATCACGTAACTGTACGAGTATAAATATCAAAGCTTTGCCAATATAACATGTGTGTGTGTGTGTGTGTGTGCATTGTGTGATATCAATGCAAATTTCGAAGAAAAAAATTAACTTCGCACTATTTAACAAAATAATACTGTAACAGATTATTGATAATCTATTTGGCTGTTTGTCATCTATCAAATTTCACATCCGTCAACCCCAATCTTTTAGTATTCTATGTCATACCAACGTAAAGTCTTAATAATAACCATTGGAAACCAAAAGCAATGACGCAGCTGCTGTCATGATTAGCACCAACAAAACGGAAATTTCCGTTACTAGCGCGCAGTTCTTCGTTCCAAATGGAAAAGTCCATTGATTAAATCTGTACAGCTTCATGTTCACAGAAGACCAAAATATTACATAGGACTACGTTGTTTAGTTGTTTTATTTTTAATTAGAGAGCTAAACATTATTTTTCAATATTTTTTAGGAACTAGAACTAATTGTCGGGCGATATGAATTGAATAATGAAAAATCATCTTATGTCTAAACACAAAGTGCGATTCTCATAGTGAGGAGGCGAGGATAATGGTTATTTCTCCTTTTCTTGGCGATTGCACCTTTTTATTAGTCTTAAACCTTGTCTGAGCTATATACATTTTTTATTCATGAGACCATTAGCTAGAATAACAGGTTGGGCTAGATATTAATCCGTTTTAATCTTTAGATTACGTAATACGAAAAAGATTAAAACTTTGTGCTTAAATTAAATATTTTTTCATATTTAACTGATATGTTCTTTTTTTATTGATGAACATGGCTCATCCCAATATTAGCAATAGCATTGATAGCCATGAGCTGTATCGATTTTTTTGCCATCATCTATTTTTAGTTTCTTCATTTACGTTTCTCTTTCTCTCTGTTTCTGTCTGTCTCTGTATTGTCTCTCTGCCTCTTTTTCTGTCCCTCTGTTACTTTCTGTCTGCCTCTGCCTCTGTCGCTATATTGTCTGTCTCTTTTTATCTATTTCTGTCTTTCTCAGTCCCTCTAAGTCCCTCTCTGTATCTCTCTCTCTCTTTCTCTGTTTGTTTGTCTCTCTCTTTCTCTGTCTCTATCTCTGTCTATCTCTATCTCTTTCTCTCTCTCTCTTTCTCTCTCTCGTTCTCTCTCTTCTCTCTCTCTCTCTCTCTCTCTCTCTCTCTCTCTCTCTCTCTCTCTCTCTCTCTCTCTCTCTCTCTCTCTTTCTTTCTTTCTCGCTCGTACTTTTTGTTATATAGATGATTCTACGTATTAGGGAACCAAAAAAACGAGGACCATTTTAAGAAACACCGGATCTGATCTGAACACATGTTTTTAGAAATAATTATATCGTTGTTTTAAACGCACGTAAATTACATTCGTTCATATTTTGTAATATATTGTTGTATACGTTGTTTCTCTTGGTCAATAATACGATAACTTTCATATTCGTTATAAAACTGCTGGTTGTTCTTGTATTGCTAAGTTGCACAAAATAACAAATTAATTTTGACAAGTGTTAAAACATCCATACAATAATGTTTGAAATTTCTAACATTTTGTCACTTTTTTTTTGTCTCCCATTAGATGATTCTGATTATTATTGAAATACAAAAGAGGAGCATTTGAATAAACGTTAGAATTGCACACGCACCAAATGATCATACTTTTTTTCATTTTTAGAAACATATAGTTGTTTTAACGAACATTATAAGTTTCAGTCGTTCATATTTTATAATTTATTCATAAAACTTTTCTCTAAGTCATGAATGACCTTCCCCACCTCTATATTTTGTATAACATTTCTCGTGAATCTTTTTCAGAGCTGTTTTTGTATTGCTAAGCTGCACAAACCAAAAAGAGGGAAAATTAAATCAAATTATTTTGACAGCTGGAGGAAAAAAATAAAGACACGGTAAATTCATGCTGTTAAAATACCCAAACAATAATGTTTTAACATTCCTGAACAATTTTTTTCAATACATGTACAGTATTACAATGTCCCTGAGCATCCAAGAAGGTACTAGACTAGTTGACGATTTGCACATCTCGAGAACAAGCAGGTTTTCTGTTTATGCAGGCGATTTCAAAAACTCACCCATGCATGTCGGACTAAAGGGTCGAGAGGCGCGTGAGTAGAACTGTAAACAAATAAAACACCATAATTTACATCTCTACATTCTTTATAAAACTTCTGGTGACCTTACTCACGATATTCTTGTGTTGTTAAGACGAACAAACCAGAAGAGGAGCAGCATAATATCAAAGTAATTTTGACAGCTGAAGAAAAAACAAAGACTCAGTCAATTCGTGCTGTTAAAAAATACATACAATATCGTTTAACATTCTTTACAATTTTGTCTTTACATGTACAGTATTACAATGTCCCTCATCATCCAAGGAGTTTTCAAGGAGCGATTTGTTCAACCAGAGAACAAGCAAGTTTTTCTGTTTACGCAGGCGCAGCGAAGAACTCACCCATGCATGCCGGGCTGACGGGTCGAGAGGCGCGTGACAAGCTTGTTGATGTTGGCACGGTTATCAGGCTGAGTCGTGCTACACCTCATAACGTTATAGTAGCATGATTAACATTGTGATCTTGTTTTTATTTCCACTTAAAGCTAACAACCCGTCTTTTTAATACTTTTTAAATGCTGTGCAAAACGTAAATTTACTCAATGGGATTATTTGATTTGGTTGGTTTTTAATCAATCCAAATCTTTTTTGCAGTTTCAATTACGATTTCGATTCAATATAGGATAAATTGAAAAGATTATAATTCCTGCGAAACTGTCCACTTTCAAGAACTTTTATGGTAAAGTGTTTTTAAAAAATCACAGTTCGCTGATTTTCATTACAATATTCTGATTTACTTTTGAAGATCTCATAAGGTACAAAACGTCTTGATTTTATTAGTTCTAGTCTTGTTAGTTTATTATTTTATGAATAAAAAAACAATTTTGAAATACTGATTTGCTTGCTTGCTGTTGAGACTAGCTACTATGTACATGAAACAATACAAATGGAACAAATCAATCGACTTGTCTCAGCCTCAAACTGTTGTTGTTGAGTTGGCTTAACGTCCAACATCACCAGTATATAGAATAAATTGTGGACGGGCTTCAAGACATACGTCTGGCAATTTTATGTGCTGTCATATATACGAGACAGGGCGGGAATGCCATGAATCCTGCCTCAGACGTTCACATTAAACTGACACCGACCCAACCAGTAGGGAGCGAAATCGCCAGGACTCGAACCACGGACCTTTTGCGTCGGAAGCCGATGCTCTACCCCAGATTTCAAAAGCAAAAGGTTAGTGACACCTAGTTACCTACTCTACATAGTTACAATAATATCCAATTAGGCGGGGAAAAAAACTAAAAAAATGTAAAACTTATATAACCATCCGTTTTGACGGTCTTCGAGAAATTGATCTTTTCCTTCGCTTCCTTTCTTCAGAACTTACCTATCCAGTACAGATGTACTTAATTTTTTTTGTTGAATAGGATGTGACTTGATTTTTTTTTCAGAGACATGGATATCTTATTAACAAACTTACTCAGATATTACTTACATCTCTGTGGTCTTATTATAGTTTTGATTTTAAGAAGTAAAAAGATGTTGAGTTGTTATATCAAAGTCGGAGTAAGCTTACAGTACATCTTAAGATATTAAAAATACGAAGGCTTAAGGCGGTTTTTAAGCTACCGTGACGTTTACTTAAGACCCCCATTGTCTTTTAAGCCTAAAAGAACGCGAACTCCTCCGTTATTTTAATGAAAGAAAAATCGATTGTCATTCACTGAGTTGTAAGCATCTGGCATTTTAATTAGAATCTGATCATCTTTTATTTTATAGAAATGTTCACTAGGCTGGCGTAAAAGTTATCATTTCTGGCATGTTGTTGTTTTCCTGGATAATGTTACAGACTCTGAACAAGAATGTCATTTTAATGGCAAACTTGACACTTAAACATGGTTTGAAATATTATTTATTTGTAGTTGTTATTGCTTTTGTTATTATCATTATTATTATTGTTGTTGCTGCTGTAATTCAATATCGTAACAATGAAAATAAACATATTTAATTATCGTGTATATTATTGCATATCATATAATTATTTATAATTTTTGTGCTGTTTGTGATGTTGCTGTTGAATTTTGTATACGTTGTCGCTTTTTTAAAGCGATACCAAAGCATTATTTGAGGGTATGGTAACCTTTTGCGCTGTAACATTGTATTGCAATAAACAAAGTAATTAGAAATATATATCTGACTTAAATGGGGCCTTAATACGGCATACCGTATTGCCTTACATATTTAAGTTCTTCTTTTCAAAGTACAAAATCTTCACAAAAAGGGAAATAACTGATTAAACGTAATTTCTTTTTAATCGAAACGACTTTCTCAAAACATAACATCAGGCAGTTTTAACGTGAACCGAAAATTTAAAGCTAAATTCTTATATATTTGAATTGAAACAGAAAGGCCAAAAAAATGAATATTTTTAGAATTTCATGATTGGTTTTTATATTAAATTAAAACAAAGAGCATGGCTGTTAGTAAACTAGCCACATCTTAACCAGGGAGATTGATTCTCTGGCAAAATACAGTAAACACACTATTGTTTGAAGGTGCGAACTTTTCCACATTACTAAGGTACTAATCGGTTTATTTAGATAAGGATTATTTCTTGAACTTAGCAAACATTTTCAATTTTGTGCTCTAACCCTAAATTGACAGTCTTCACTCCACAATAACGATAGTTGCCGCACCCTGACTTAAGGTCATAAGTACAACGTCGGAGTAAGCCGACAACCTATCTTAATAAGTTTTTTTTCGCAGTCTAACGTCAGCGGTAAGCTATCTTGACGTTGTACGTACGATCTTAGATGCTTAAACCTTGGCAGAGATAAAGAATTGATTAGTCTTTACCGGTAGATCCCTCACCTTCTTAAACATTCTTCCTTTATAGGTAACGTAATCTGGATGGCTGGGGTGGGGTGAGGGGGGTTCAAGGCTTCATTATCTGGGATGTGCTTTACTCAGTATAATTAGCATTCTTTTTCTTAAGTGTGTTTTTATGGTCGCTACAGTGTCAAACGTCATTAGAGTGGGTGATTTACCTACCAGTGGGAAATTGAATTAGATATTGAGAGTTGGGTTTTATTGTTTTTACATACTTACGTGCGTTGCTCGATATCATAAAAATAGGTTATTGCTCGACAATGACAACCACACACACAAACACACACACACATATATATCTATATATAAATCGTTATTATGCACAGAAGTATAGAAAAGATGATCTCGCACGTATGTCTTTTCAATGCTAATTTCTCTGACATAATTATATCTTTCCCTCGACCCATGCCTACCGCTTCGTACACTTTATTTCCAGATATAAAAAGTCACTGAATTTGTAAAACACGTTTTAACACAACCAAATCTGAGTATATAAATCTTAAAAATATAATAATTCGCAATTCGTATTAATTAAGATGCAAGAGGCATACATGCCCATGTCGCAAATGTTCAAACAATACAATCATATATGACAAAAGTTTACTAACGCCTACTCTATATGCTCATCGTCTTGTGCCTTTCTGAACAGGTATGTACTTTCAATGTCAATTATCTTGCTTTGGAGTTCGTTCCAGTTCAAGATAGTTCTTGGAAATAAACTATTTTTGTGCGCATTTGTCTGGGATCGGGGATATAGGAATCTTTTTGGATGGTAGTTTCTTGTTTGATATTTGGGGGGGGGGGGGGGGGTATGAAGTGTTGTGGCACTTTCACAGTAGTGTTTTTGCCAATCGCGATTTTGTAAAAATCTTGAAGGTTTTTTAGGGTTTAATTTAAAAGAAGCTCAGATCCACTTGAATCTAATTGTTTAAATTTGTATACGCACAATTATAAAGGGAATAGAATTTAGTTACTTTTACGATCCGAACGCGTCGAACTTTCGTAGAAACTGATATCCGAATGCTTTTTAGATATTTCCATATCGGATATTACGGTTTAAGCTTTTTGTCCATTTTTTTTCAGATTTTTGTATTTTAGTCATTTATTTAACTTTAAGAAATACATTCTTCGATTCCCATGCTATACATAGTCATTTTGACTCTGCTTAAATTACAGATATCAAAGCTGCACTAACAGACAAACGCGGTTGTGTGAGATCCTAAAGAACAAACTGGTCTATTTATAGCGAATATTTCTTTTAAATGCATTTATGAACTCTAGAATATGTGAGTTTTGTTTTTGTTTTTGTTGTTGTTGTTGTTTTCGGGGGGGGGGGTTAGTTCAAATCATGATTAGGGCTCAATATCAGAATAAAAAACAGGTAATCAATTATATTTGCAGCGCTGAAGCAAATTAATTCTCAATGAATATTTATGAGGCCGTGATTGTAGGATGATTTTCGATAAAGATATGTATTGCGTAACCGCCCTCTTGTGTCTTTGAGGGCAAAAAAGCGAAACAAAAACATCTTCAAGTCGTGATTTCAATCATAATTGGTTTGCATTGTGTATGGAGTAATCTCAACAGCGAAATAAAAAACGCCCCGGATACGAGCTAGAAAATTATACTCCATGGTTTTCCACTTTGCAGTCATTCACAACGAGATAGAGATAATACAGAATAATAGTAATACATGTATGGGTTGGCTGAAGAAATAATGCGAGAGAGAAGGAACAAGTGGAAATGAAGAAAGATACTTTCAGGAAAAAAAGATGTAGAATAGGGTGCATACGCGAGATTGCACAGAGAGAGAGAGAGAGAGAGAGAGAGAGAGAGAGAAAGACTCCGAGAGAGAGAAAATACAGTTAAATACAAATGAGAGAGAAAGATTTATGGAGAGAAAAGAGAGAGAGAGAGAGAAAGACTCCGAGAGAGAGAAAATACAGTTAAATACAAATGAGAGAGAAAGATTTATGGAGAGAAAATAGAGAGAGAAAGAGAAAGACTCCGAGAGAGAGAAAATACAGTTAAATACAAATGAGAGAGGAAGAGTGTCGGGAAGGGAGAAAATGTGACAGAGATAGAGAGAGAGAAGGAAAGAGAGAAAAACATACAAATAGAAGCATTCGCAATCATAGGAGGAGTGTCTGGAAGAGAAATGACCAGTGCCAAAAGGTCTGCCTTCCCTTAGACAGGATTTATCTGACGGACGTGCGCTAAATGGCAAGAAGCCTAGTAGTCTAGTACAAGGATGAGAGATACGTGTTGGGAAGAGCGAGAAACAGTACAGTGTCAATGAGCAGATGAAAAGATGAGGAAATAGAAAATAAACGTTGCCCGGCACCGAGAAAGGAAATGCAAGGCAAGCATCACATCCAATCGTATCACACACACAATTAAGGTACCTTTACAGAGATCAATAGAGCTAGAAACATACTGTAGCGTTGCTCTTGCAAATTTACTTTCTCTAATCCAATGTAGGCCTCATACAGGATTGTGTGTACTCATAGAATAAAATATAAAAATCCGTAGTGATGGATACAAGATTTTGCGATCCACATAATCATTACAGATGACATAGTCACACCCATAGGTACGGAGTTTCCCAGATCACCCATTGGCTTCGTGAATCCAGTAGAGCCCTCTTGATTGGACACTGGCAAAGATTTCCTTAACTACCGTTTTTCTTTTAAATCACATAACCATATTCGTGTATGAATTAACGCATTTTGTTAAGAATATTGTTATTTTCTAATTTCTATGTCATGTTTGAATGAGATGTTAATACATAAATGTAAAAAGAGCCATGAGCTGAATTTTGGGATATGACGCTGTATAAAGCATTATTGTTATTATTATTA
>RQTK01000307.1:460445-472033 GCA_003991915.1 Elysia chlorotica
GAGTAGTAGTAGTAGTAGTAGTAGTAGTAGTAGTAGTAGTAGTAGTAGTAGTAGTAGTAGTAGTAGTAGTAGTAGTAGTAGTAGTAGTAATAGTAGTACTAGTAGTAAATACTGTTGTTGTTATTGTTGCTGTTGAAGTTGTTTTAGTAGTGTAATAAAGACCAGTGCATTACTACGTTCATCACCGCTATCCCCGCTTTTTCCTCTTCCCTCTCTCTCTACCTCCTCATCTCTTATTTTGAGACTGACATCGCGACAAGCGGTGTTGTGAGTGTTGATTCTTTACTCACTGTTCTTCTGCCAAGGAACGTTAAAGAAAAGATACTTCACTAATTCTTTGCAATAAATAACTGATTGCTGGAAAAGATGACAGCGTCGTGCTGCATAATGCCCCATTATTGGCAATTACAATTTTATTACAAAAGAAAGCTATTAAGGCGGAAAGAAATATAGAGCCGTAACAGGCAGCTTGACAGTATTATTGTGCTCACATGCGCAATTTGTGTCCTTATCACGCCAACCTGCCGCATGGACGACAAAATATAAATGCTTGTCTCAATCTTGGAACCGTAAATAACACTTGGGTGCAATTTAAAACGAAAACATATTTTTCGTGGAAGAAAACGTATCAAAATAAATTCGGGCTATATTCATTTGTGTGTGCTATTTATCTCTCTCTCTCTCTCTCTCTCTCTCTCTCTCTCTCTCTCTCTCTCTCTCTCTCTCTCTCTCTTTCTTTCTCTCTCTCTCTCTATCTATCTATCTATCTATCTATCTATCTATCTATTTATCTATCTATCTATCTAGGTTAGGTAACCAGTACTTCTTTCTCAGCAAGTCACATTGTACCTAAACTGACCCAACCAGTATGTCACGAAACGGACAAATTGTTCAGACAAATTGTTCACAATAGCCACTACTGATAAGACCCGTATGAATTTTGTCATGAGTGAAGATCTGGAAACAGCTTCTCGAGACCAAATGTTTTAGTCGGACTTCGGCTGATGATGGAGATCGAAACACATTCCGGAACTCCGTGACAATGGCAAGTTCAATATTTGACAGGCATGACACAGTTCATCAAATCTGGAGATTTAGTACCACTGTTCGTTTAGCTCAAGAACTCTTTCCGTGTCTGTCATGTTCAGATAGACGCCTTTATCTTAAATGTTTCTGTACGGCTGGGTGTTTCACTTTCAGCAAAAACCGTGTTTCTTGCCTGGCCTGCTCTTTGTAATCGTTATGTTAATAGACGCTTCTGTTATCCCCCACCCCCCTCCCCCACTTTTCCCCAATATTATTGCATATTACACCTACTTGGATTTCCTTTACTTATCTTCTCTTATAAAAGTCCATTTTGGTCTGGAAATGTGCTTGAAAAGTTACCTTGGTTGGTAAGTAAATAGACGGATAGTTTTGAAAGCTCGACTTTTAAATATAGAAACATGGTAAATCTACTCGTAAATTTATATTCTCTTTGTACTTAGCACCTTTAATCCTTGTGGTGAGGTAACGCGTAACTCCTTATATCAAGCGGTTTAGTGATATTTTGATTTTCTGGTGGTCATTGTGCCTTTCCGATTCGGGTTTGGCGTGCCATATAAAAAAAATAAATTGACAGTCTTTGGTTCACATGTAGCTGGGTCCCTGTCCACTCTTTTTATGTCGTCGTACCTATCCCTGATGGGTGTGCCTTTCCCTCTCCTTTTTATATTCTGTCTGTTAGGATTGTTTGGGCGAGGCTGTCTTGCCTTGCTATGTGGCAAAAATAGGACACTTTGTGGTGTATGCTTTCCATTAATTCTCTTATAACACTGAGTGTTCTTAAGACATCTTTGTTTGTTTTTCTGTTTTTATAACTTATTCTTGCTAGTCGTCGAAATGCCTACATGTCGAAAGCCTTTAGTTTTTTTTTCCACTGATTCTTTGTAGAGAGTCCACGTCTAGTTTTCTAATAAAAAAAATATTCTTGCTTAGTGTATAAAAATAATCATCTGGAAATTCAACCTCCCCAATCTCCTTTTGCCAATGTATTCGTTTCTAAATCAACTATGCGCCACATATATTTGAAAGTGGCAGGAGTTTGCAACTCGTAGATATCAAAATCCCTCATCGGCGACTATAGCCACGCAATCGATTGTTTAACCAATATTCACAATCAATGGGCTTCATACTCATCGTTATGCATTGCTAGATCGGCTATCTCTTGCCTGCTAAGAGTGTCGAACGACACGACCTTCGGTAACTAGCCGATCGTTAAGTGGCTAATGAAAGGTTCCTACGAACCTAAAACTTCTATACCCCAGACAGCAAAAACATGCACTTGGAATCTGAATGAAGTTCTATGTTAGAAACTTAGTTGCCTCTGGAATCACTTGCTCTTAGAGAATTGAAACTAACACTTGTAGTGCTGTTAGCTTTGTTAACTAGTCAAAGATGCCAAATTTAATTCAACATGCTTTGGGCATAAATCATATTTAATGTATTGGGCGACAAATGTGTGTTTTTTGTGAATAGCTTACTCAAACACTCTCGTAAAGGAATCAAATAGGCACACATTGAATTGGTATCGTCCTCTATCAAACGGACTCTTTGTATAGTCGATGTTATTCACATCTATTTAAAAAGGACATCTGAACTTAGAGGAGATGAATCTACATTACTCATTAGTTGTCAAAAGCTTCCCAAATCAATAAACAAAGACACAATAAAACGCAGAATTAGAATAGTGCGAGAAAGCCGTTATAGAGTCTTCTGTGTATACAGCACATAGCATTTGTGCAGCAAGCACTAGTTACGCTACTAACATTGGTGTGTCAATATCCACAGCTCTTTATGCAGCAGAAACATCCTCAACGTTAGGTGGCCTGAGGTTATCCCGAAAGAAGATCTGTGAGACAGAACGAAGCAACCCCCATGGAGGACATCAGAAAGCGCAAATGGGGTCACACGCATCGAAAGCCTGTATCCAACATCACAAAGCAAGCCCTGGAGTGGAACCCTCAAGGTAAAGGCAGGGTCGGACGTCTGAAGCAGACTTTGCGGCTAGGCACCGATGCCGAGATAAAAGTTGCTGATAGTTCATTGGCCGAGCTGAAGAGGACTAGCCAGAACCGAGTTCAGTGGAGGGGGGTTCCTGCGACTCTACGTTCCACAGGGAATCAAGAGGCTAATCTAACAAAAACTATGAAAATACACCAAAAAATGTTGGCGCTTCATTTATGGAACATTTCTCTTAAAAAGAGAGTGAAATAGTTTTAATTTAAACTTCTCGAAAACGACGTATTGTTTAAATATTACTACTCATTTGTGCTTGTGGCTCTAAATTCTCAAGTTGCGGCGTAACAGATGATGAGATAAAACAAGCGATGCTTACCTTGGTACGATGATGATTGTTTCCGATTTTTTTAAGGAAACAGCCGTCAGGAACGGAGGTGTAAATTACCTCCCTTCCCTCCCTTGTCGATCTATTGTATAATTATTGTTTGTTTGTTGTTGTTTTCTGTTGTGTTTTTTTTTTTGTTTTTTTTTGTTATTGTTACTAGGTACATCTGAGCGTTGTTCTTGTTGAATTGTGCAGAAATAGTTCATTTGGAAACTTACACAACCACAAATGAGCAACACTCTGAAGTCTGGCTAAGGGCAATACTTCCAGTCTTCTCAAGTTACACGTATATAGATATTCCTATCATTCTATCTATTTACCTCCAGATATACCTATTTTTCGATATATCTACCTATATGTCTATTTATCTATCTACATATTTATCTCTATATCTTTCTATCTCTCTGTATATCTATCTATCTATCTCTATCTATATATATATCTATATATATATATACCTATCTACCTGTCTATCTACCAATATATTCATTGGGTTTTCGAACACATTATTAAATCGTTATCCTCCTGCTATATGAAACAGAATGTTTGAAAAATCAGGACCACTTTTAATTTAATTCGCACAATCAATATTTTAATATTACAATTATGTGATGCCCAAACTGTTCCTCGCTCTTGCATTGGCTAATCTCTGGTTCGTGTGTTGTTGTTTTTAGTTTTTACCTCTAGCGTTTCCGGAGCTAATCCGTGCGCTTCTGGATAAAAGCATAAATTGGTCGGGAAGTTCTAGATCTACACACTGACTTGTTTATTATTTCCCTGACGCCAAGGCCTCGACTGATAATTAGAGGGATTTTTGCCATGAAAATGATTACTCACCTTTCAAGTAGTGTCGGTTATCAAATTTAATAGCACTGAAGGAAAACCTGGCTAGCACACTATTAGGGTAGTGTTAAGCAAATCTGGCTTTTTGACCCGTGGAGCCGAGGCATGAGTTATTCCACCCTTCTCAAATCAGATAAATAAGCCTAAAGAATTATTATGTTTAAAATTATATTACGTAATTGAAACCTCAAAAAAGCCAAAGTTTATGTAGATATTTTTAAATAGCAGAATATCTTTCATGCGGTAATAGGCTGTTCAGATATATTTTCTCAGTGTCGCCTACCTAGGCTGGTCTACAGGAAAAACCAGAAAAAAAATAATTTATCCAAACTTATAAGGGCCGACCAAAATCACGAAAAAGCAACTCAGATACTATCTTTAACAACTGTTTTGTCTTGAACTATGATACATTGTATAATTATGATTAGGCAAATGTAACCAGTGCTAATGAAAACATAATTTTTTTAGTAAAAATAAGGTATTTCTTCGGTGACCTAAGATGTTCTCATAAAATTTTATTTTGAGAGACCTAGCGAAACCTGGCGACCTAACATTGTTACATGTGCTTGGCATAAAATGCTCAGTATCCGTTGAAACGAGAAGAAAGAAAGAGTACATAAAAAGTAAATACAAAGTAAAGTATATGAGGTTTCAAACTTTAATCAAATTACAAAAAGCACTTATTTTCAAACATTTCAAAATCAATGATTGTTTTGCAATATAACCAAATCGCTATTTCAAGATAAAATATAAATACGAAATCGATGCAAGACGACACTGGATGCCTCGTTTTCTAGGTATCAGTCTTATGCTTGGCCTAATCCACTGCAGGGTTCTTTCTTTTGGTAGTAGCGCAACTAAAAGTATGAATTGAAAAGTGTGCAGAGGAGGAAGCAAGGGCAAAGGGCTACATGAGATCTAGAATCCATGTATAGGCCTACATACCTGAGAAACAAAGCGCATGGTTCTAATGATGGTGTTGACAGAGCCGGGCTCAGACGATGATAGTCATCCAGTCCGATTGTCCAGGTAGCCTGGGGTTTATTTAGAGAGACCAGCGGAGCTGTCGGTCAGCATGACTCTCAGCGCCTCGTGCCTGGCCTTTTGTTTGGTATGAGGGCAGCTCACATTCCGCTCGTTTGGCATCATTATACTCACCCTTTGGTTATTTGTTTACCTTGTGTTTACGTTCACTATCGATATTATCCATCTTTCTTTTTTTATATACTTTTAGTGCTCTTCGTCTGTCTGTATGTGTGTGTGTGTCATAATATGTGTGCCTGATCGCTTTTTGTATATGTCTATCTGCCCTCACCCCTTCCCAATCTCTGTCTGTCGCTCGGTAAGTCTTTCTGTCTGCCTGTCTGTCTGTCTCTATCTCTCTCTCTCTCTCTCTCTCTCTCTCTCTCTCTTTCTTTCTTTCTTTCACTCTCTTTTTTTTTACTCTCTCTACCTCAATCAACTCACACAAGATGTTACCGCATACAGACGCATTCCTTCTCAAAATGCATAGCTTAATAATTCGTTTTTTCCAGAGCCTGCACTCACATCACATGACAAAAGAAAAATATAATGTCAACCTCTCGTTCTCGCATCTTTCCAGACGAAACGAGGGCTTGTTTTCCTTTTCTTGTCAACGAGCGGCGCTTCCTTTCGCATTCCGTTTGAAAAATGTTCGTGTTTTCTTTGAATGTTTTACAAAGCAACTCATTTTCCAGCTGAGCTGGGCCGCGCCTGACAGCCCCAGGTTTGTTAACCTGAGGCAAGGACTAGTTTGAGCGATTTACCTGTCTCCCCAGCACTAACATTACCACAGTTTTTACAGTTCCTCTTCACGTTCGTGTTCTTTAGCTAACCTCGCGTGCCTCCAAGTTTGTTCAATACATGTACATTATTTACCATAAATCTTGGCTCTGATATGTAACCTCAAGCTGTGGCGATAGATTTCTTTCTTCTTATAACTCTGTTTAAAAGTAATGGAAGGTAATTGAAGTTCCCGTTAGACAAGTTCAATCTCTAACACATTCCTTCCCGAATATTTAAAGTATTTTATAGGCTGTCAAAGTATACCATGGCCGATATAGTGTTGAAATGAGTTTAAAAGAAAAAAACGGCATTCCCATTTCAGTAAATGGGGTTCATGTAATATTTGGAAGTCTGAGACATAAAAACGAGGAAATGCCAAAATTAGCATGAAAAAGGCACACAGATAAAAGGCACAATGATTATAACGATTAGTGAAATACGTTCAGACAGAACAAAACATTATTAACTAAATATGGAAAATGATAAAAAATAAAGTCATAAATCATAGTCAATCGCATGGTACGATAATCGAGAAAGAACAATTTTGTCACTCAGGCAGTTGAGGTGTCTCGACGATTACCGAGTTATAAAGATCTTTATGCCGAAGAGTTATGTTGAGAGTCAGGGATATTGGTACACGTGTACAATAGGACTAAATGGAGATCTCGTGCATTGAAACTTGGAATAAATGCACCATTAACGCGGAGCTTGGTGTTGCAAGGGCTAAAAGCACCGGAGTTAAGGATGACAGAGTTATGAGTAGACATTGTTTCAATAGCTACAACTACTCGTATGATACGACAACGGATTTGCGAGACCTGGTCCAATCAATAAACAGCCCAATGTGTTGCTAGACGGAAAGACTCAATGCCAAGAGCGTGTAACAAAGAGAAGAACAAAAAAAGTAGAATGGTTTGATTTTCAAGTTAGTTAAATCTTTCAAGTAAAGAAAACACTTATGTTTAAGATTTGAACAAGCTACAGAAATGCGTGCACATCTATTATGGCGTTAAATTGGTCTGCACCTTTTCATGAGTTTCTTATGTTAACTTATTTTTTCGAACCGAGTTGAAATTCATAGACATTTTTTTGCCCTTATTTTCAAAACTGAGGAGCTCTGATAAATAATGACAATATGTATAATGGAACGAAACAGTTTAAATTGTCTGGAAAAATGAGTTATTATTATTTGTCTCTTTATGGTGAAGCTCATTTCTCTTTTATCTTAAAGTTTTGAAGATTTACATTGTGGTGGAAACTCATTTTGAATAGTTCTCTTTTTGCACTGTACAGTTTTATCTTAATGTCCATCATTTTTTGCTAATTTTTGGGCTTTTATTTGTGGATCTCAGTAAGATTAAAATTAGCTGTGATTATTGTCTAAAAGTCGCGCTGGTTAAAAAGCGCTCAAAATTTAAAATATAAAAAATAACGTTTATATGATTGTAATAGATTGATTCTCTATGTTTTATTAAATAAGTTATATTACTCCATGAGGAGTGAGCACGTTTTCATGTTTCGACCTTCCTCATAGCAATGTACTTGTAACGTTTCCTAAAATCGGTATGAAAACAAATTTTACATGAATATTATTCATTTTAACCATGGTTGCATTCTCCCCTCATTTTCCTCTGTTGTGAACAAAGCTTCAAATTATGCTGCATGGAATCCAATACTAATTCTTTTCTTTTTAAGAAAATCTCACCAAGATGAGCCTGTCACAAAGAGAAACGTTTAGATAAAAAAAAGATACTTGCCAATAAAAAAGCAAAAAAGGTAACGGAAAAAAAAATTTAAAAAGTAGCTGTCTATGTAGTAAGTAACAAAAGCTCTAGGAATTGTTAAACGTTCGCTCTAACGATGTTGAAATGGATGCGCGCTCAAGCTAACTCGAAACCTAATTTGATTTGCGTTATTGCTGCTCTTTCCTCGTTCTACAGCTCAATGTGATGTACATTGTGTTTTCCTCCCTTGGAGATGATTTTGTTCCAGCTAGTTGTCTTGCTGTCACTTAACAAGATTATGCGGAGCACGAGCGAGGAATTGGTTTTAAAAAACTCTGAGTGTGAACCACAGAACTGTTTACATATTTGTAATCTGCTTATACTTTGTTGTTATTCAATTTCAAAAATCCCATTAGCTCGAGGACGTTTTTGCCAAGGTGTCTTTTATAATAATATCTAATCCGCAAGAGATTTTAAACGGTGTATTTAAGCGCTGAGTTGCTTAATTATATGACAATTCTTATTATTTGAAGAGTTTTGGTTGTGGTTTGCGCTATTTTAATCACAGAATAATAACGTAATCTTCTGAGGATTAAAGTAAGGCTTGGAACAAAACATAAAGCCTTGTTGACCTGATAGTGAACTTGTGCAAAAATAAAGAAAATTACTTGTGGCGTCTCTGATTTTAGTAAAGCAACTTAAATACAAAATATAAACATGATTTTCTGTAGATCAGAATGATATACGGGCATAAAAGAGAACTGTACTATCTTCAATTCTTATGTCTTTTGTGTTTTTTGTATGTTTTGCTTATTCTACTGTGAAATCTTAAAATTTGCTGTGGCAGTTATGAATGCAGAAATCAAATAGTATAATTTGGAAGCATGTCTTTTAGTTTAAAACTATTTTTACTTGAAGCCTGGTAAAGCCGAAATATACAAGTATGAAAAATATATTCTTCACCCATTTCAACCAAAACCTATAATCTTATTTGATTATTTTAAAACGTTTTATGCAAGGTATAAAAGTTAGTTTCAGTAATTGCAAAATCTAAAATAAAGCGATAATATTTGAAGAGGATAGGCAACGCTGGGTTGTGAATTTCTATTATTAATACGCATTATATCAGAATGTTTTTATTGTTATAAGTTAAAGTAGTGTTTCACACTTGGGTCGAGGTCGTTGACCGGTCTATATCTTGTTAAAGCATAATATTTGAAGAGATAGGCTACTCACACACAATATGGGTGGCGAGTATTCTCTCCTTCTCTGAGCGTAGTATTGGGTCGAGGTCGTTGACCGGTCTATAATAGTCGTTGTTTTTGGGCATAGATTATTGGCCACAGAGACAGATACAGCAAAACACACTGAATAAATGCGGGAGCGTATTTTACTTTCGCTCGTTAAATAAACACGGGAAAAGGAGAGGCGCTGTTTTGATGGGAAGTTATAGCTCATGATGGCGAGCAAAGTCAAAGGTGTTAATGGTTCGGTTGCTGACAGATGGCCACATAGATAGTTGGGAAAATAAGGGTAAAACGAAGGCAGGGTGAACGAAACTGATACATCCCGAGTAGAAGATCTTTATTACTGACTAGCTTCTTTTTTTTGTCTTTGGGTCGTTATTACCACAGGAATGTTGAATCATTGGGGGATACAGATGGCCATAAACAGTCAATAAAATGTTTTTGAGGAAATAATTAACACTCTCAATATCGGATTTTCGGAGGGGGTGATGTTCATGGAAAAAGTTGCATTTGTTCAAAATAAGTCCGTTGTTCGTTTGGCTGGTTAAAAATTATGAATCCAAGATTAGAATATTGAAGACATCCAATTTCCTGCTGCGTAGAGAAGCTACACCATCGAGAGTTTATTGTTATGTCTGGGTATGTGTTTATGAAGTATGGCATAAAATATGTTTCATCACGGGGATCTTATTTCGTCTTTAGAAATTTGAGCAGGAATTTTAAACCTAGTCTTTAGTCGATTTTTATTGCTCTGTACCGTCATTAGCGTAAATAGGTAAACGAATCGCTTTTTAACTTCCTTCGTGTTTGTTGAATTTGGAGTACACAACTCACGAACATAAATTAAACATTTTCAATTGGTTTGTCTTTCTTTTCCCTTTTTGAATATTCAAAAACATAAGTCTTTCACAGTTTGTCTATTTATGTCTAGAAAAGGTAGCGGGGGGAATTTATAGGAGCTGATAATATTTAAATGGTGGGTTTTCCAACATCGATTCACAACGAATGTCTTTAAAATATCCGATGCATGCTAAAAGAAGACTTCTTATTGATTGAGAAAGAAGATTTAAGTCCTCTTATTGATCAAGAAAGAAGAGTAAAGTTCCATCTTAAATACCGGTCTAATTTCTTGTTTGGTAAATACACGTTGGAAAATACATTCTTTTATTCTATTCCAACAAATATTCCATTTGGGATTTTTAAGCAGTCAATATTGAAAAACAGCTGGGGAGGTATTGTGAAATACAATTCCAAACAAACAAAAAACAACCAGAAATACATCTATGACTCATGTGGTAAAAGTTCGACTTGCTTACACACAGGGGCATTGTTAATTCTTTTTTTTATTGATAATTGTTTAACACTATACTTGAATCAGTCATTTAATCTTCTCTCTTTGGCGATTTAGGTTTTTATTTTACTTTCTAGCTGGTACTTTGGTTGCTTGGTTGTTTTGTTGATTTTTTCTGTTTGTTTTTAATTCATTTAGTTTCTCTGGATTGTTATGTTTTTTTTTTTTATTGCACTGAGAAGTTGATTGATTTTGCTATCTTGTTTGTTTCTGCTTTTTATTAATTGTTTATTACTATTTGTGTGGGAGGAATAAAGGAGAATTTTAATTTCAGAACCTTTTCTTGGTGTTTAAAAAATAAAAATTGGGTTCAATGAACAACTCCTAAGAAATTCTTTTGGAATTTTGTTATAAACAAAAAAGAAAAGAACTGTTATGAGTATGTATCGAAATATAGCTACTGAAGTACAACCCCATGTTACCCTAATGTCAAGGATGGATATGTTTTCAAGGTGGAGTTTAAAATATATAGTAAGATTCAAGCTGGGATTGATAAATGAAATGAGATGCTACATTAAATAATTATGTTTTATGGAACTCAATTCTGAAATTATGTAATCTTTTTCAAGTAGATAGTGCCCCAATGAAGCAGGTAAGATAAGCTTAATCTTGTTTTATTTTTTGTGACATTGCGTTGAAATAATACCCTTTTAAAAAAAAACAATACACCCTCCCTCAAAAAGAGGGAAAAAGTAAACATAACTAAAAAGCAGTAAACACTATTGAAAAAATAAACATAACTAAACAGCAGTAAACACCATGAAAACAAAACCCAGCACAAGCAGCCTAACACAAGCTAGCGGCCAACTCGGGGAAGAAAGGGCGTCTAATGAGCTCAGCCCCCTGACAACCCTGACACCATCGTCGCTCAATGGAAACACTCTCTTCTTGTGCGTCCATAGGCCGCATTCTCGGCCTCTCACATTCAATGTTTGAGATGCATGTTTTCGCCCCGAGATAGGAATAATGTGCCTGGGGTATAAATATCTAAACTGTGGAAAGCAGCTTGGAATCCAATTCCACACGACATAAGGGGGCAACAGTATTTTTTTTGGTTGTCTTAGATGGTAACAATTATTTTTCCCTCTTTTTTCGTGTTTTATGTTGCATTTTCGTTACCGCAACACCACGCTTCCTATCATCGTTAATGTAGCTATACCTCTCTCTCTCTCTCTCTCTCTCTCTCTCTCTCTCTCTCTCTATCTATCTATCTATCTATCTATCTATCTATC
>RQTK01000307.1:472189-493676 GCA_003991915.1 Elysia chlorotica
TCTATCTATCTATCTATCTATCTATCAATCTATCTGTCTATCTCTCGCTCGCTCGCTCGATCTCTTTCACATCCTATTTCTTTGAAGTAAACGGTTATCTTAAAATGGTTATTCGTCGCCGTACATGACTTTTAATAAGATTTAGAATACGATCCTTATTGAAACCTAGGATATGATCTTTACTGAGATATATGATATGATCTTCAGTAAGATCCAGGGTATGATCTTTACTTAGACCTAGGGTATGATCTGTACTGAAACCTAAGATATGATCTTTATTGAGACCTAGGATATGATCTCTATTGAGTCATAGGATGATAGATGTAGGATATGATCTTTACTGAGATCTAGGATATGATCTTTATTAAGACCTAGAAAATTATCTTTATTGAGACCTAGGTATAGGAAATGATCTTATTGAGATCTAAAATATGATATTTATTGAGTTCAAGGATATGATATTTTTGAGACTTAAGATATGAGTTTTTATGCCTAGTGTATGTGCTTTTTAAGACATAGAAACTAGGACATATGAGCTTTTTAAACCTAGTGTATGAGATTTATTGAGATCTAGATAATAGGACATAATTATGAGCTTTTTATACCTAGTGTAGGTGCTTTTTGAGACCTAGCAACTAGAACATAATTATGAGCTTTTTATACCTAGTGTATGTGCTTTTTTAGACCTAGGATCTAGGACATATGAGCTTTTTAAACCTAGTGTATGAGATTTATTGAGACCTAGGTACTAGGACATAATTATGAGCTTTTTATACCTAGTGTATGTGCTTTTTGAGACCTAGTAACTAGAACATAATTATGAGCTTTTTATACCTAGTGCATGTGATTTTTGAGACCTAGGAACTAGGACATAATTATGAGCTTTTTATACCTAGTGTATAAGCTTTATTGAGACCAATCACACGTTAAGCAAGTAAGGAGCTTCACTTTGTCCGACCAAAGGTCTGAAATAATTATTACTTGCGATTTTTTTTTCGTATAAAAATTTGGCCTGGCAACGGGACATACAAATATATTATTTCTTTGAAATAAACGATGAGGAAAATGGATATCTTTGCAAATAAATTAAAGGTAATAATTTAATTGGAAAAGCCTCCTAGTATTACGCTCTACGTTGGCTGGGAAAAGACTCTACAATGAGGTAAAGAAAATATCAGAGCTTTTGCAGACTGTTGAAGATTTCTTATGATTAGAAGCGGTGTCGTGTTTCCGTCGCCACGGGTGTCTGTATGACTCCTTTGCTCTTCAACATTAACCAACCTGCTCTGTGAGTTAGTGCGTCCACCAAGAGTACATTAGGGTTGATTGAAATATCCGTTTCAAGGCTCCAACAGGTGAGGGGGACAAGGTAAACTGCACCATTTCCGAAGTTCATTGTTTCTTTAACTTAGTAAGGAAAACATTTTCAGAGGGTATGGGCGAGGTATTCTTGTCATTGAACCTACTTAACATTGGGAACATTCTCATAAATTGTGTACGTACATGAAGTAATTTATACAATATCCGTAAGAGAATTCGGTCAAGTGGCTATTTACTTCAGTCCAGCACGGGTGGTTAGGTGAGGAAATGTTTTAAAAACATTGTTACAGACAGCCAGGTGCGTGATAATTTTTTCACCATATTTCCTACAAGTACAAGTAGCCCAGCTTACTGGGGTTAAGCATTTTCTCTATTTAATTGGTCACTGTGCGTGGCTCTTTACAAGTACAAAAATGTACTAAAATTCACTTAAGGCAGAAGTTTAAAATTAGGCCACGCAAAAAAATCTATGTGATTTATAACTTTAATGCCTGTAATAAAAGACCTTGGAAATAAAGAATGTGCCTTCATCCTTATCTATCGATGTAATAGTTGTGATTAGTGTTGTGATATATATATATTTATAGTTGTGATTATGTGATTATATATATATACGAGGCAGCAGCTTACATGAAGGTATGTATATATATATAAGACTAGTGCAGAGAGACACACAAAGAGACACAGTGAAATAGATGGATAGACAGAGAGAGAAGGAGAGAGAGATTGGGATAATAAAAAAGCAAACGATACAAGTCACGACTTAAAAACTTAAGGAGATACGATCTGCTCTTAAACTGTTAAAAGATATTTAATTTCAACCAGCAGGAAAAAAAACGGTTTGAAGATAATGCACTCCAATTCAGATTCATATAACTTCTCTAGATAATAACCTAAACACTTATGTTTTCTGTTTGATAATTGTATCAATAATGTAATAACAAACGAAAATGTTAAAAGTTGTTTACTACGAAGCACATAGTATTTCTCTCTCGTTAAATAGGACTGACACACAGACTCAGAGCTGCCAACCCGAGGTCGACTTGTTTAGGCAAATCAGTGTGATAAATTGTAGTACGAATAAGTTTTTTGAGTTGAAGGGTGGCAGATCGAACAAACCAGATGTAGTTTCACTTTCACTTTCAGTTTGCATGTTTGGCCATTTTGACCTCCCGGGCCAACTGGCAAAGTACGCACCTACTACAGCAACACACGCAGGCGCAGTCTCCTAAAATGGAGCCCTGGTAAAAAAAAAAATTATAAAATAAACATAAGCATTAACCTTCGTAGAAATGTATCTATAATGGTGTTCTTCATTGTGCTAACATTATGGTCTATCTCAAAATCAGTAATTTATAGGAAAAATGAAAGAAACTGTTGAAAATGGTCAGGTTTTTTTATGTGATTGTTTTTATAATATAGAATTTTTTTTAAATGTGGCCTCAACGATTTTTCTCGATATAGAACTAATAGATGGGGAAATTATTCAAAGAATGATTCTTGTGGCGGGCCAGTGTTATTTTGATTGAAAGATCTGTGGCATCCAACCTCCGAAAGGAGAAGGAACCCCGATGATGAGGCTGTGAAATAGACCACTATGTTACCGTGATGACTTTGTATTGATGGAAAATTAGTACAGATTGGTTAATATGGTGTGATCAGAGAGTATGAAATCATTTCACGGAGATGATTACATGTACTTTTAACCTGTGCCTAGTGAGCACGCGTCTCGATAGCACTTTGAGCTCTTTTTGTGAAACGTGTGCCTATTGTCTGTCTCTAGCTCTCTCTCTCTCTCTCTCTCTCTCTCTCTCTCTCTCTCTCTCTGTATATATATCTGGGGGAGGTGCTTACTGGCCCAAGTGTTAGGGCGTTGGTCTCTAGATCGGGGGGCCCGCAGTTTGAATTTAAGATCTAGGACAAACCTTTATTTGTTGGGTCGGTGTCAGTATAATTTTACCGGCTAAGACAGGATTCTAGGTCCCCCTGCCTTGTCTCGTGAGTGGCAGCAATTAAAATCGTTAGACGTCAGTATAAAGGAGCGTTCACAATATGGCCTACATTATAGTGCTGTCGTTTGACGCTAAGCAACAACAATAAACAGTTGCCTGCTGGATAACTCAAGGCAGTAATTAGAGCATGTTAACCTTTCAATGACCGTCGAAAGGCAAACACCAGTAAATTTCTTGATTACTTAAAACGGTACCAAAAGCGGACTAAATAATAAACCTCACGTTCCGACATTCGGCGGTGGTGAATCTAAAGGAGTTCAGCTTGATAGGGTTAGCGGGAGATTTAGACAATGTTAAAAAAAATACAGCTTGCCTATTATGATTGTACGGCATATGGCGGAGTTCAATATTTTAGCCTAAGCCTATATACAGTTTTCATAGCTATTTAAAGATAATACATCTAGCTTTTTCAAAAAGATAAGATTAGAAGAAAGTTTACCATATCATATTTGTCACATAAAATGTATTTTTCTGCATGCAATCTAAAAAAAATTTGTAAAGTGTATGTCCAATGAAATATTTTTGACAATATGAAATCAATGTTTTCAAAGATAGTTTTTTGAGAGCGGGGTGAGGGGGTATACAATTATGTGATTTGGTTTTTAAAGGCTGCGTTAAAAAAAAGGTATTTACTTGAATGTTGTGTTGAGTCCTCCACTTTGTCCTGAGGACAAGGAGATCCCAAGGAACGAGGCAAGGGACACACGCTGACTCGCCCATGTCTTTGGACACCTTACAGGCAAAACATAGGGGGATGAACGTACCACATAGACCTGGCCAGAGAAAGCACACAAGATAGACAGGTTTACAAGTAAGTTTATAGCGATAAAACAGCACTAAATTTTATATTATTATCGCATTTTATTTATAATAATTATAATTCAATGTACATGTATTATTTTGTTTCGTTAAGTAAACAGTATTTGGGATAATGGCTTATTTCCATGCACAAAATATTGAATTTATAACCACAGTAAACATCATCATTGAAAAGAAAAAAGAAAAAACTTGTTTCTTTGTTTGTTCCTTATAACATCATAATATGAAAACCACAGTGCACATTCAATTAGTTGATACTTTACTTGGTAAAAAGAACATATCATATTATCTTTATAGGCAAGCCAAAATAAAAAGGGTAAACTTAAAAATTCGTGCGTTATAGAAAGAGTAGTGCGTTTCCCTCTTCTGTCCGTCTTTGCTTTTCCTCTACTTCACCTTGACACCGCAAGACACAAATTAAAAGAAAATTCTATTCAAAGTAGGGTCAGTTCAACTTTATAAACAACGTATATGATATTTCCTTTTTAACCCTTCACCAACACCGGACTGCAAATACCGTGAACATTCTTGTCTAAATTTGTTTAAAATATTTAAAGTTGAACTCATTGGATAGGGTAAAATAGTATGGGAATTTTGATTTCCCCAGGACTTATGAAACTTCACTGGTGAATTTTAGCTTTAGTTAGGCCATTAAGAAGCAACAGCAGACCTCCCGCACTGTCTCTCTGTGGCAGCACGTAAAGTTGACAGACATTAGTCTTGGGGCCCCGTCTCCTATGTAGCTTGCATAGTGCTGACGCTGGACATTAAGCAACCAACTAAACTCAACCGCGCCCCATCATGACTTCCAATAAGTGGTACATGAAATATAGTTCAATGGTAGATAAAGAGGTGAGAGGTCTCTCTCTCTATCTATCTCTATCTCTTATTCTCGATCGATCTCTCTCTCTCTCTATATATATATATATATATATGTAATAGTTGTGATTAGTGTTGTGATATATATATATTTATAGTTGTGATTATGTGATTATATATATATACGAGGCAGCAGCTTACATGAAGGAATGTCCTCAAAACACCCACAAATGCCCGTGTGCCAGTCTCGCACGTTAGCCATTGCTGGTACAGTGATCGCTTTGTCTGATGGTTGGGGCTGAGCTATAACCACCTCTTGACCATCCTTGAATTCCGCGTACCCATCGAAAGGCTGTAAAGTAAAACAGGAGAAACGGAACCACATGTATCACTTAGATCTCTATTCCCCTTTCCGTTATATTCCGTTCCTTATACCCCCTCCAAAACCCACTAAAAAGAATGATCATACACATTTACTACTATTACGTCTCGTATCGTCCTTCTTTTTCTCTACTTCCTTTATTTCAATTTCCCCTATCTGTTCATCGCTTATTTTTTTTATAACTTCGATAGTTATCGGGTTGTTTTTTTTACTTTATTGTTAATAAGGTTGAGCATATCCAAAATAATGTAGTCACTCTATGACATGAGGTGTGCAAAGACTACCTTGCGAAATAATTCTTTCCAAAAAAAAAGAAAAAAAGCTCCTCTAATTTCTTCACAACTGCAATGAGAGAGGTGGTGAACTCATGATGAAGGAAAGAAGATAAAGGAGACCGAGCCAGAAGCAGAGGAGAGAGAGAGGGAGAGAGAGAGAGAGAGAGAGAGAGAGAGAGAGAGAGAGAGAAAGAGACCGACAGACAGACGTCAAAATAGAAAAAAGAAGAGTTTTTGATATATAACTTTTTCAATACGTTCCATGAGTGGTACGTGCATGGTTATTGGTTAATCTATGGGTAGTAAAGTACAGCGTCGCGGTAGCTTACAACTCGTCGTAAGAATTCTTGTGCGCATCTCTTAGCCCTAATCGTATTTCGTGTTTTCCAACCTGAACCGTATGTCGGGGTACATTTCAACCCCCGTGCCGTACACAGGAGAGAAAATAAAACAATCCTATCAGTTCAGCGGAGAATACATTTCGACCCCATGTTTAGTAGAGAGGAAAAACCAATATATGCGCATCCGTATGTTGGGGGTATTATTTCGACCCATTCACTTTAGACAGTGAGCATGATTTTATTACCACCGATCTTATGAACCTAGTTTTCGTGATCTTTGTTTCCGGTTTGTTCCCTCTTCCACACGGCAATGAAAGAAAGTTTTCTAATGATAATAACAAGCGGTTTTGGATGGTCACTAGCGTATTTTACTTCTTTGAAGATTAGGGGTCAAAAACGACCTCAGTTTGTAATTTTAAAAAAATAATAAAAAACATATATGTTTAGGAAATGACTAATGATCAATATGGTATTTAGCCTTTTCTTGACAGTCAGACAGAATCATTAAGAGAAATGAAAGAATGAGGAATAAAAAAAGGTTTAAAAAATAAATTCTTACTACAAAAACAAAAAATAACTGACCCCTCGGGTTGACAATTATCCCCGACGTAAGATTACGATTCGTAAGCTGTTTACCACGCTCGTCGTTCTAATCATCTTTTAACTATAAATTTACACCAATTCTTAAGACTTGTGTGAGAAAATAAAAAGATATGGATAGAGACGACGATACCAATTTATTTAGCTAGCCCGTTGGTTTAGTGCGTCATGGTGGTTCCTGAAAATGGTAAATGAAACTTTTATTTATTTAGACTCGTAAATACTTGGCCGAGAAAAGTTTAACCTAAAATTGTATATAATAAAATACGTTTCAACACAGGAATTATGAGTGGTTATTTTCCTAGTAACAAACTACAGAGTATATTTTCTCTTTTTCTAACCGTATTGTTTCAATCACAACGCAAAGCATAACGCGTGTTTTGTATAATAATGATGACAAACACAATCTTCGCTGGTTCGTCGCCATCATAGTCAATGAGTGAGTAAACGAAATGTGTTCGTAAGTACAACCTTGAGCTAAACTTACAACTTGTCTCAGGATAAATGTGCAAATAAGAAGGCTATAGACTATCGAGTTGTTGTATTTACGACTCTTTATCTTTTCAATGCCAAAAATGTGCGGCGGAGGCCTGAGATTGACTTATTGTACGAAGGCGCTAACCAACATACAAGCAAATTACACAGATTATTTTACAGCACAATTAATGATAGAACCATGGTTTATGTAGAGACAATGTGTGACAAAAAATTGTCTTTTTACACTACCGCGATTTGGGCCATGTCGTCTCCTCAAGTCCTGGAAAATCAAAAAAAAAACTAAATTACAGAAAATTGTATAATTCATATAAAACTGGATTTAGAAAATTGATAAAAATGTTATACACAAAATTGGTACCTCGCAAAGTAAGGAATTTACTCTTGCTAAAACGATCGCCTCCCCTACATCCTTACGTTTTTTTTGTTATCTCAACCCCTCAAATAAAGACATGCACGAAACGAAATATGCCAGATAGTATCAGAAAAGGCATCCGTTAGGCACGGCGTGAAAAGGCATAAAAAATAATATATCCATTAGTAAATACATCTTGCCATGGTTTGAACCCTGGCTATAACACATTTTGTAAGATAGCTGGTTTACTTGCTATTCAGCCACCTGTGTTTAAAGATAATCTGAAAGAACTGGAACAATTATAACTACGTGTTTATGTTTAAATCCAGAATTCTTTTTTAATTTCTGATAAGAACTAGTGAATATATTAAAGCTATATGTAACACAGCCCAGAAGCTAGATAAATTCTATGCGAAATTTCAGTTTTACAAACCCTCTGATTACCAGAAAATATGTCCGTTTTTTTATTCTTCTAGGCGATGGTCATTGAGAAACTGACCACAGGGTGTAAGCGCGGTGCTTATGTAGTCATACCTTTGTTGATTTTGCAACCAGGAAGATTGCTCAAGCCTGCATGCTCTAAGAGGGTTGGCGTCATTGCGTCTAACAATGGAAAGCAGATTAATATCAATAAAGAGGGAGCAAAAAGTAAAATACTCGGGGTGACATTAATTGAATAGGGAGTAAACCTACCTGCCTACTTCTTTCTTTCTTTCTTTCTTTCTGTCTTCCCCTCTTTATCAATCTGCCTGTATGTCCGTATAACTGTCTGTTTGTCTGTCTGTCTATGTCTCTGTCTGTCTGTCTGTCTGTCTGTCTGTCTGTCTGTCTGTCTGTCTGTCTCTCTCTCTCTCTCTCTCTCTCTCTCTCTCTCTCTCTCTCTCTCTCTCTCTCTCTCTCTCTCTCTCTCTCTCTCTTTCTCTCTTTCCCCCTCTCTTGTTCCTCTTTTAACTACTGGTATTATAACTTTTCCATAATCCTATAAAAACAACGAACAAAACATATGTTTTTTTTTTTAATTCACGGTGAAAAATGGACCAACACTGTTAAAATTGCAGTTTCATCTCCCCAATTGTAATGAAATGTTCGCTGCAATTTCTTAGTTCTACGTCTACCAGCTTACAGACACATCCGCAAGTATAAGAAACCAGGCTAGGGTGCCCTAAAGGCCTTTCTGCCAGTCCTGGGAAACTTCATAGACCTCTCCAGTTCGATATGAAAGAGGAAGAAGAAGAAGAAGAAGAAGAAGAAGAAGAAGAAGAAGAAGAAGAAGAAGAAGAAGAAGAAGAAGAAGAAGAAGAAGAAGAAGAAAATAATGTGGATGAGTTGTACCTTTTTGTCCTCCCCCCACCCCCCATCACCACCCCCTCGGTAATAAGTGGACTCTTACAGTAGGTCCTGTTCACATTATGTCAGCATAAAAAGTGTCTTGTATTACATAACACTGCGTAGTACTCAAAAACGTCCGGGTTCGCCAGGCAGGCCACAGACTTGCCAGGATAGGACCAGAGGCACCAACTTAGGAGTAAGAGTAAAGTATTAAATACACACGTGTATGCTTGCCATCGTAAATGTTTACAACGTCTCCATGACAATGAGACGCACACTAAGATAGCAAGTCATGGCAGCTAGGAAATGGTTTGGTAATACTGGCCTTAACTTCTGAATTATATAAAGAAAGATCGATGTAAAAAAAATATAAGAAACCAGGCTAGGGTGCCCTAAAGGCCTTTCTGCCGGTCCTGGGAAACTTCATAGACCTCTCCAGTTCGATATGAAGAGTTAGAAATGCCGATGCGCTGCTTCACCAGAGCTTCACTTTGCTTAATTTGAAGATAACGACCAATTACAATCACTGGTGACAGAGAAGTTCTTTCCTCTATTTCTAACCTTTCAGTGCTATTTTTATACGACTGGGCAGATCTTGGCGAATTTTCTAGAGGACTTCGTTGAAGAAGAAGAAGGTCCTGTTCACATTAAGTCAGCATAAAAAGTGTTTTGTATTACATAAAACTGCGTATTTCTCAAAAACGTCCGGGTTCGCCAGGCAGGCCACATACTTGCCAGGACAGGACCAGAGGCACCAGCTTTGGAGTAAGAGTAAAGTATTAAATACACACCTGTATGCTTGCCATCGTAAATGTTTACAACGTCTCCATGACAATGAGACGCACACTAAGATAGCAAGTCATGGCAGGTAGGAAATGGTTTGGTAATACTGGCCTTGACTTCTGAATTATATAAAGAAAGATCGATGTAAAAAAATGACTAAAATAGACTTTACCTGAATTGCACATTTGGATTTTTTCTTCCTTTTTTATGTGAATCTCTAGAAATATAAAACATGTCATAAAATTCGTAAACAGACCAATCTTGTGTCAAATATATTTTTGCAACAAAAACAAAAACTAAAAATTCAAAAAAATGTTCAAAGACCTCATGAAAATCGACTTTACCTGAATTCGTTTTGGCTGGCATTGAATTTTTTTAGTTAAACTTTAACACACAGTTAGATATACTGAATTCAAACATAGAACGCACGATAATATCAACAAGACGAGCTGCTACGCATCAGTACTATTTTAGTAGTGAGAGTAGGATTAGCAGTAGTAGTAGTATTAGTAGTAGTAGTAGTAGTAGTAGTAGTAGTAGTAGTAGTAGTAGTAGTAGTAGTAGTAGTAGCAGCAGCAGCAGTAGTAGTAGTAGTAGTAGTAGTAGTAGTAGTAGTAGTAGTAGTAGTAGTAGTAGTAGTAGTAGTAGTAGCAGCAGCAGCAGTAGTAGTAGTAGTAGTAGTAGTAGTAGTAGTAGTAGTAGTAGTAGTAGTAGTAGTAGTAGTAGTAGTAGCAGCAGCAGCAGTAGTAGTAGTAGTAGTAGTAGTAGTAGTAGTAGTAGTAGTAGTAGTAGTAGTAGTAGTAGTAGTAGTAGCAGCAGCAGCAGTAGTAGTAGTAGTAGTAGTAGTAGTAGTAGTAGTAGTAGTAGTAGTAGTAGTAGTAGTAGTAGTAGTAGCAGCAGCAGCAGTAGTAGTAGTAGTAGTAGTAGTAGTAGTAGTAGTAGTAGTAGTAGTAGTAGTAGTAGTAGCGGTAGTTGAAGATATAGTAATAGTAGTAGACGTAGTATATAAACCAGATGTTTGGAGAGGCAGACCACTGGATTAATTATAAGTAGATAGGGAATTTCCTAGATTGTTTTTTTACACACCAGTAGAAGTAGACTTTCAGTGAAAATGGCCAAATAATGATTGGACTTTCTGGGATTTGAACTTTCCGCTTTTAGAGGAAGCGGCGCCGAATCGCCTTGCCACTTAAAGCGAGCATTGTTTATACCACTAGACCATTACGCTCCTTTAAATAAAGGAGTTTCATGGCTAAGGTACTTACTACGTCTCTAAGTGACCTGCTATCTTCATTGGCAAAGACCAAATCGCACCAAAGACAACCACTCTAACCAGAGCGCATCAACACTTGTCAATGGACGCACAAACATATAGGGACAAACGTATGCCTCCAAGTTATTGTATTTTATAAATTAGATTTTAGGAGAGGCAGACCATTGGATTAATTATAAGTAGACTTTCAAAGAAAATGCCCGAATAATGATTTTACTTTGTGGGATTAAAACTCTCGACTTGTAGATGCAGCGGCACCGAATCGCCTTGCCAATTAAAGCCAGCAATCAAAATCAACCCCACCTCCATTCCCGAAAAGCAAACAAATACACAAACAAGCAAAATATATATAATCCCTTATTTCATTGCCATCCTAACTGATAAATGAAATTACTTTGTTGCCAACGTACGAGCTGAACACATTATTTCGCTGTAGCTATTTTCGCTCTGTGTGGGTAACTTAATTAATCTCAATTTCCACAACAACGAACAGGCATAGACATGATGGGACTTCAAACGTCAAATCTGTTTAGCCTTTTTGGAACAAATTCAAATTTGAATTCGACGGAATTCCATGTTAGGCTGCATTACATTCATTCATGTGTTAGAATAATTTCATTGTGTCTGGTTCCTATTTATTGAGGCGTGCAATGTGAAAATGAGGAATATAAGAAAATTTAGTGAAGAGCGCAAAAATGTAGAGTTAAAAATAATCATTTAGAAACACATGAGTGTATGATGCTTGAAATACGAATGTTTCATTTTAAGAGCCAACAACAACAACAACAACAACAACAACAACCACGTTAACAACAACAAAAACAACAACAACAACAACAACGAAAAAACCTACAGCAACAAAAATAAACAGCAGAAACCACAGTAAGCCGGGGCGTAAACGGAATATCTTGATAACTTGAAAAGAGCCGAGATCAATATGTTATAATTGGCCTGGTCTGCTGATATGATTGTTGATAGAGGTATTATGAAAGCTTCAAAATCAAATAAAATTGACTGTTATATGAATTGATACATTGTTTTTGTTGGGTGTTTTTTCCATAAAAAAACGTTCGTATTCTAAAACTCCCAGCTTAAAATAGATACTTGGTTTTGAAAATGGTCGAGGAGCATTGTTGTTTAAAAAATCTAAAATCTCCATATTAATTCTTATCCACCCAGATCTGTAGGAGCTACACTCAAGTTTGGATTTTTACATGTCAGTTAAGTGTTAGCTTGAGAATCGTTTGTGAATCTTTTAGATGATTAAGCCTCTTTGAGTATCTATCATGCCCCCATAGATGTTGGGTTTGATATGTAGCCGGATAGAACGAGTTATTGTTGGCGAATAATATTAACAATTTTTTACTGATTATGTTCAGATATCGGACAAAAAACTGATATCGATTTCAAGGGTTTTGAGCCTCGAAAAAGATATGCCTTTCTACAATATAATTAACTTGGCACTCTGCTAACACCAGGATATAAATAATATAGAAGCTGAACAAAATAAGTGTAACGAATTTAGCCACCCTGAGGAACTCTATACCAGTACTCTTTATGCTCAAATACAAAACAGAAATAGCTACAGAGAATAAAGGCAGATTTATAATTTATTTGAAAACGAACAAAAATATAAAAACTAAGATGTTTGTTTCTATGCAACAAGACAAGTATATCCGTATCTAGTATACATTTTCATGCTTAAAAGTTGGCATGAATGTCGTGAGGCAATGGATATCTCACTTATTGAGGCTGAACTTTGCTCTCTATCATCTTTGGTCTTCGGAAATTTCCCAATGAAGAGTACAAAAATGTCAAACATATTGCCCGCTATACAGAGATGGATACTAGCTGTTTGTGTCAGCCCAACCCTGAATTGCACGGTCGCTCATCTCAAATTTTAACATTTTTTCCTTTACTTTTTCGTGTGTTTTTTTTTAAACATTAAAAGTTCAAAATATCAACTAAGAAAAAACTTAAACGAAGGAAATAAATAACCAAATAAAAAATATAAGACAATTATGAAACTTTGTTGTCTTTATTGTTTTCTTTTTTTAATCTAACAGTGTCAGCGAGAGAATAATATTATTATGCCTAAATATGCGCGAAAAAGCTAGAGAGACAAAAGTCTAGCGCTTTGTTTGTTACCGGAAGAAGGCTATAATACCGTAGAAACATTGAGAGAAAAGGAAACATACATTCCCCGAACAGAAGGTCTGTGATACGAATGGCTTTAACTATTCTCTCAAAACGAAAATTGCCCCTATGTTTAAAATACTTCTTTTTACGTGTATCAATGTTTTTATAAAACAAAAACAAAATATGGGATATAATTGCTTGAAAATGAATCTTTATCATTGGGGACTCTTTTTTACTCAACTGCCTAGATATATACATTTCATAAATGTCATAGAAGAATGACGTGGTGTGATGTGTGTGAAAATAACACCTTCAATCCTGTTGTCTTGTATCAAAAGATTTAAATATTTAGACAAGCCACACATGTTTATACACTCTAAACAAACCATCAATCTCACGGCAGACCTGATGGAATACATAATGATCTGATTCACAGTGTTATGTAATACAAAAGTGCTCATGTCGTTTTAAAACTTGAATTTTCATCAATAATTCAATCTCTTTTCCTAAAAAATGTAAAAGACCTGGAGGCTAGAAGGCAAATTCGAATAATGAATTTTTATTTTATGACAAAAATAATTGCACCCGCTTAAGGAAATAACGAAGATTGGACGTGCGGTTTCCTCTTGTATTCTAGATCTAGTTGGGAGTTGTCCTTCTATGAAGCCCGGGATTAATTCCCTTGATTTAAAACTTAATTTTCAAGGGATCTAACTCCGGCGTATTTTAAGCCCTTGCGTTATCCTTCCCATCATACTTTAAAACTTAAGTCGGCAGAAAGGTGTGTTTTAAAAGTTACGTCTGTTTACAAATACCGTCATCATCATAACTTTACCCTAAGAGTGTTAGAACAAAATGGTTTTTCAAGGATGTCTCAGTTGTTGTTTTTCTGCTTTGTTTTGTTTTGTTTCGTTGTTTTTTTTTCTTGTTGTTTTTCTGTTTTGTTTTGTTTCGTTTTTGTTGTTGTTGTTGTTGCTGTTGTTCTTTTGTGTTAACTCCAGTTATTGCAAGCTCCTTGTGTCAAACAAACTATGATCAATGCAATAACTATTTCACTCAAAGCAGTTAACCTCTATAATGATTTATTCATATTATTCCCCATATATATCGTTATTACTTAAAACATATCATTTTACACCAAAATATTTGGCTTCCATTAGTCACTCTTTTTATGACTTGAATTGTCGCACCATTCAGCGTTACTCACTTGTCAGCGGCGTTACTGTTTGATTAGCTAGCATGGGGTCGAAAGTACAACGTAGCGGTAACGTACAACTCGTCGTCAGCCTTGTTATTCGCCTAACTAAGACAAACGAGTTATTGACAATGTTAGTAGTGGTATTACGAGGGGTGTTCACTATGTTCTTAGCATGACAATGAAGGAATAAACCCAGAGACTTAAAATTTGGCACACTTACATTTATTTCTCTACATAGTCACCCTGCATAGTTACACATTTCTGCCACCTGTCCTTGACCTTCAAAAGTCCTTGAGAGTAAAACGTGTCATTTTGCGCTTGAAACCACTCGTTCACAGCAGAAATCGCATCTTCAATGTCTTCAAAACGGCGCCCTTTTATGGATTTCTTAAGGTTTGGGAACAGACAGAAGTCTGATGGAGCTAAATCCGGTGAATATGGTGGATGGGGAAGAATTTCATAGCCACACTGATCAGCTGTCTCAACGGCTTGTCGTGCTCGATGAGCAGGAGCGTTATCATGCAAAAGCAGGACTCCGTTTCGAAGCTTTCCCCGTCTTCTTCTTACTAATTCAGATCTCAGTCTTTTTAGCAACCCTGAATAATACTCTCCAGTGATTGTTTTCCCCTTTTCCATGTAGTCAGTCATTATGATGCCCTCACAGTCCCAAAAACAAGACAGCATGACCTTGCCACTTGATTGTGTGACCTTTGCTTTCTTTGGTGGGGGCGATGAGGGTCTTTTCCATTGCATAGACGCGTTTTTCGGCTCTGGATCGAATTGATAGATCCAAGTCTCATCCATGGTTACAATTTTCTGAAAGAACAAGTCGTCATTTGCTTCTAACCGAAGAAGATGTTTGCAACAATCAGCCCTCTCTTTCTTCTGATCAGCGGTCAATAACCTTGGTACCCATCGAGCTGAGACCTTGTTCAGATTGAGGTGATCATGAAGAATCTTTTCAACTGAACCTACGCTGATCCTGGTTTCACTTGCTAACTGTTTGACTGTTATTCGCCTGTCCTGCTTTACTAGTCCCTCCACAGTGGACACGTTTTTCTCAGTCACAACAGATGTTGGCCGGCCTTCGCGAGGTTCATCCATCACTGACAAAAAGCCAGATTTGAACTTTCTCACCCAATGAGTCACCGTACTGTAGTTAGGGCACTTTTCAGCATAAACTTCTACCATCTGTTGATGAATTTCCGTGGGGGTTTGTCCTTTTAAGTGAAGGAATTTGATGACAGAGCGATATTCAACGGCCTCCATGGCAGACAATTTGTAAACAACAAATGACAACTTCCTAGGGGTTGTTTTACTTGATGCGCTAAAAGGTGAAGAAAAAAAATTCCGATTTTCCCCAAATTTTGCATGCCGTGTTCAACATAGATGATCTAGCTACCCACAAAATTTCTTTACTCTAGTACAACTGCTTCAAGGTCAAGCTAAGGACATAATGAACACCCCTCGTACAATGGTTAGAATTCTAAACGTTAAAGCTTGACAGACACACAGACAGACAGACAGACATTCAGACAGAGCTATGGAGGTTGTAGAAAAATCGAAATACGGGTCAGGAAAAAATTGCGAACAAAGGAGAAAGAGAGAAGAGAGGCGAAAAAAAAATAACAGAAAGAGCAAGAAAAGATATGGATAGACAAACAAAGCCGCACGCACTTCCGGAAAAAGCGGACAACAAAGCGGACACAAAAGAGATAAATATCTTGAAAAGGAAGAAGAAAACAAAACAAAAAACAAAGAGGGCGAGAAAAATATAAGGAAAAAGGCACCGGATGTGTGGAAGGAAAAAAAGGCAAGAAAAAAAGGGATAAAAGGGGGTGGGGAGTGAAAATTGTTGAGGAGATGGATGGGCAGTAAAAAAGAGTTTACAGTAAAGTTTGATTTAGCCATTTAGCCGCCACAGACAATGATAACATTGAGGGCCCCACGAATTAAGTTGTAAAGATGAGCGCATGGAACTTGCGTTTTAAACTCCCCATCCACTCCCCCCCCCCCCCCTCCCCTCTCCCTCTCCCCCTCCTCCCCCCCCTCCCCCCCCCCCCTTTCTCTCTCTCTCTCTCTCTCTCTCTCTCTCTCTCTCTCTCTCTCTCTCTCTCTCTCTTTCTCTCTCTTTCAGATAACAGTATGCAAAACAGTTTACATGACCTTTCATTGAACCCCAGCGCGGGAAAGTTGTATTAAAAAATATTTATATGCATATTAAGCTGCGAACCATTAAGCTGCCAACCTTATAAATCCATGAAAGGGTACAATTTTAGGCAAAATACTGTGAAGCAATGCGTAGGGATACGCTTTTTGTATTTAAGGTTGTAAGCTGTACATATAAATTGTAAACTGTTGAGGGTTTCGCTTTGAGTGGAGAGAAAGGGTAGAGGTATAGCACAAAATAGACATAGAAACTTGGAAATGTGACCCATCGTGGGGTTTGAACCGCGTACCTCACGATCTGAAAGCAACGCTCTACCACTTGAGGTACCACCCCCCCCCCCCCAAGGGAGGGGTACATGGAAGAGGTATATTGTGAGAAAATGCTTAAAGCATTGAAATACAGGCATATCTAGACACTCTGTTATAATGGAGGGTTTTTTGTTGTTATTGTTGTTGTTCTTTTTGTTGTTGTTGTTGTTGTTTTTCTGTTGTTTGCTTGTTTTGTTTGTTTTTTGGGGGGAGGGGGTGGTTTCTATGTTTTGTTTTTGTTTTTGCTGTTTTTCCTGTATGTTTTACTTGAGTGGAGATATTAAGTTTCTCACCCCTTCTTGTTCGTCATCCTGCGCTTTTTTCCTCCCATAAAGCACGCACGGAAAGGTACAGAAATTCTTTTGTTTCAGCTTCAGTTAGGGTGCAGCGGGACTCATCTTCCTAGAGCCAGTGCCAAATAAATTACTGGCGACTCTATGTGGTTGTAGGTATATGCTGTTCCTGATTTTGTAATGCGCTGTAAGCAAAAAAAATTTCCCTTGTGGACTAGTAAAGTATTATCTTATCTTATCTTATCTCTTATCTTTCACATAATTATCAGTTTTTTTTCGCCCCATACGTGACGCTCTTGTATATAGAAAATGAGGAAGCGTCTTCAAAAAAAGGGGTAGAATGCACAAACATGACGTAGCATACGTCTCGTCGTAAGCTTTCTTATTTTTATATTGTTACGAAGAGACGTAAGCTACGTCTTGTTTGTGCATTATACCTCAGGTCTTTGAACCGGCACCTTGAGGAGGGGGGAGGGGTGGGGGGTGGCCCTGGGGTAGAACATTGGGTTTTGACGCAAAAGTTCCGAGTTTGAGCGCTAGTGATTCGGTTCCCTACTGGTTGGATCGGTGTCATTTTAATGGAGTCATGGTATCCCCACCCTGTCTCGTGTGTCGCAGCACATAAATTGTCAGATATCAGTCTTGGAGCCCGACCACAATATAGCTTATATAGTGCTGATGCTGCGCGTTAAACCAACTCAACAACAACCGGCATCTTGAGATTAGCCAAACCGAACAAAAACTAAAATGGCTGCATAAGTAGAACTTAGCGATAGCTAACGACTCGTCGTCACAATATTACGAAAATAATAAGATTTACGGCGATTTGAAAGCTACCGTGACGTTGTCGTTACGGTCCAATAACTCTAAAATTAGAGCATAATATTAACACGGGAATGCGAAGAGTTATAAAAACAAAGTGACATGCCTATACATTTTACTGTTGTAAACTGCATGCGATATTATTATGTTTTAATTATGTTGGGCGGGTTTTTACACGTTATAGCGTGATCTTTCAATCATAATTTTGGCGCCCATAATTAAAATTCTTACCACCCGTGGTGTCTATCTAAAGAATACCTCATAAATTTTACCAGTTGGCGTTTCATAACTGGCATACTTGATGTAATATTATCCTTGTATTCTTTGATATATGATAGAATCAAATTAAATATATAGCGCATGTGGTATTTTAAGTATGTTTTCATTGTATGTAAGATTTCAAATTTTTGAAACGGTAAAATTCCTACATGCAAACGGGTTCCAAAACTGCAGCCGCGTATGACATTTATTCAGATTTTAGATCTATGACATAACGTACAAAAAAGAATTACATTTAAACACAAGGCTTATCGTGTACACGTACTTAAATACAAAAGTCAAGCGCCTAAATCTACTTTCTCATTGTACTTACTATTCAATATTATCAATATGCAAGGCACAAAAAATAAAAAAAAATTTAAAATAGTTATAGTGCAGCTCTAAGAATACAAAACGATACTACTTTGTTGTATGTCTCTTTTGATATCTTACATGTAAAATCTTATTGTGTAGGTAAACGTGTATTATTTGTCTGATAAAGGCTTAAAGGTCGAAAGCTTTCGTCTATGTATCGTTTTGTATTATTAGAGTTGCACTATACCTATTTAAAAAAAAATATTTTGTGCCTTGCATGTATTGTCCATATCAAAGTTAGTGTGTTTTTTTTTTTCATTAGCTTTTCCTCAGATATTAATTCCACAAACGGCGATACTTATCTCCCTTTGGTCAAATTATCAAAAATGTAGGCCCACCTAAAGTAAATAACCCCCAAAACAGTTAATTTATGCACGCAAACCGCCAAGTTCGTTTCGTTTTTTCTTTTCCATTAGTGTTGATAATTAAAGGCAAATAGAGCTGCGGAAAAAAACAAGAATATCGGAGATAATAGAAAGACCAGGGGGAGACAATGAGGAGATAATCCTGGAGAGTCAACCCAGTCCAGGGACAGAGTCAAGTTCCTGTTTTGGTCAAACAACCTGGAGTGGCAGTAGCGGCGACAGGTGAGACTAGTATAGGATTTGCGAACTATGCAACTATAACGGGTGACATAATTACGTCCTTTAGGCATGGAGTTTTCTCATCGGTTATTGGCTCCGTGAGTTTAGGATACATTTATTATTGATAGGTAGATTGATAGGTAGATTGATAGGTAGATTGATAGGTAGATATTTAAATAATTATATGATATATATATTTATGTAGAATCATTAATATCTTAATATGTCAATCTATCTATCTATTTATTTCTCTTTTATATATAATATATATAAGAGAGAGCGAGAAATAAATAGATGTATAGATAGATAGATAGATAGATAGATAGATAGATAGATAGATAGATAAATAGATAGATAGATAGATAGATAGATAGATAGATAGATAAATAGATAGAAAAAAATCATAAAATAAATATAGATATTAATGATTCTAAAATGAGTCTAAAATAGAGTTGTCATTCGACGTTGACGCAGTTCCCACTACATACCGTCACCGTCTTCGCAATGGACCCAGTTATCGCAAGGAATTTAATATTACTGTCCAACACCGTCTAGAGTTAGTGTACGGCTACACCAAGCTAAACCAAGCGTGGGTCGACAGTATCATAAGACAAAGTTGTCGATCCTGGTATATCTTGTCCAAGCAACACAGATGCCAGTCGAAGCATGTGATGCCAGGATCAAAGGTCACCGGTCAGCGGGGAATCGCTCTTCGCACATAGACGCGAGCCTAGATTCTGGCTTGGCCAGCTATCTAGGTCAAATTGTGCCCAGCGGTTATGCGATTAGCTAACTTTTCAAATATTTAAAAAACTACGCTGATTTCATATATCATTTTTATTGTGACCCTATTTTATTACTATCTGAGACTAAATATACTACTTGGATCTATACTTATGAAGGCATTCTGGAGAAAAGTGTGTTTAAAGTTTTGAATCGAGAGCCGGAAAACAATGGCGGTCGTCCAACACAGATCAAGTTTTGCCTCCCCATAGCAAAACACAGAAACCGTCGTGCGACGCGGAAGCTGGTAACCGTCGTACGACAGCCGGTCTATCTTCAGAAACGATTAACCACTGAAAATTGGATCTCCGCATATTGCCTGTGTATGGCCAGGACGCATGTATGAGTTGGTATATCTTCAGCTTTAGTCCTATATTGGTCTGTCATTAGACACTTACGGCGACAGCTGGGTGGGGTCGGACATGAAATGGGAGAAAGATGATTAAAAACAGTAGATAGGAACATCGGCTTCCGATGTAGGAGGTCCGTGGTTCGAGCCCTGGCGATTTCGCTTCCTACTGGTCGAGTCGGTGTCACTTTAATATGATCGTCTGTTTCAGGAGTCATGGTATCCTCACCCTGTCTCGTGTGTGGCAGCACATAAAAGTGTCAGACATTAGTATTGGGGGCCGGTCACAATATAGCCTATATTGTGCTGATTTTGGATGTTAAAACCAAATCAAACTCAAAACCCAGGTTGGTGTGTTATTGGAGGCCTACTGTCAACGTTAACTTTAATCAAATCTTACTGAGTCTATCATCGACCAATAATTCGACGCTGATGCAGTTCCCACTACATACCGTCATCATTTTCGAAATAGACCCAGTTATCGCAAAACATCTAATATTATCGTCCAACACCGTCTAGAGTGAGTTCCATACTGGTCTGTTATTAGACACTTAAGGCGACAGCTGGGTGGGGTCGGACATGAAATGGACAGAGATGATTAAAAACTGAAGATAAGTACTGAAAGAATAAAAACACATACAGACAAACATGCATATGGGACAAGAGTGGAAGAAAGATGGTTGAAAACAGTAGATAGGTGCAGAAAAAATAGAGACATGTATAGACGGACGAGAGTGAGAGAAAGATAATTAAAAACATAAATAGAGACGGAGAGACACACTGCGAGACAGACAGACAAACCGATGCATTATAACCAGAGAGATTGACAGAGACAATAATACGCAGATAAATAACAGCGTCGCGCTGGCAAGATGTCGCTCAAACTCAAACAAGCTTTAGAGGAAATCATCAAAGCGAGCAGACCAATTAGGATGCCAGTCGAACAGAAGGGGGCACTTAAAAAAGACGCCGAAAGTGAATGCCTCTACACTCTTCCCTCTGTTTTCCTATTATGTTCATGTCAGTGGGGAAACGCTAAGCTCCCAGTCTTTGTCTGTGTGTTCCTCCCTCTGCATGACTCTGCCTGTCTTTCTCTCTGTCTATGAGCATGTTTGCTATCGTGTATGTCTGTCTGTCTGTCTCTTTACCCTCTCTGGCAGCATATGTTTGTCTGTCTGGCTGTCTTTTTCTCTGTCTGTGTGTATCGGACTCTCTTTCTCCTTCTCTCTGTCTATCACCCTCACTCATTCCTTTCCGCTTCCCCCTCTCTGACAGCATATCCGTCTGTCTGCCTATCCCTTTCTATCTCTTTCTCCCTCTCTCTCTATCTCTTTCTCCCTCTCTCTCTCTCTACTTCCCCCTCTAAGCTCTCTGTCTGTCTCGGACTCTCTTTCTCCTTCTCTCC
>RQTK01000308.1:0-66955 GCA_003991915.1 Elysia chlorotica
TGATCAGACCAAACAAACCTTCATGGTGTACCAAAGAAAAGTGGTTTAGTAACTGATGGGACATTTATCTTTGTGTTTCTATTAGAATAAAATGTAATTGTACAGCAGTGATCACAGTCACTCTCCGCTTACAGACCCTCTCAGTCTTTGAACCTGCTCTCCCTATGAAACCAGTTTTTTTCTGGAAAGTCTTCTCTCTAATTTATTTTAAAAAAAGAATACCACTACAAACCCGCTCTTGGCCTCGCAGAAAGTATAAGAACCCATTTTAAGAGAGCCGGATATGATTTTTGTTTCAAGCTAAAACATTATTTTAGGTTACCGATCATCATTCTCTTTCTATCATTTCTCTCATCCCCTCTCTATTTATGTCTCTCTCCCACCCTACTCGTTTCTCTATCTTGCTATTTTTTCCTTCTCTCTGTCCTATAAGCCTCTCGCTCTCTCTCTTTTTCCCAATGGGGCGCGGTAGCCCTGGTGTACCACATCGTCATCCAACGCAGGAGGTCCGTGGTCCGAGCCCTGGCGATTTTGACCCCTACTGGTTGGGTTAGTGTAATTTTAATGTGACCGACTGAGACATAGGTCATGGTATCTCCACCCTGTCTTGTGTGAGGCAGCACATTGTTCCTCCCACATAAAATTGTCAGACATCAGTCTTGAGATCTGTCCAAAATGTAGCCTATATAGTGCTGATGTTGGACATTAAACAAACTGAACTACTTCTAGTTCTTTTTTTCCCTCCCATCTCTCTCACCCCCTCTGTCTTTTTTTCTGTCTGTCTCTCTTATATCTCTCTATTTTCTTTCTAATTATAGGGTACTTAATTTCTAATCTCATTGTCGTATGTTGTTTTTTTTTTTTTTTAATTTTCATGTTCACCGTTTCTATAGTTATCTAAGAGTAAGTAAAAGTAAGGCTGTAAGGGGCTGTGTACAGATCTGTAAAAAAACATCTGTTGAAGATCAAACAGATCTTTCTTTCACCATTGCTGACTCCCCTCACCTGTCTACAGGCAAGGAACTCGAAGAGTTTGACATGAAGGTGGGAACAGCTGTTTGCTCTCAGCTGAGAATCATACTTCATAGGGTTGGCCGCAATTGTTATGTCGCTGAGGAGAAGTGTGGTTTGACAATTCACTCAAGGTGCCCATCATACAATTCCTTTTTAAAGCCATCTCTCTCTCTCTCTCTCTCTCTCTCTCTCTCTCTCTCTCTCTCTCTCTCTCTCTCTCTCTCTGGGGATGGAGGTGGGGTTGGTGGTCCAATTGTAGAGCAAGTTGTCTGTGCTTTGAGAGAGCTACGGGTTCAATCTCCGCGGCTTGTTCTTTTTCTACTAGGTAGGTCGGTATCAATGGAATAGTCGTCTACCTATGCGATCGTTTCTCCTTACAAAGCTTAAATGTCTTAACAAATCAATGCATTATAATGATTAGTATGAGAACCTTTACCTGGAGAAGCTCACTATTAAAGGCCCACAATTATAATCTTAAAAAATATAATATTTAAAAAACATCTCAAACAACTTCAAAATGTAAAATTTTATATGTGGCACTGATCACTTTACAACCTCCCAGGCTCATTTTTTTCTCTTCCCATTAGAACCAATGGTTGGGTTCTTAGGCGGAGATCATTGTATTCAAATCTTACCCCATGTGCGCAGGCAGTTTGCTCATTGGTTTACACTTTAATGACAACTAATTTTGGCCAACTCTTCTTCCTTCTTCTGCATGGGCAACATACGCTCGCATGTGTTTGGCAGGGCACTTTGTCTTCCCCTTTATCAATATCTTTTAGGTTAAAATCCTCCTGTTCTGTATCAGTGAATCTAATTCTTCCTTTTTATTTCATTTTCCTCTTTGTTGTTGAAAAGTCCTTTTTTTTTAAAAACAATAAATTCCTATTGTATGATTAATCAGATTTCAGCCTTTACAATTAGTAGCTCTTGTTTCTGAAAGCAAAATCCATCCACACCGCTAATTTTTATTCTAAACACACAACAACAACAAAAATGACAAAAAGCTTTGTAGAATTACTATTCTAATCCTCCGTAAAAAAAAAAAGATTCACTGTCTTTAACAGCCACAGTTGTCTGTTTCGTTTATTTTGCAAGAAGTTTATTTATTTATTAATTTATTATTTTTTTTCCAAAAGTGTTTCGTAGGAAATTATTGCTCATTTTTTCAAGGATTATAATTTTATTATCTTGATTTGCCAAATATGTGTTATTTTTTATGCTTTGTAGAGCTAAGGAGTTACAAGGGTGGCATTTACACAAAACTTTTATTTTTTTTCATATATACCTAATAATACTATGTAATCTATGAGAGTTGCTGTCCAGCTTGTTTCTCTTCTCTCAATATCGAATCTGGGCATAGCTCAAGGGATTATATAGAGTCTGTAATAAGGTCATATGAGACCAAATAGTAATGTCATGATTTTGATTTTGAAAAAAAAAAGGCTAGGCATTAACTCCAAGGCTTATAATTGTAAAAAAACCCGACCGCATGCATACTTCAAAGGAGTGCACATACATTTTTTTCAAGAACTATGATGGCAGAACTAATGGTCAAATAAACTTGATGATTTCCGGGGTTTTTTTGCATTGAGGTTGGGGGAAACGTGGGGGGATGGGCTGGTAATCTCAGCATGAACCTCCTTTTCAGGAAGTGTTTGGTATTATTTTCTTTTAACATTTGGAAGATAATTAAGTGCCATCAATTGTAAAAGTATAGTCATGCAAATCCTCACCTGTATCCACGCCATGTCTTCCAGAAAAAAAGTTTGCAGCGTTTTGTCTGAGTTGATGGATGGAAAACAAAAATTACATTGAAGGGTAAACCATTATATATATATGGTTTGATATTAAAGGTTTTAGTCTTTACAAACGAAATAATCAACTCTTCTGAGAAACTTTATTTAGAATGCAAACTGATGTAATGCTAGAGCGTTTGGCTTCTATTCAAGACATACTCAGCTTAATTCTAAGACATTCTAAATTTATTTGTCAAATTCTGTCCTCTAATAGGTAATTTGGTTGTAGTGTTATGATCAGCTGGTAATCTCTCTCTATTTTTGTGTGGAAGCAAGTGACATTTTCAAGTGTTCATCTTGAGACTTGTTGCCTTATAAATTGGATCCTCCTAAGGAATCTAGCAGATTTTAAACTGAGAGACAGGTTCTGTAATATAGTGTACATGTATTTGTTTCGATGTTACAAGGCTCCTTTCATGGTCTCAAGAAGTTATATTTGTTTTTTCCAGATGGACTTGAGATTTGCAGCTGATCTCTGTCCACCTGGCTGACTCTGTCTGTATGTGTGTTCTTTCTCTCTCTTCCCTCCCGATATTATGAAATTTTAAAATTGTGTTCACATGTATGGTTTTTCAATGGGGAACTTCAGCAATTACTGCATGGCTGGCTGAATCTCTAGATCTGACAGGTATATCAAATCAATTCAGCACTGTTTTGGACCAATGGTGAACCTGTCTTTATCCGTTACTCTCTCTATCTCTCTCTCTCTTTCGCTCGGCTTGATTCTCAATGTTTCGTTCCTTTTACTGTTAAACTGAGCCAGTTTACATCTAACATTCAATCAAGGCTTTTCAGCAACTATAATGGCAATGGACCCTGTAAATCGTGCTAGGTCGGTGCGCACACGTTTAATGTTTCCCGGAATTAAAGTGGCTCCTGTGTACGCCTTGTAACCTGTGATTAGTTTTGTACCCACTGGGTTTATCCATAGCCATCTAGATGCTATAGACGGACATGGTTTACCCCCATGTAATGAGTTGGCTTTAGCATTTGAGATTCGAGCCGTTGAAATGTTCAAACCTCGCTTCACCTTCAATAATACGGCAATACTAGATCTACATGGCCATAGACGATCTTTTGCTTGTACATGGCCAATGTAAAAAATAGAGAAGTAATATCTCCCCCCCCCCCCCCCATGCGATAACGCGGCCAATGGCGAAAACACAGACGGTAGGTAAAGTAATCTGCACCGGCGTCCAATCGTAGCTCCATCCTACAACTACGGACCAATGAAAGATCAGAAAATACCATGTCAAATGGGCGTGATTATGTCATCCATTATCGTCGTGAGAATCACAATGCATGAACAGTCTCAGAAAATGCGCAGTCAGAGAGACACACGGAAGGCGAGTGTTTGAACACACACAAGCGGTCGGACAGCTCGCTACAAACAGATATGTAAGGCATGAGGGTCAATCAAAGCAACCTTATTTTCTTTTCTTTTTTCTTCATTCTCACTAACACTTCAATAACGAAAAGCTGCAAGCCAGGATGGGATTCACCTCTATGAGTCATCGCTGGGACCTCTCAGGTGGGGACCATTCAACAAGTGTCACACTAGTTTTGTTGTGTTATGTTTTTGTTTGTTTGTTTGTTTTTTCATTTAATTCAACAGCAAAGAAAATAGGTGTCATTTGTTTTTGTTGTTTTTAAGCTATTTGTTTCCACGAAGCTCTGAGACTCCGGGCTCTCCTCATTGCTCAATGTGTCTTTACTTGGCGGAGTTATACAAACATCTCAGTTCCTGGGATGACGGGGAAGTGGCTTCACACGTCTCTCTCTCTCTCTCTCTCTCTCTCTCTCTCTCTTTCTCTTTCTCTCTCTCTCTCTTTCTCTCTCTCTCTCTCTCTCTCTCGTTTCTTCATCTCTCTCTTTTCTTTTATTCTGACTTTGTTGACATATTCGACGGTATTTCCCCATGACTCTCATTTTCTCCTCCCCACACCACCCCTCCCTTAAATACCCCTAGTGCGCTCTAGTCAATTTCGATTTTCTAATATATTCTGATTGTATTGTTCAACGTATTCAACACACTCGCATTTCGCTCCCCCCATACTCACTTTCTATTTCCCCTCCTCCCCCTCCTCTCTCCCCACACACAACCCCATATTTTCCCTCAACGAAACAGAGGCTCTTAAATTCGAAGCACTGCTCCGAGCAGTTATGTATACAGTTTGTGCCCCTGCTTTTTCAAGTATTGTTCGTTAACAGCTGACAAGCGGGCTAGTTTGTGTAACATCTCATTTCCATAAAAAAACCTGTAAGTTGTAGCTTTCTTTTGTTTGCCATGTTCGCCCAGGGTGTATTTTAAAAGCTTTACTGCAGGGTGTTTTTTTCCTTTAATCAACCCTAACTTATTTTAATTTGTCAATTTGTAAATTTATCGAAAAAAGTAATGACAACCTTTTGAGGTATGCATGTTTTTGAAGTATGTGATCGTGGAACTTAATATTTATGACTTAATTATATAAGCTCACTGTATTTATTGAACTTCTTTTCTCCTTTTTTCCCTCTTTGGTATAGCGGTTGGCTAATTTGCATTGTTAATGCGCCCCTTAATTCCCCTGCTCCCTCTCTCTACCTCTCCCTTTCTCTCTATCGTATTTTGCTCTGTTAAAGTAAATAAGGATTGTGTCTTGTCTGTTGGATCTCGCAGCATTGAATTACCAAACCGGTGATCTAACGTCATGTCCTTTTGATTATCATAATTGATTTTCTGTTGAACTTGTAAGGGCGGGGGGTCATCTTGTCCTTCTGAGCATCCTACACAGGAGATGGAACAAGGTTTTCAGTGTTCTAATTTGTTTCTTGTTCTGTGCTGCACTGAACACAATCATGTAAACCCACAAGATAGCTCAGTCGGTAAAGCGCCCAGCTTCTTATGTCTTTATCTTAATCACTACCTAAGCCATATTTAGTACGTTGTTGTGTCGTGGTTATCACTAATGAGCCGCTAACGATTTCCTGAGCATTTTTTATGACTATTTCATTTCAACAATTCATCCATATTCTTTTTTATGGCCATATCCCCATTGTAAACTTTTTGCTCACATGCACTCTAACTCCGTTATCCTGGCAGTGTGTGTGCCTTTAGGGCTAGCTTAAAGGCGTTTTTCGCTTTTAACCCCCCCTCTCTTTTCTCTCTCCCTCTCGCTCTCTCTCTCTCTCTCCCCCTCTCTTATCGTGTACATTGTGTCTACGTTCTGCTGCTCTAAATTACCGCCATCCCTTCCTTACATGCGCCACAGAAAGCTGATTCCCATGAAACGAGAGAATCATTAATTCTATGCCCAGCCCATGGCATATGTGGCTAAGATTCGAGAGGAATCGACATCGCCAAACCTGCTTAGCAGTGCCTGGTGTAGATCCTAGAACTAGCTCGGTTCGATTGAAGCTAATCACAAAATCGTGTTCCAAACGTGTTCCCTGTGTGTCGGGAAAACAAAAGAAAAGGAAACAAAAAGGAGGGGGGGGGGTTATAGGCGGTCGAACGTGTGGCACAGCACCGTGATTTAGATTAAAGCACAGTCCCTGTGATGTAGGTATTAAAATCTATGTATACACTTGTGTGATATATATATAAAAGAACCAAGTCGCTTGGTATGTGAATAATGGAATTTGCATAATTAAGTACACACTTCATCTATCGAATAGGTTTTATGAGTGAGAGATTTCATATAACGCTCCGGCGAGTGGGGAGCAAGATAATGTAGACGTTAGGACTTAGGCCTTGTGTATAGTAAATCCTAGGTTCTGATGTTAATAGGTGGCCACGTCTCCGTGCGGGATTCTTAGTTAAGACCAGGGGACGTAAAACTAATCAAAGATTGCACGATTGCACAAAGACCACGAGGACCACATCTAACTTTATTTGGCTGTTAACTGAAAAAGCTGTCTCTTTGCTACTGACATTGCCAGTCGATAGCTGCTGCCTGGGCCCCTGGGGGGAACGACAATATAATTATTGTAATTTTCTGAGATGAAATTAATAGGTTATTTTATTTGTACACGGTATTGCTTTATGTTACAAAAGGTTTTTTTTTTCTGTATAGAAAATGAAACTGAGATTGTTTTTTTTTTACCTAACTATTTGTGTGTGCGTCTGAGTCGGCCTGACCGTTACGAAATAATTTCAAGACATTTAAAAAAATATAAACAATTCTTCACATCGACTCAACCGAGTAAGGGGTTAGCTGATACAGTCAGACAAGTTGCTAATGATAGAAACGACCCAGATTCGATTAACGCTTGAACCGTTTATTTTCCTTAGTAGTCGGTACCAGTACAAGTGTAATAATATTAATGATCGTGTGATACAAAAGTCCTCCAGTCCTTTCTCTCTATTTTGGCTTCTTAGGGCTTAAAAGGGTTAGACATTCGTGGGTCTTGGGACCCGCCTCAAGAATTATATGACTCCCTCTTCCCTCTGAATCTTGCAGACAGGAACACTAGTAAAGAACTTTAATCTCCGAACAATTATAACTCGGTTACAGGGAATGATTCTGTTTCGTGTTTTTTACCCCAATGGGAGTTTTTCAACTGCTGTGCCTTATGTTCATGATGATACACACCAAAAACTTATCTCCCAAACAGCAATGTGCTTAAATTAAAAGGTACATGTACCAAGTCACTGCTTGAGTAACGCCCACTTAAAGAAACCATACACGCTTGCGTATATTATATTGGCAGTCAGCTAGCTATTGGAATGAAGGGCAACACTGTATATTTTATGGCCTAATAGTGAAGTGTCTCTCCTATGTCGCGTGATTATTGATCCGTCTTTGACTTCAAAGCCATTGTATTATTTATCTTTTTTGTTGTTCAACCCTCGCTGTTTTTTTTTTTTTGCTCCTTTTTCTCTATTTACCATTCATAACTAGCTCAAGTGGTAGAGCGTTGGTCTCCAATTCGGGATATCAGCGGTTCGAATCCCATAATAGGTCAATAATTTATTTGTTCGATTCGACCCACTTCTGATGTACGTTCTTTTTCCATCACTGATCAGCCACATCGGCAATTTTTATAACCTTCACCAGAACAGCTGTGTGTGTGTGAGTGTGTGTTTTAAGTCATACCACTGTACCAGTCTTCTTCAACAGTGTAATTTGTATTATGTGTGAGTCATTTTGCGGTTTTACCGAGAAATATAAGGTTCTATTTGCCCGGTTTTACCGAGAAATATAAGGTTCTATTTGCCTTTATCTACACGATTATTATGGGATATAACTTTGTAGTGCTTATGCTAAGATCACGCAGTGTCTCTCAGAGAATTTTACATCCTCGGTGGTGGCGAGTATTTATATTTTGTTTGAGTGTGTTTATGTGTGTGTGTGTGAGTAAGTGGATGTGATGTGATGTTTATATGTGAAAGCAGCCACTTCTTGGAGAATTCCAGAACCGTGACCCAGACAACACTGACTGTATACATCACTGATTCAAAAGTGAGCAGGCTTGATACAGTGGTTGTTACTGTGTTAGACTGTTACTCACCCGTCTCAAGTCGGTGTGCCTGTCTCTCCCCTTCGGATTCCATTAGTTTGTTTCACCCTTTTCTTTCAAAGCAACGCTCTTCCATCTTCCGTCGGTCTGTGTCCCCTCCCCTCCCCACCTCTCCCTCTGTCTCTCTCTATTATATTGTGTTCTCTCTCCATTTATCTATCTATCTCTATGTGTCTGCGCTCCATATTTCACCCTTCCTTATTTAATCTCTTAACCTTGTTGCCAACCGTGAGAGAATTGAGAGCGTCAAAGTTAGTAGATCTCCCACGCTCCGATCTTCTTCGGGTCCTCTGTAACTCTATACTCTCTCTTTATATGACGTACTTGTTGTTCCTGCTTTTCAGCCTAAGTCCGCTCTCGCATGGTGGTGTTTTGTAGCACTGAGGTCATAGTGCCTGCTGAGCAAAGCATTGTACTGCAGATTCACACATTGAATGTTCGCACAATAGGGTACATTTACTACCTGTTCGTGTATTGTGTGGGTCTCTTTTTTTCACTTCACACCCTTTATGGTTATTTTATGCCTGAAGTGATTTAGGTTTCACGGTATCGTAATTATTATGACCATCATTGACACATTCATCTAGAGTGTATTCCGAAATAGGAGATAATCAACGCAAACATTCCGTGTCCTGTGTGGTTCCCAAATCATCCTAGTTCTGTGTGGCCATCCCAAGGTAGTGGTTCGCGTTATATTCGTGCAATATGCTGAAGAAATTGAGATGAAGTTAAGTTTCTGTTCAGACATTTGTTTTCCCGTTTGAGTTATACATGTACGGCATATCAAGAACCCAACTCAACTTTTGAATCAACAGGTTTGCACTTCATAAAATTCATAAAATTTGATATACAACTGCAACGCGCTCCAGATCACATAGCGCTCTGTTACTCATAATTATTTAAAATAAGATAAGATACGATGACTTTATTAATCCCATCAAAGGACATTGAAAATGACATGCTATAAAACATTAAAAAAAATCCCTTGCAAAAATGCACACTGCTTAAAATTTGTAGCCTGTAGGTATAAACATAAAACTTCTAAAGAATAATTCATATTGCACAATTGTATTACTGATAATCAGAAAAATGATAATTTTTGGTTTAAATTTATGGTTGGTAAAAGATGCACTATTGTCTTAGCTTTCTCATTTCATTAAATAGTGTGATAGATTTAGGAAAAATTAGTTCACTTGTCTGTTTGTCCGAGTCTTCGGAACTCTATAACAACCACTGCGCTCAGTCAGCTGACATGGTATAAAGCATTCAGAGGGTGTGTGCTGTCTTTAATAATGCATTTCACTTTATTTACTATGTTTCGATTACATAGCGACATGATATCTTGTATTTTACCTACCACCCCCACCTGCAGTTTTAATGATTTTGTCAAATCTCCCCCTATCTTGTTTAAACATGTTGCCTCCCCAGCATACCAAACCAAACGTTAGTGTGCTGCTTACCAAGCATGAGTAAAAATTGAAGCAAATCTTGTTAGATGTTAAAAGGACGTAATAGCCTCAAGTAGTACGCTCGGGGTTTTCTTTTCTTTAAAACAGCCGCAGTTTTTTTGTCAATCACTACGCCGAGATATCTAAACATGTCTACTCTCTATCCTTATTTTTTGTATAGCCTATATAGTGCTGATGTTGGACGTTAAACCAACTCAACAACACCAAAAACAACTTCGCAAGTCAATAAGAAATACAATGTACAATACTTACCATGTCATTAGAGCATCAAATTCACCTATGAATTGTTTTTTGTTGCTATTTTTTCCTAACCCTCAACGAAAAATAAATCTACATGAATTTAAGAGTGGTGGCCTACTCAACGATCACGATAAAGAGTTTTAAACTGTGGTGGTCATCTATGTTATTGCTATCCTACAATATACATTACAGTTAATCTATCAACTCGTTGCAGCGGATTGCAGCTAAGCTAGTCATGCTTGCCTTGGTGCTACCATGAACTAGCCCTTCTTTCAAACTAAATGATTCCCAACGTTCCCTCAGTTTTCGCAAAACTTCTAATTCTAGACATACGTTGAAAGCAGGACACTTGGAGCGATCTATTACATAATTATGTCTACCTGCCTCTCGCTTTTTGCTTAAGGCGCCCCTAGTGTGAGTGTATGGTATGTCGATATCGCATAGTCATCGATTCCACCGTGTCCCTCGGTGGACTATCTTGGAATGTTGTGACACAAGAGATTGACTATCAGTAATTATTGCATAGCAGCTCATAGTGCACGTATCTACCTTTCTTCTAAACTCGTGGTACAGCTGGCTATGTCTTACAAAATTTTTCCATTTTCCAAGTGATCATGGTAAATCAAGGACTTAGCTGTTTTCATCATGGCTTGTAAGTTGCAATTTGTTTTATTTTATACATTTTTTTATTACTTGACAATACTTTCCCCATCCTATAAGCAGTTGTTTCATGTTTTACTCGATGTGTGTGATATGTAACTTAAACTTTCTGTATTGCTGTCTGTCTATGAGTTCTTTTCTTTATTATTTCTCTCTTTCTTCACTCCTTTCTGTGTCTATCAGCGTAACTGTGTCCCCGCCCCACTCTCTTTCACGCTTTAGTCTCTCCCTTTAATATTCCACTTTTCTCTTAATCTCACATGTGTTTATCATTTTCTTCCTTTTTCTACCTTTCACTGCGACGAACCAGTTTCCCTTGTTGTCTTTCTCAAGGGCTGCTTATTTTGTATTTTTCCACTCTCTCTTTCTCGCCCTCTCTCTTTTCGTACTCCTCCCTCATCGTCATGTCTTTCCCCCCTCCCTCCCTCTCTCTCTCTCAGACATGTAAGTGCTCATTTCTGTCATTCTCTCTTCCTCTGTCATTCACGAGGATCAAGTCTCCCCCCCCCCCACACACACACACCTTCTCCCCGTCTCTTTCTTTCCTTTCCCTCTCTTTATGTTTCTTTGACTTATTAACTCAGCTGTAAGATTTGAAGCCTAAATTATTGCACAGGATATTACCTTGGCGAAGAAAAGTTGTGAATGAAAGATATCAGATAGTGATTAAAATACCTCTTGCCGACTACTTCCTGCTTAAATTCTAATTTCCATGTGGTAGAAATCCTCAGTTGTATACAGTCATGCGTGAATTATTTCTCTCTGCCAATTTAGGTTGGAAAATGTTAACCCCAGTTGACACATGTGTTGTAAATTAATGTCATGCATATTAAATCGTGCAGACAACTAACCCACAGACTTCCTTATTCATTTGTCTGAAACACATGCTATAAATGTATTCTTTGTTTACGTTTATGCCCTTTAGCTATCACAAGAAATCTTTTTATTATAGAGGCGTGGGGGCCACCTTAGTTTCAAACCTCATACCTGTTGCGTGTCTTCCATAGCTTCAGCAACAATCTCCAAACCGCTCTCTGTTATTTTGCACTGAAATTCGGACCGAATTCTCTCCCTCGAGTAGAGTCGAAATTCCGATGGGTATTGCAATGTTTGAGGCAGGCGCATCAATCTGATATTACGAAAACACGAATGGGGCACCACCGTGCAAATACTGGCAAGGCTTTAATAGGTTTTTACTTATAATTACAATATCAGTTTGTTTGGAATGTCCATGTTCCCGTAGCCTTATGATGCAAAATGTAACAGTCCAGTTTCTGGCTTCCAAATGCATGTATTATGAAATATGTCCATCGATTATCATGGTTTTTAGAGACATGCTGAACGACAGAAAGATATTACCATTTGTTCTATATGTTTTGTTCGTATTTATCTCTTTCTATTCTTGTTGTTGTTGTTGTTGTTGTTGTTGTTGTTGTTGTTGTTGTTGTTGTTGTTGTTGTTGTTGTTGTTGTTGTTGTTGTTGTTGTTGTTGTTGTTGTTGTTGTTGTTGTTCTTGTTGTTGTTGTTGTTGTTGTTCTTCTTCTTCTTCTTCTTCTTCTTCTTCTTCTTCTTCTTGGTGCAACCAAAAATTGAAACATTCCATTGGTCCACTGTGCCCTAATACGTTGTGACTTAAAACCGTTAAGCTCCGGATACGTTTATTGACTCAGTGATTGCCAACCCGGATTACATGCTGCAGAATTACATGACCATAGTGCAAGATAGCTGGAGAAATCGAGGTTTCCCTGATTGCTGATTCAATCTATTTCTTCACACAATCTTGTCGCGGTGATGGAGTGGTAAGCACAGGTATCGGTGAAGTCACTAAAGAAGGCGTACCACATTGTGTATACCGGTGGTTGTTATCAGTGATAGAGTTTGGAGTAATCACGGTATAGAGCAGCCCAACGGGTTATATTTACATGTTCTAGGTATGACCTTCTGTATTAGAGGCGGTAGATAACTCATTTGGTAGTGCCCTTCGCTGAAGAGCAGGAGGCTCAAGGTTCGATCCTCAGCTCTTGTCAGTGTCTCTGTGTTGAGCTCTCCAGTAAACTGAAGGGGCAATAAAAGAAAATAATAGCCAAGATTACACTACTCTATAGCGCGACAGAGTGGATCATGTTTACAATTAAATGATTGTATGTCTTTTTCTCCCATAGAAACGCTATAGTTTAGCCGCATAGTCCTCTGTCCACAGTGTAGGAGGTGCTCAGTTCGATCGTCAGCTGGCACCTCCGTGTGTAGGATTTCTCGGCAAATTAGGAGAGGTGGTTCGGGGATTAGTCAGTAGTTAGTGCTCCGGACTGTTGAACAGGAGGTGCGAAGCATTAGTAATAGCTGGTGCCCCTGTCTCCCTCTATGGCTCACGTAGAACCTTAGTGACGTAAAATTTATCAGAGCAATGCTAACTGAGCTGTCTTAGAGCTTTATGGCGAGTTCAACACCATGTGATTTTTCTACAACCGTGGCATACATAGCGTATCACACCTGACTGCACACGCTGTGACTTGGAATGTTTTAGCGTAGCACAGCTTGAAGCTCCGGGCGACAAGGCGATTACGTAAACCCTCACACACGTTGACATTTCACCTTGTACATATAGATATAAGGCCTGCATGTACTTAATGTAAGCTATGGTCTAACGGACTGGAGAGGCCTGACTGAATGGAAATAACTAGCAGGCAGAAGCCCACAAGTGAATCCCCCCAAGGAGCATAACCTCTGGTGTATTAAAGTTCTATGCCTTCTTATGAACAAGAAACCCGGTGAATCGAGCAGAAGAAACATAATCTTTGATTAGTTATATACCCCCTTGGTTTTCTCCGGAAAATTTTATGAGAGACAGCAGCAGTAGCAGCTGAAATAAGAAGTGAGCAAGTATAAGCTTTCAACTGAGCTATATAATACCCATTACAATCCATTAGTCTGATGTTTTATGTCAACCCATGTCCCTTTCAGTGTGCACCTTTACAATCTATAATCTATCCAAATTGTTACGATGTTAATTCGCTGTGAATTATAAGTTTGGTACCGTAAGAGCCAAACAAGTCTAGATAAAAAGCTGTGTGCAGGGGAATATTAATGTCTCCTAGGTTCCAAAGGCGTACTAAATGGCAACAGAAAGAACCTATTTTTGATACAATGTGCGGGCATTCAACACATTCAATAGTGTTAGGTATAACCCACAGATTTCTATTAATAGCAATCTGCAGTATAACCTAATACTTTCTTAATTTACCGAACGATAAGCGCGGGTGTGACTGCTCTTTCATCTATACATAATTATTTCTTTCTTTCTCTCTCCCTGACTCTCTCGGTCTCACTATCGCCGTCTCTTCATCTATGCTGCTCTCTTTGCATATAGTATGTGTTTGTGTCTTTATATCTAAGCTTCTCTCACTGTCTGTCTGTCTGTCTCTCTCTCACTCTCTGCCTTGTCTCTCTCTATCTCTCGCTCTCTCTCTCTGCCTAATCTGTATATCTCTTTCTGAGTCTCTATCCCCCCACCTTTCCTTTAAAGCTGCTGCACACAGTGTTTAAGTCAGCGGCTTTGTGAGACCTGAGTAGATCAATGGACAGCTCGGCCACGCTCGCATCATGAGATCTAACCCAGCCGAGCCGTCGACACTTGGAGCGTGTCATTCTAATTCTGGAGACAAACGTTCGATCATTAATTCTCCGGTTGTTCCAGAGCCCGACAATCGCTCGTGTCTGTACCACCGTTGCGGACTTCGCGCTCTGTGACGACATATTCCGCCGCGCTCACTCATGATACAGTCGACACTGTGTCTAATATCGGTCTCCACTCACATAACCAAATGTGGTCACTGAAAGAAGATTGGTTTTGATAGAAATAGACTTTAAGAGTTTCAGTCTTATAATGCAGTGCCTACTGAATATACTTACGTCAGGTACTCTCAACTTGGGGCTCTGAATCTGTGAAGTAGATAGTTTGTGGCGAGAGCAAATCTCTTTCCTCTCCCCCCTCCCTCCCTCCGTCTCTCTCTCTCTGCCTCTCTCTCTGTTTCTCTCTCTCTCTCTCTCTCTCTCTCTCTCTCTCTCTCTGTTCTCTCTCTCTCTCCTTCTCTCCTTCTCTGCTTACATTCTATAAGGTTATAAGGGCCCTATACGACAATGTGTCCTGGATTTTAAGTATGACAAAATTTACGTGATGCCAAACAGAGGCAGGCCAGGCACACCAAAACATAGCTGTTCACAATATACTGTCACTGACACGATCCAATCAATATTGTCAATTACAGTCTTGCTCAATTCATGACAGCCACCTGTACCTTCTTGGACTATAGTGTTTGTGTTGACGGCACCAGTGCCAGCCAGAGCTGTGTACCTGGCGACTGGTACCCATTCTACCTGCCATCGTTCTCAGCCTTGCATGCAGCTGGTATTGATTGGTAGAGCGCGAGGGCGGGGCCTTGCTCGTGAGTACTTGGCGCTATGTATGTGTGTGGGTAAAGTGTGGACTCTAGCATTGTTGAACGTGCCCCACCCGTAGCGCTCATCCATAACTTACACCACAGAGCTTCTATACACCTATAGAATATCGCTGCTTACACTTGCAACTGCTGCTGCTGTGTAACATGTTATTGTTTTATTCTTGAACGTCTGATGTCAACAACTTCAAGTAAACTTATCAGGCATGTGGACTTTTTTGTCTTTGATTTCGCTACAGCAATTAGAGGTTGTTGATTACCAAATAATACAGCTTTATTTAAATTATTCTCTGATCATCTGATGCCTATAGTTCCTTGAAAGACTATAAGGTAGAACTACACCAACCAGGTGCGCCTTTGTCTTTCATTTGGTGATCAGATGCGGGTTTTGTCTACTTACCAGGGATTCTTCTTCTTGGCATATCGACACATTATCTCATCGTGTTGACAAAATGTATTTATGATACAATGGTCAGGACTTTGTATTATAGATGAAAAATCGGATTAGATTGATTGTGATTTGGCGTAACTGGAGCTCAAGCGCCAGGTTTAACGTGTTGGGTAAATATTGACCTTGTTAGCTTTTCGCATTAGATAAAGCCGGCAGAGAATCTCAGTCTCCACCGCTCTGTATCCGTATTTGTGTTTTTTTACTGGTATATCTGTCAGTCTGTCTCCATTTCTTTTCTGCCTTCTCTCTCTCTCTCTCTCTCTCTCTCTCTCTCTCTCTCTCTTTCTCTCTCTCTCTCCCTCTCCCTCTCTCTCTGCCCCTCTCTCTCTCAGTCTCTCCCTCTCTCTCGTTTGAGTCTTTTCAGAGAATCGGAGAAAGTAATACGACTCCCATATGTTTTTAGTTTTTTTTTAGTAGTGAGAAACATTTTTCAACAAAGACCTCTAGCCCATTACTATCTTAAAATTCACAACTTTAATAAACTGCTAGTTTCTTTAAGTGATCAATACTCAACATAGCCTGTCGATTTCTAGGGAAAAACATGAACACGTTGATTGGTGTACAATTCTAAATGTGTGCCTAAATGCACTCTTAACAATCAATATTTGCCAAAGGAGGTCAAAGGAAAAAAGAAGGTTGGTTTAGTTAAAAATCATTTTATAAGCACCGACTTAAGCATTGTCCAATAATTATTGATGGAAGGTGAAACTGGTGACTTGAAAAAAATTCTTGAACGTTCTTTAAAATATTTTAAAGTTTGTATATAGATTTTCTCAATTTCTGCACAATGCATACTGCGAACACACATCGTGGTATGTTCAGAGCTAAAGTTTTTGATAGTGCGCTTCTAATAGCCATGAACGTCTTTTTTTGTTAGAGAGGGTTGTAGGGTTGTGATCTTTTGTTTCAATGCATTTGAATGTCAAAGGATGGGGTACTTTTCAAAATTCACTCTCGCTTCAACCTCTTCCTAATGATGAGTCCTACCTAACACCTTTATTCTGAATAATTTCTATTTATGATTATCGCAGTGGTTTGCTTCCTCTTATTTTACTCTTTATTTTGTTGCAGGACTCTAAAGTCGGACATTTGAGCAAGCGAGACTGTCAGAAGCTTCAGTAGTCAGCGCCCCTGCTAGGGTCCCCTGTTCCTGTAGCCAGCATGGACGGGGGCAAGAGGGTGTGGGTTCCACACCCAACGGATGGCTTCAAGCTTGGCCGCATTGTGGACATCGGCTCGGATACCATCAGCATTGAGCCTTTTGATGCACCTGGGACAGTAAGCATTGACAGTTTGTTTTAGGGTCACATTTAAGTTTATCAATTACATAAACCTGGATTCCAAATTTTGCACTGATCATATTAACAAAAGGTCTAACAAGGTTTGGCTTTGAAATGTTATTTCTGAGTTCTATTTAACAAGATGATTTCATTAGTTGTTTATTTTGTATGTACTTGTATAGATTTAGAATATATCTTTATAATATTTAAAGTTTAGCAAGCATGGTCTGTTTTTTTAGACCTGACTTGTTGAACAAGGTTCGTCTTTGAAAATTTCCTTCATCTCTATTACCCTCACTTTTGCAAGTTTTACTGTTTTCTTTTGATATTGATTTAATCATAATTTCAATGGCAGGGTAGTACATTTACAGACCTTTCCCAATGCACTTATTTAGAGCTTGATAAAATCATGAATATAGGACTAGTGGCTTCTATTAGTAATAAAAAACATAAAATGTAAGTTTTTTGAGTGTAGAAAAAATACATGATACACTGTTTCCCTATTTCTACTCACAGACAATCAACTCGCTGTATGATCGGACATTCCCAGCGGAGGAATATGACAATAAAGAGTGCGATGATAACTGTAAGTCCAGACTCAGCCTTTGAATGTCCTACCATAGGCAAATGCGCACAGGCCCATATTATATAAAACTTAAGAAAATTTTAACATAATTTACGGAACTAATGAATGTTTTTTTTCACTCGTATACTCACCAGGCATTACATGCTTTTGATGAATAAAGTGAAACAAATGAGACAGTTCTATAACTTTCAAAGTTTTAATTTTGTATCATTTTCTCCATTTTCCTCCCAGGTGCCTTGATGTACTTGAATGAAGCAACTCTTCTTCATAACATCAAGATCAGATACATGAAAAACATGATCTATGTGAGTGTACAAGGCAACTCGTGATTTCTTACTCGTCACCTCCTGCTTGTCTACTCACTATCTCTGAAATGTTCCTCTTTCATTCCTATTTCTGCAAATACTACTTTTTTTGGTTTTGAATAACTGTATTTTTTACAAACTATTCAAGTTCATTGTGTTGGATTCATCTAAAAATTATCACCGATCATTGCCTATCAATTACTTAAATTAAAAGTTTAAAAAATAAAGTTTAGTCAATTCAGAAGGTTGTCTTTTCACTTTAGCAGAGGCCAGACATTTAACAGTGAAACTAAGTGAGCATTCTACAAAACTTGTATAAACGTCTTGAATATAATTATGCCTTGTAAATACCAGCTTTAATCTTTTTATTTTCTGTCTTAACGGACAGATCCGGGAAAAACCTTGAAAAGTTAACTCATTGCTATGAACAATGATAAATTAATTTTACTAAGGTTACAAGCCCACTGGAACATTTTCATTTTGTTTGGCAGCTATAATGAAATACCATTTTAAAACTTCAAAATATTCATCATTTTCCTTATACTCATGTTACACCATGCCAATCCTAGACGTACACGGCCAACATCTTGATTGCTATCAACCCATACTATGAGGTGCCCGACCTCTACAGTAGCAACACCATCAAGAAGTACCAAGGGAAGTCACTGGGAACGCTACCCCCTCACGTCTATGCTATTGGTAAGTTCTGTAAGCTGGCTCAGTAATCAAGCTATCCAAAAAATCAGCTACAGTCTCTCTAGCTCTTCTGTGGGAGGTACAGGCCATTAGCAAATTTGTTGATATTTCTTTTTCTGGATCGGTTTCTTTACTTCGCTCCATGCCCTATTCTTCCATTTCTGACCACGTCATCTTTCCTGATTTCAATTTTCAGTAGAAAATATGTTGGGTGGAAATTTGTCACAAAAGTTCTCGCCAGTGATTTTTTTAAAGTAGTATACTTTACATAGATTTCTATATCCGAAGCTATCTATGAAGCTCTCAGAGGGAATCAACAGTTTTATAAAAAAGAAAGCCACATATATTTATCATGTTTTTCGTTTGTTTGTTTTTTTCTTCTATATTTTGTTTCTAATTTTTAGATCTATACCATTCATTTTTTTTTTAAATTTTTTTTTTTAGTTCTGAAGTTAATGTGTTAGTAGTCATAATTCTTCCCTTGTTTTTTTTAACCTTTGACAAATCAATGTATATAATTGTAACTCCATCATATGATAGAAATAATAGTCTACTACTAATAATAAATGTATAATCTTAAAATATAATAATCTACTACTACTAATGAATGTATAATCTTAAAATATAATAATCTACTACTAATGATAAATGTATAATCTTAATTTATAATTGCATAATCACTGTGCTCCATTGCTTTACAACAAGAATGTTATTTAACAAACATTATGCTTTTATCTTGGTGTCAATTTTTTCCCTCCCGGTTCTAATCACAACCGTAATAATTCTTGTGTGTCCATGCAGCTGACAAGGCGTTCCGGGACATGAAGGTGACCAAGATGAGCCAGTCAGTCATTGTGAGCGGAGAGTCGGGAGCCGGGAAGACGGAGTCCACCAAGCACATCCTGAAGTATTTGACTGAGAGCTGGGGAACTCACGCAGGGCCCATAGAGCAGAGAATCCTCGAATGTGAGGAGGGATATTTTAAAACTTAACTATAGAGTTTTGATTTTCTCAGTAACTAGCCAGAAGTATTTTAATGAGTTGGGGCTCAATGTTCAAGAGGTTTGAACAGAAAACATTACAATGGATGGTGATGGTAAAGAAAGTTCTATAAGAAAAATGCTTAGAAATGTTGCCTTTTTTTATGTGTTCAGAGAAAAAATTTGGAGTACAAACGATCGCATATTTATCTTGGTTTTTCTTTTACCCCCACCACTTTCCCAGAAAGGCCATGTGTCTGTGCATGACAAGAAATTTTTTGGATTTAATGGATTGATTCATTCCAGATTTGTTTTTTATTTAGATCTTCAGTCATTGAAAGTTGTACTTTTTTTTTGTCTGAAAAAAAATGCAGCTAACCCTCTGCTAGAAGCGTTTGGAAATGCTAAGACTGTGAGGAACAACAACAGCAGCCGCTTTGGCAAGTTTGTGGAGATACACTTCGACAAGAAGGTCAGTCAATTTCTCCTTCTCTCTCTGTTTCTGTCTGTCTTGTCTGTTTGTCCTCTGTATGTCTGTCTGTCAGTTTCTTTCTCTCTCTCTCTCTCTCTCTCTCTCTCTCTCTCTCTCTCTCTCTCTTCTCTCTTCTCTCTCTCTCTCTCTCTCTCTCTCTCTCTCTCTCTCTCTCTCTCTCTCTCTCTCTCTCTTTCTCTCTATCTCTCTCTCTCTTATTCCTGTCTTTCTCTGTGTGTTTGTCTTGTCTCTTTTCTGTGTGTGTTTGTCTTGTCTCTTTCTCTCTTCCTCTTTCAGCTTTCCTTTCTCTCAAGGTTTTTGCTTCTGGCTTTGAGTATACAAATCTTTTCTTTAAAAAGCAACCTCTTAAATGCAATATATTTTTTAAGTGTATAAAGCAAATTTTTGCGAAATAGGGCATAGCCAGACAATTGAAAGGATTGAATATAAATGCGACTGCTGATGCTCTTAATACCAATATTCAAGCAGTATTTTCCTATGTATTCCCCATATCTTTGTAAGCAAGACATTTAACCTTTTTAAAGTATTGTAGAGATTTTGACTACTATAATGGCATTAGAAAAATTAGTCAGCAGTATTCTGTGTGAAAAGATTAAAAAAAAACCAACAATTGTCTTCTGTATGGAAGTCATGCAGGTTACTCTGCACCTGTTTCTTCCAGAATTCTGTCTGTGGCGGGTTTATCTCCCATTATTTGCTGGAGAAGAGCCGTATCTGTACACAGGGTAAGGAGGAACGCAACTACCACATCTTCTACCGGCTCTGTGCTGGCGCACCAGAAGACATTCGCCAGAAACTCAAACTCGCTCCGCCCGATCAGTTTTTGGTGAGTGTTCGATACTTTATTTTTTTATGTTTAACAAAAGTTTTTGTCTAGACAGAAATCATGAAACGATATTCTGGGTAATTGCTGAAAAGGTTTAAAAGGTAAAGGTCTTGAAAAAAAAAACAACTTGTAGATTATCATGACATATATTTGTTGTTTTTTTCAAATCGTAAACTTTGGTGATCATTGCAGTAAGTGTTAATATCTTCAACGCAGTGATAGTATAAAAATTAATACCTAGTAATGTGAGCAATTTTTTTTTTTATTTAAATGCAGCGCTCTGGCTTAATTGCGTTTCTGAAAATGTGAATTTTATGTGATGTGTCCTTCTATATTGTGATCTTTACTCATATACTTATAGCTGGCTTTTACAAACTTGCAGCAATGATTAGCCCTGTTAAAAAAACAAGTGCACCCTTAGTCTTTGTGTTACATGTGAAGCTGAATCAGGCAATTGTGCAGCACTTGAATAACACTGTCTTATTTATTGTGCACTTTTGAAAAAAAGATCAAATGAGAAGATTAGTTCAGATGACACAAATTGTCAAAGCAAAAAATGAAGACCAGCATTGTGCAACAGAAAAGAAAGCTATCTGAAGCTTATGAACATGGATATAGATACCAAATTTAAATAAAATGAATTCAGAATAGAAAAGTAGTCACGCTTTCTGATTGGAAATGTTTCAACTTATGTTGTTAATTTAACAATTCTTAAAATGAAAAATATTTCTGTCTATGTAAACCTCTATCACTCTATTTCATGTCTGTTTGAAAGTTGCCATTGTTATATCTGAAATCTCTGTGATGTTTCTACTCTTTCTGTTTAAGCAAGTATTACTAAACCATAAGGACAGGAAACTAAAACTGAAATTTTACAAACATACATGTCTGTATCCATATTTTCCTCCTTGTATAATGTTCTTCTATTTTTTTCTTTTTTTTTTTTTTATTCCCGCTTGAAGTAAATTTTTAGTTAAAAAAGTAAAATTGAAAGGGTCAACCATTACCAATTCAAATCTAATTTTTGAAATTTTTAATATTGTGAGAAGACTTTAAATTTTATTTTCATTTGGTGAATTAAATTTAAAAAAATATTTCATAAAGACAACCGACTGCTACTGTGACAGCCTTTTTCAATTATTTATATTTAAAAAAAATTGTTAACTAAAAATAATGGATATTTAAAATTAGCTGCCTCTTTTCCTAATTGTTTCCTGCATTGCCTACACTATCAACAAACAGCAGTGTCGCCAATTTGCTCTATCCTACAGCTACACAGCTTTTCTCCTACACACCTTTCTATGTCTCAGTTTGTGTTTGTATTATGGCATGCACCTCTTTTTACTGATTCTCTCCTCTCTCCTCATCTCTTCTCCTCATTCTCTCCTCTCTCCTCATCTCTCCCTCCCTCACTATGTCTCTTCCTCCCCGTCTCTCTCTCTCTCTACTCCCCTCTCTCTCTCCCACCACTATTTCCTCTCTTGTGGCACTTGGTGTATCTCCATGTTGTGACCTCCACTCTGTGGTTGTGTTCTCTGTAGTACCTCAAGCGCGGCAATACTCAGTACTTCTGTGGCAAGAAGACTCAGAAAAACCTCAGCGATGCCAGAAAAAGTCAGCAGGTTCGTATCAAGCTCTTACACTTGTTGGGTAACTTAGTGAAAGATGACAAAAATCAAAACTACCAGAGGGACTTGTAAATTTTTATTTTAAAATGACAATCTTCACCTCATGAATGTTTTTGAACGGTATGTTTAGATGCTTCCCAAAGTGACACACCTTTGACACCACTTAGATGGCTCTTTATGTATGTATCAATATTTTCTGGGCTCTTGTACTCTCTGCTTACATACAGTGTTTTTCTTGTCTATGGGATTTTATTTTGTCAGTTATTGGAATTTCATTGTTTAGGCTTTATCGTCTCTTATAGTTTTTGCTAATGTAAATTTTTGTGAAATCAGCCTGGTGTAGTCCTCATAAAAATGAAACAACAATTTGTTTTTGAAAAGAGAGAGTTTAATTTACTTTCATTTTCTACTAACTATTAATGAATAGAAAGTCTTCTTAGACAGTGTTTGATTCTGAGTTCTTTGATATTGTGCAGATTGAAGTTAACTCAATATAATATTGAATGTTCCTTACAAAATCATTATTTTATTGTAAAAACAAATGATACCCATCTTTGTTTACAATTTGTAAGATGTAAAAAATTCGTAAATCACAATGAACCAGCATATCAACTGTGATTTTACATTTGTGTAACATATATTTAAATTACATCTTGATTGACTGTGAATGAATGGTAGAAAATATTTATCCTCCATAGTATATATGCAGGATCTCGGTCCTCCCAAAACACAAGAACCTTGTCTTTATCTGAGTTTGTATAAGCATGAAAGTCAATTTTCAAATACAACCCCATAGCAAATTTGCGTATACCATATACTGATTTATGGATCAAATCTACCTCCTCTGCTTGCCACGCTCTATCTCCATGTGACCTCCAGTACATGAAGCTGGGCAGCTTGAACGACCCTGTGCTTGACGACGTGAACGACTTTGGTGTGTGTGACGCAGCCATGAAGCATCTCGGGTTTGGAGACCAGGAGAGGCTGGGTATCTACGGTCTAGTGGCTGCCATCCTTCACCTCGGCAACGTGGCGTTTGATGACAATGCTGATGATGCTAAAGGTTGGTTGTTTCGCAAAATTTCAAACAGTGGTGCCAATCTAAGAATTTTCAATTTTAAAAAGAGGCAGAAGATCACAGCTCAATAAAGATCTGTGAGGGTTTTGTGTTTTGTAATTTGATGCTATGCTGCTTGAAGCAAAAAATTCAGCAAAAAATATTCAGTTGGTATTACTGTTCATATCCTTCCTCACCTACAAGTCGTTCTCTGTCTGTATCTGTAGACATTATGACAAGCATAGATCTTCTCCTTCCTCCTTTAACTATAAGTCTCTCGTGGTATCTGGTGATACTAAAGGTGTCAAAGTTCTTTTTTTGTTGACTACTTGACCATTTGATAATTCTGATAGGTATTTGATATAACTTATACATCTCAAATCTAATCCCCCCAGGTGGCTGCTGTGTGAACAAGTCTGCAGAAGAGTCTCTGGGCATGGCTGCTACGCTGCTTGGTGTGGACAAGGAGGAGCTGAGGGACTCGCTGATCTCTAGGGTGATGCAGGCCACCAGGGGAGGCATGAAGGGGACTGCCATCAAGTAAGTGTCTCTCTGTCTCTGTCTATACCTCTCTCTGATATTTCCATATTGCCTTCTAAACCTTTATAAAAGAATAAGAAAACAAAAACACTGGTTCACAAGTTCAAAATTTTCGTTGATAATCTTGTTTGTCTTTTGAAAATCATAATAGTTAAAAAACTATCTTGACACTGTTAAAATCTTACTCTGTTTTCCTGTAATGCTGTTTTCACTTTACCAGGGTCCCCCTGAAATGTTCTGAGGCATCAAATGCCAGAGATGCACTTGCTAAGGCTGTCTACTCCCGCATGTTTGACTACATTGTTGACATGGTCAACAAGGCGATTCCCTTCGGATCCTCTGCCAACTATATTGGTGTGCTAGATATAGCAGGTTTTGGTGAGTGGCATTTGATCTTGAGTTCATGGTTATCTCTGAAATATGAATACACAGTAACTTAACTTGCAGTTCTAGGTTTAAACCCTGGAAAGTTGTAAGAAATCAGTATGTTAGGTGCATTCCTTCAATTTTAGATTTAGAGTAACTAGAGTTTAAGTGGTCCCAAGATGCCTCTTACTTGGTCCTGCCTTCAAGAGATGAACTTTTTTATATCTAGATTCTAAACCCAAGCCTACGCCAACAATGTATATTAAACTTCTTAGATTCTTCCAAACTTTGTTTTCTACCTAGAGGTAGTACTTTGAACCCATATAGCTCTTATGCAAATAGGGATGAAGTTCAGGAAAATACCTGTAATGTTGAGACAGCCTTTATACTGAAGCAATTTTTAAAGATTTTTAAAGAATATAATGATGATTATAAAAAAAAAAGCCACAGGGTGCACTGATTAAAGTTCTGAAACAAAATGGCTGTGAATATAAGGACCTTTTTACTAACTTGGTTTTGCAAGGAATAATATGCTGGTCATTACTTTATTTCTTGCAAAATTTTCAATTGGCTTAGCTGAAAAATATTTCTACTATCAGCTTTAAAAAAAAAACAAAACAAAATGTCACTTTATCAGTGTTTGAAGAAATCAATTATCATTGCTGATTGCCATAAATTGAAAAATGAATTAATTAGTTTACTTTTCTGTTTTCGTGCAACAGAATATTTCCAAGTGAACAGTTTTGAGCAGTTCTGTATCAACTACTGTAATGAAAAGCTGCAGCAGTTTTTCAATGACAGAATCCTGAAGGAGGTGATTTTTGTTAAATTTGCAAATCTGTGTCTTTGTTGGATTTGTTGTCGACTGGTATATTTTTCCAGTTACTACTTTGTATGGAGTAACAAAATCCTGTTCTAATTTTTCAGAGTATTTAACTCCGATACATAAATCAATATGTTGTTGACATCTAAATAAGTTAAAATTCAAATAATATCCAAAATATTCACCTATTCCCTGTGAAACTACAAAGATTAATTATTAGAGAAGTCCTCAAACATTTTCATACTTTACATTTTTATGGTAATGTAAAGAAAAATTAAACCTATTAGGATGTTTTTGCGTAACATTTCTCATTTACATTGATTTCTGTGGTCAAAATGGAAAGAAAAAAAATCCATTTTAATAGAATTTACTTTCTGCGATGGAAAAACAAAGAGAAAACAAAACAACTTTGTTAACAATCCCCAGGAACAAGCTTTGTACGAGAAGGAGGGACTGAACGTGAAGAAGATTGACTGGACAGACAACCAGGACTGTATCGAGCTGATTGAGGGCAAGTCATCTGGCATTTTTGATCTGCTAGATGAGGAGAGCAAGCTCCCGACGCCCAAGTACGACCACTTCACTGGCGAGGTCCACTCTCGCAACAAGAACCACTTCAGGCTCAGCGTAAGTCTGGCCCTCACCAGTGTGCAAATCATCTAGTTTTGCAGGCTTGGGATCTGTATTCTCTCTCAATAAGACAAGTTTGGTCAGTGGGAACCATTTTCTTTTATTGTTATTTGAAAACTTCAGTTGTTTTAAAGTCTTCTTTTGATTAAATTCTTCTCATCATCAAAGGGTATATAGGTTGCCTGGAAAATAGAATTTTATACTACCTACTTTTAAAATTGTACTTTTAACAATGAAGGCCAATATGAACTCTTAACATTAAATGTTTCTTTACAACACAGTTCCGGAATAGTTATGCGATATTTGTAATTTTGTTTTGATTGTACCCTTCAGGTGCCCAGAAAGTCCAAACTGAAGAGTCACCGTGACGTCCGTGACACTGAGGGATTCCTCATTCGCCATTTTGCTGGAGCTGTTTGCTACCATACTGTAAGTGTTTACATCAGTCTTGCAGACAACTTTTGTGTTATTGTTACAATGAATGATTAAGTTGAGATTTCAAATTTCAGGCATAAATCTCAATATTTTTGTTTTTGTTTTACTGTTTTTTTTTTTACATACTATGAAATTGTAACGAGGACCAGAATATTAAATTTGTTCTCTTCTCTAAAGTAATCAGTAAGTCATATGCATACTATCTTTCACAACTTAAGAGATAGTAAAAGTTTTAATATCTGCCAAAATTTAAGATATTAACCTATAAGCATTACATCACACAGTTTTTGTGTGCTTTGTGCTAGAACATCTTTAAATTTCACTGCACACCTGCCATTCTGAAAAATAAAATATATTTACCTTTTATGGATTCTAAAACATTTCCCAAAATAGTGCGCACATGACAAATAGGCCATGAATCAACTGATGTTAAAAGTTTAAGCTTACTACATTACATATTTCATCCCCTCCTCATGTATCCCAACAGACGCAGTTTATTGACAAGAACAATGATGCCCTGCACGCATCCCTGGAGTTTCTCATTCAAGACTCGAAGAATCCGCTTATAGTGAAGCTGTTCCAGGGAGCAGAGTCTTCCGCCGGAAAACTCAACTTTATCAGCGTGGGCTCCAAGTTCAGGAAGCAGCTGGGCATGCTCATGGAAAAACTACGCTCTACGGTCTCTGACCTTTTTCTTAATTTTTTTTCTGAGTATTTTTGTGTGGATGTTTTAGGGATTTTTAAATTTCTAATCAACTCACTTCTAATTCTGAAAAGCTTTGCCTTGTCTAATTTTTTTCTATACAATTTTTAAACTTCCAAGTGTTCTGATTTCATGATTGCAAGATGCTATAGTAGGTATAATATGTATTTAGTACATATGCAAGCTCCCAAATATGTCTGTCCGTATCTGTGGCTTTGTTTACGCTATATCTATCAGTCATTCTTGTCTTTGTCAACGGCGATGTAGATCTAGACTTTGATCTGCCATCTCAAACAGACTATTTCAACAGTAGGTCACTGGTTGTTTGTATATTAAAAAGTTTTTTTTTCTTAATTAATATCTTAATCTTATTCTGACACCAAATAAGCCCAAAGTTTTTGCCTGTTCGATAACTTTTTGTGTTTGATACTTTTTCTGTTGCAGGGCACCAACTTTATTCGGTGCATCAAGCCCAACACTAAGATGGTGGATCACTTGTTTGAAGGCTCCAACATTCTCAGTCAGCTACAATGTGCAGGTTAGTGGTTAGCTCTTGTTTATCTTCTCCAAGATCATTCCTAAGCCTGCTGTAAAAAGGGTACCACAAAGAAAACTTATAAAATAATTTGTCATGATTCTTTTTTTGTATTGTTGGTTGTTTTTGTTTTGTTTTTGTTTTTTGTTTTTTTTTTGTTTTGCATTCAACACTGTTAATTTTTACCTCATAAACGTAAATTCATTAAAATAATGGTATTTCTGAAAGCGAAATCAATCTGCTTGTTCTAACATCTTTCACACTGCAAGTATTTGACTTTTCCTCCATCAGAAACTCTTGTAGCTTAGTCAGTGAAGTTTTTGACTGATGAGCGGGACATCTGAGGTTCAAATCTCTGGCGGCACCCTTGTTTCCCTATAGATTTAATGTTCTGTAAAATTAGAGGAAGAAAATTATTTCTTTACCTTTCTCTCACCCCCCTCAACCCCCCACTTAATTTCTCCTCACCAGGTATGGTGTCTGTGCTGGACCTGATGCAGCAAGGCTACCCATCCAGGACGCAGTTTATCGAGCTGTACAACATGTACAAGAAATATCTCCCACCAGAGCTCTCAAGACTAGACCCTAGGCTCTTCTGCAAGGTGAGGAGAAAAGATGAATTTTTCTCTGCAATTTGTGCTTAAACCATAAAGACTGTTGAAATATGAGTTTCTTTACCTTTAAGATATGATTTAAAAACATAAAGACAGTTGAAATATGAGTTTCTTTACCTTTAAGATATGATTTAAAAGAAGAAAAAAAAAAAATGGGTGCATGACGTTTCTATTCAATTTTAGCCACTTGCTTTTATTAAATATTAAGGTATGAACAGGAACAGTTGTAGTTCATTTAGTAATGAACCCATCCATATGAAAAAAATATGTTTCAAATAGGCTATTTGTCTATAAAATTCTCAATATGATAGATTATCAAGATTTTAGTTCTGTTAGAGATGGAGATAATGTGCTTGCCAAGGGAAAATTTAACTGGAACAATCATAGTTCATTAACTAATGAAAGACTTTTGAGATGATGACGATAATGCAGTAAAGAGTCATCACTCATATTAATGTAATGTACAATGTTTCTCCAAAAATTTGTATCGATTCTAGTTTTTCTTAAAAATAGTATCGTTTTTATTTTTTGTGTAACCATGTTTATTTTTATTATAATTATATGTGTGAAATACATGTAACATGTCCAAATCGATTTTCCCTCAAAGGGACAAATAAAGATTATCTTATCTTATCTTATCTTAAAATAGTTCTAATCATAATTCTTTGGCTATTGAAAGACTTTTGAGATGATGATGATGACAATACAAATATAATTATAATAAAAACAATAATAATAATGACGATGATGGTAATAATTTAATGTTCTCTTATCCGCGGCTAGTCCCTGTTCAAAGCTCTGGGTCTGGACGACAAGGACTTCAAGTTTGGTCTGACCAAGGTGTTTTTCCGGCCGGGCAAGTTTGCCGAGTTTGATCAGATCATGAAGAGTGACCCGGAGAATCTAGCCGAGCTCGTCAAGAAGGTCAAGAAATGGCTGCTGCAGTCGCGCTGGAAGAAGGCCCAGTGGTGTGCACTCTCTGTCATTAAGTGTAAGTTGTTATCATTGTGTTATAGTTGTAATTTTGTTTTCTCAATTCATTTTGTGACACTTTTTTGGTGATATTTTGTTTAAATGTTTTGAAATAAAAACATTTAGTTCTTAGTCAGCATTAAGCTTTTCAAAAGCAACAAGATCTGAATTGAAATATTTAAAGCTCTCTCCATTATTGATATATTGCCAATATCATAAATTTAGTAATCATGATTGTTTGCAAGGTGCCAAATTTCAGGACAAGTTGCGAAATCCCATTTTTTTTAGAGTTTCAGAGACTTAGATCTCAGGACCAGCCTTACTTAATAAAAATCCATAATTTACTACCGTGTCCTTCTATTTTCATAACCATTTCAGGAAATCTCTTAATTTATAGCTTAATCGGCTAATGTAATAGATGCATATTTTAACACATTTATTTTCTTTAACATTTTTTTTATCTTGTTTGAAAATTGTTGGCTTTAAGACACTACTCACAAATGATTTTGATGGGGTGGGCATAAGTTCGGTATTTTCTTCATAGCCAGTTGACATCTCTGGTTTGAAGGTAAACCTGTTTTAGGGTAGAAACACTGTGGTCCTTAATCAGCACTTTGTGTTTCATACAGAAAAATAAGCAACTTGTTCCAAGAGCTGGAATAAAATTTATTTCTATACCAGAGATGTGTTTTCTTTATCAAACAACATGCATTAAAATTTAATTCCAGAATTAAACCCATAATTTTTTCACCATAAAATGAAATTTAATCAGTCTTTTTGACGCTTAAAGTGGTCATTTGTATTGTGCGATTTTTAATTATATCAATTTATTTCGGTTTACCAATTTTCCTGGTGTAAGTCCTGGCTTATTTTTTTCGCTTCCAATGCAAAAAAGGGAATTTTATTTGAAGCTTATAGCTAATTATGTTTTCTTTCAGTGAAGAATAAGATTGCTTACAGAGCAGAGAAGTTTGTGCTCCTGCAGTCGCACATTCGGATGTGGCGTTGTGCCAGAACCTTCAAACCCAAGTAAGATACAGTTTCATCTAAATGAGGGGTTCTTTCGAATAATGTGTGGTATGTGGTTGAAAAATTGTATGTATTTTAAACGAAGTCTGTCATTTTCAGTCTTTTTTCGAGTTTATTACTAAGCCTTATTGAAAGTTGTTAATGGTAAGAAATATAAATAAAATATTATGTATGCATATATACTGAAAAAGAAATCGTCACTTTTTCCTTCTTTTTTTTTCAGCTTTCATTAATTCTTATTTTTTTGTCATTAAATATTTCATAATACTCTTAAGCTTGTTCTCATTCATATCATTGCAAACCTACTAAAAAAAGACACTGCGTTAGTTGATGCCCCCTAAGTCAAATGTCACTTAACGAGGTAATTTTTTACTCAAACCTGTGTTCATGTAATCTTATGCTGTTTGATTAAGTGTCAACCTTAGTTTTAAATTGGCCTATTTAATTTCCAAAATACAATAAATCTTTTTTAAGAAACAAGATAGGATATTTTGCAAATGAAAAAAAGAAAATATCTTTTTTCTCTAGTACATGTCTTCAGTTATTTTCCTTTGAGGGTGACACAAGTTTTTGCGATTGTATAATGAATTTGCAATCTGTACTGCATGGCTTCTTGTCTTAGGAATTTCTATTTCTAATCATGTGATAGAGCGCATTAAATTTTTCGGAATTGTTTATATAATATGCAAATTTTCTACCCCCCCCAATAAAAATAATAATAATAGTAATGTAAATTGTATATATTTGTTGCCAATCATCTCTTGGGCATGTAATTTTAAAATGTTTTGCTTGAGGATCAATAAAGAATTATCTTATGCTGTCTTACCCCTAATCCAGATACGAGACTCTGCAGAAAGTGCGGGCCATCCAGGCGCAGCGCAGTCTGGTGGACCAGCTGGTCGGACAGCTCAAGAAGGACAAGGACGCGGTCATCAAGGCGGTCAAGGAGCTCGAGACTGGACAGGACAGCTTTGTCAAAAAGATCAGGGTAAATGCTTGTCTCATGGGATGTTACCCAGATTTCACTAGGGTCATAACTTGCTTAAATAATAAACTAAGCAGTTAACCTTTTCCCATGACTTACATTTTCGTTGTGTGCTTTGATATGCTCTTTTGTAAGCATATCTTTGCATTGAACTGCACACCTTCCATTTTAAAATAATAAACTTCAAAGTCTTACTTTAAATAAATGCAAAATAATTCCCCAAAATACTGTGCCACAAGGAATAGGCATTGCAATGTGAAAAGGTTAAGGCTCTCACAGATGAAACTGAATCTGAGGATGTTACAATACCAGTTGATGAAGAAAAAAAAAAAGAAACAATCAAAATCTATTTAGAGCATCAGGTAGGACAAAAGTCAGAAGAAAATAGAGATTTATTGCATGGGGTTCAAGCCCGCAACATCCAATTGCCTTTCTAAGACAAGACCAGGCGCTCTAACCACTAAACCATCCTTGGTTTGGTGCAATAGACTTGAACAGTAAAGCACATTTTTTCTTTGTTTTTATCTTTCAATGTTTTTCTTCCTCAACTCTGTAGAGGATAATACTACCATATTCCCAATGTTTAAATTCAAAGTAATTTATCATAAAAGTCGTCTATGACTATTAATAATAGTTAAACTGTCTATTTTGACCATTCCCACATTTTCCAAGTGTTTGACCAAAGCTTAACCTTCTCTCATTACATTGCACACATGTTGTGCACATTGATATCCTCTTGTGCTACCACATCTGTGCATTAAACTCAACACCTCTCATTTTGAAATAATAAAAATTAAACTTTTACTTTTAACAAATTCTCAAAAAATCCCCCAAAATAGAGCTCTTTCAAGTTATAGGTCTAAAATCATGCGATGTGAAAAGCAAAAGGTGAATACCCATCCTTTTTTCTGGAATTTATAAAAGTTTTGAAGTGAAGTACCAAATTTCATAGGCATGTGTAGGCTGAATATTTCAATGTGAGAATAGGCAGTTTGCATGTGTTAATATCTTCCAGACAACCAACATGACCCGGGAGGAGATGCTGCGTCAGACCAACACTCTGGCTACCAACATGGACGTCCTGCTGCAGGACCTCAAGAAACGCCTGGAGCAGCAGAAGAGTGCCGAGGAACAGGAGAGACTGCGCAAGATCCAGGTAGGGATGGACACTGTTACACTGTTAGTTGTAGGAGGCAGGGCTTTGTGGAGCGATCCAATATTATATATGACAAAGCAATCTCCAACTTGAACCAATGAACGAACAGCTTGACAGAGAAAATCGACAGGTGGGTGATAATACTGTTTACCAAATCAAGAGCTTACACACAAGCACATCAAGCCACTGCTTACCTAAATGTACCGCAGGTTTACTACTACTACTACTACCATGCCACAGCTGGCGTAGTCTAGGCTAGTCCTTGCCTCACTTTTTGCCAGACTATCAACCTGTGATTCTCTATGATACTTATTCACCATGACACATTGGTTACATTCTGGTTCATTCTCCCTTCTACTCCCATTCCTACTCACAACCACAAAGGTGTCAAAGTATTGCTACTTGTTAAGCTATGTAGCAATAACAGACCAGAGCTAGCCATTGGGAGAGAGACATTTGGTCTGTTTTGCGTGTCTACCTGTATTATATTGATGTTGATATAAAAGGAAATGGGAAGAAAAAGATTTTTGATACAGAGTATTTTATTTACTGAGAGCAAAGAGGAAAACAGCTGGGACTAGATGAAACATGTGACATAAAGGATGCAAATATTAGTGGAGTGCACTGTATCTAAAGTAATAATATTAAACAAAATAGTACAACAATATGCCTCACATGTATTCTTCAAGTGAAATCTGGTCTAAAGTGTTTGTCTAATGTCATATGATGGTCACACTCTAAACTTTTCTGTGTACGTATGAAAATTTAAACCATTCTGTGTTGGCAGGAACAAATGGAAATCGAAAGGAAACGCAGAGAGGATGAAGAGAAGAAACGCAAGGAAGAAGAAGAACAAAGAAGATTGTAAGTTTGAACATAATTTTTCACAAAGTATATTTCCTGGTTTTCATTATCTAAACCAAGGTTTCATTTTCTATAAAAAGGAAACTGGTTGAACCCAGAGAATTTCATTTTGAATATAGATTGAAGGTACATTGGTTACATCTACAATGTAGCTGAAAGTTTCAACTAATTCTTTTTCTAAGTGTTTAAAATTAATCAAACCAGCCAAAGATAATTCGTTGAGTGGGCTGTACATGTAATATTTAAGCACAGCAGGAAAAAGGATGAAAGTAAAAGCAAATAATTTTAGTTTTTAAATCTTTGTTCATAGAGCCTAAAAGAGAAGCAGAGAAAAAGTTAAAAGTATTTTACTTCTTTACCTCTTAAGGAAAACGGAGCTTGAGAGGAAAAGACAAAAAGAGGAAGAGCAGAGGAAGAAACAGGAGGCAGAGGACAGGAAAGCTGCGGTAAGATTTGTGGTGCAAGATTAACAATTTTTTATAAATAGGCAACCTGACTGATCTTAGTGCTACAACCGGTACACCTTGGCAGCTTTTCAAATCCTGCTAAAAATTTCTTGAAATGTCAAGCAGCCAGACTGTTGTGAGATTTAAACCTTTTTACTCAGCATAATGTCTTGGTCTAAATGTAATTTCTATCTTTATTGGCCCAGTTTGAGAATTTCTTTGTGTGTGTTTATGTTTTGCTTTAAAAACTTCTTTAATTTCATTTTGAAAACTGCATAAAAATCTTTGCAAATGAGGAAAGCCATGTAATTTGTAATTATATTTTCTTCTTACATAGGAGGCACTTCAAAAACAATTGAACGAACAGGCCAAAGAAAATGCTAAAAGGTGAGTGCTGTAAATTGAAATTGACATTTTTTAAACATTAATTTTAATACCAGTTTTTATCACAGTTCCAAGGCTTTAATGATGATGAGAAGACATCAATGCATTATTTTCACATTCATGTAAAACATATCTAAAGTTTTTTAAGTGGACCTTCATGAAGCAGCTGGAGGATCCTGACTTTGCAGATGACATCAGCCTTCTCTCCCAAAAGCGGTGGCCCAGGGTGGCTTCCGACGCAAAAGGTCCCGAGTTCGAAACCTGGCGGTTGCGTTCCGTACTGATTGGGTCGGTGTCAGTATAATGTGACCGGCTGAGATGGGAGTCATGGTATCCCCGCCCTGTCTCGTGTGTGACAGCACATACAACTGTCAGATGTCCGTCTTGGGGCCCGTCCACAATATAGCCTATATAGTGCTGCTGTTGGACGTTAAAACCAACTCATCTCAACTCCCAAAAGCTAGAGGACGCACAACAGGACCTTTATTGTGTGGCAGAAGAAGCCGGGAAAACTGGACTCCAGATAAACATCAGAAAGACTGAGGCCATGAGAACCAACAACAAGCATTGCTACTACATGACAATTTTCTCTATCTTGGTAGTAATGTTAGCAAAGACGGAGACATCAGATGCAAAATCAACACCCTCAAACCAATCTGGAGGTTACAGCACTATCAGTGCGAAAAAGATCCAGATCTTCAATATTAATGTGAAGGTGGTCCTACTTTATGGCTCTGAAACATATCGTGTGACCAAGACTAGCACCTCAAAACTACAATCATTACCAACTGATGCTACCGAAACATCCTCAAGGTTAAGTGGCCTGAAATTGTCTGGAACAAAGAACTGTGGCCAGAGCGAAGCGAACCTCCATCAAGACAGAGATAAAAAATGGGGTTGGATAGACCACACACTTCGAAAGCCTGTATCCAACATCACAAGGAAAGCCTTGGAGTGGAATCTCCAAGGAAAAAGAAAGGTCGGCCATCCGAAGCAGATTTGGCGGAGAAGCACGGATGCAGAGATGAAAGCTGACAGTACCAGATGGGCCGAGCTGATGAGGACCAGCCAAAACCCGAGTCCGGTGGAGCGGAGTTGCTGCGGCCCTATGTTCCACAAGGAATCAAGAGGCTTAAACTAAAACTATCTACAATCGATTACATGATCTTAAACTGCATACTGTGTATGACATAAGGTAAACAATCTTTTACAGTGGAATAAAAACAAAATGAACAACCTAACATATACATGAAATAAAATAGCTAATGACTGGTGCTTTTTATTTAGAAATGGACCAGTGAAATGTGTGTGTGAACTGAAATAAATTACTAATTCTGTATGTTAAGAAATAACCAGCAAACCTTTGTGTGAAATGAAATAGCAAATTGCTGTTGATCTTGGTTAAGAAATGGACCATTTGTAACATTCATTATAACTCTCTCTCTCTCTCTCTCTCTCTCTCTCTCTCTCTCTCTACCTCCTTCACCCCCCCCAGACAAGCTGCCCTGGACCAGGAGCACAGAGACCGAGAGCTTGCGCTGCGTCTGGCCATGGAGGATCAGAACCAGGTGGAGGACATCACTCTACCACCACCATTGCCTAGGTCTGTACCGAGCACTTCAAACTATACATTACACATTTGTGACTTTCAATATTTTACTATAAGTTATTAATGACCAGTGTAAGAATTATAGAGAAAATCAGTTATTTCACATAAAAACACTTGTGTCTCTAAGATAAAAACATTTTTCTGTGATAAGAAAGGAAGGGGAGGGTTTTATAATTCAAATTGTTACTTTTGTTATCCTATGTTTGTAAAGATAACCACAAAGGATAAATTTGTCATATAAATGAAACAGTATAATTAAAGAATGTTAAATAGTGCATGCATTTTGAGATTATTAAAGGGTGTCATTAATTCTGCTGACTTTGTCCTCTCATCAATCCCTTGTCTCCCTCCAGGTCTGAGGCTGTAATGGCAGCCCGCCAGGCGGCTTCCTTGAAGAAGTTTGACCTGACCAAGTGGAAGTACGCCGAGCTGAGAGATGCTATCAACACTTCATGTGGTGGGTTGCTCCTTTCTTTTGGTCTATTGAACTTTAATTGTCTTTACTATAACTTAAAATGCTTCCTGCGTATAAATCTTATGCAAGATTTGCAATAATCTATATAAAACTTTAAAATGATTGCTGGATTTTAATAACTGTGAGTTTGTTTACACACAAAAAACATTGAATAGATGAAACAGCTATATTTATTATTTATAAATTAATGTTATTAATGTAAAAATTAATAAAATTTGTTGCCAGATATCTGATCATAGCTTATCCGTATATGCTATTCAATTATAACGTACTGTAAAAACTGCTTGCCAGATCTGGAACTGCTGGACGCTTGCCGCGAGGAGTTCCACCGTCGCCTGAAGGTCTACCATGCCTGGAAGACCAAGAACAAGAAGAGGACAGAGAAGGGAGACCAGCGCGCCCCTCATTCTGTAGAACAAAATGGTGAGGAAACATAATAGTAACTTGATAATATTACAGTCCTGTATTCATGTAGTTAAGATCATTTAATTGCGTACTAAATTTGTTAATAGTCTGAATTCCCCCTTTATATTTAAGAAGAAATTACATTATTTATTAAAAGGCTACCTATACTCTGGGTTTTATTGACATTAGATTGGGCGTTATGAAGAGTACATAAGTTATATGAAGTTTGAAAAAATATACACAATAGATTACTCCCCAAAAAGATTGAAACTTAATGAATGAAGGAGGTGAAACTAATAGTCTTAGGTATCTTGTCAAACTGTGTTTGTATTTCAGCTGAGGCTCCTCCTGTCCCATCAAGAGGAGATAATCCAACAGGACCAGTGGAGCAGCGCTATTTCCGCATCCCATTCGCTCGGCCAGCTGATGAGTATCGCCAAGAGACGAAGCATGGCATGTGGTATGCTCATTTTGACGGGCAGTGGATTGCCAGACAGATGGAGATTTACCCAGACAAAGAGTCAATTCTCTTGCTGGCAGGTGTGTGTGTTTGCTTTGCATGATGCCTTTAAAGATGTGGGAAAGTTGTCAAATATTTTAAAAAGGAAATACCAGAAAATCATAAGGTTTGGAAATACAGAGAACAAAGATAAGTAAACTTTAGGGTATTTCTAAGGGACTGAAGATTGATGCTAAATTTGATCTTCTATTAGATATAGTCTCCTGTGAATCAAAAAGTAGGTTTGGTAATTGGGACAAAATAATTATATTAAGGAAAATATTAAATCAGAAAAAAGAGGCACTATGAATAAGTGCCCCAAATAATTTTTTTGTTAAGTGTTTTTTTGCTGCCATCCTGCCTGAGTCTGCCCTTTCACAACGAGTTCACATCTTAAGCAGCTGCGTAGTTGTCAGAATCAGTACAAATCGAAAATGTAGTAGAGTCTTCGAGTTTAGGATCAATCACTTTAGATGATCTTTAAACTCAATGCATTGTTTTTTTCTTTCTTGTCTCCCTAGGCGTGGATGACATGCAGATGTGCGAGCTCTCCCTCAACGAGACGGGCCTGAAAGAGAAAAAAGGTGCTGAAGTTCTCGAGAACGAGTTTGAAGAAGAGTGGAACAAGAATGGCGGCACGGAGCTGCTCAAGAAGAATGCCCAGAAGGTCTCCAGCAAGTACCTGCAGCGCAAACTGGGTATAGCCAAGTAGACTGGGGCGTCACTGTGGCCTGTCTCACCGCGGGACCAGGTCTGGCTAGTACAGGCCTCGACGTTGAAGATCATCTTGTGATCAAAGTGTATCATTAAACCACATTGTGTAGATGTAGATGGTAAGACAAGGTTGTAAGTCTCGTAGAAATCATCACCACTGTTGTTGTGTTCTAACATATTTTTACATTATCTGGTTACTGGAGGAAACTTCTGAGTTTTTGATATTCTGTGAGAATCATTGTATGAATATTAATTGATCTGATGGATCTTTATGCAGATTTACTTTGCATAGAAGATTGAAGTGTTAGATTGGTTTTATATTTTTATTTTTACATACATTTTTTAACTTACCTTTCCCTCCCTTCTTAGGCCCTTGCTAATATGTGCATAAAATGTGAAAATAATTACTTTTTATCAAGAATAGAAATCTTTTTTTTACAAATTTTAATATTTTAACTCTACATTGTGAATTAAAAAAAAAACCCAACTTTTTGTCTCTTTAAAAATCTAAATATTCATTTTATTTGCAACCTACATGTTTTTTACAACTCTCTCAGTAAAGTTATAGCTACATGGAGTGAATATTGTTTTCTTAGGGAAAACAAAAAGCAACCTAGATAGTGTTTGTGACACTTTCAAACTCCTAAGTTTGTCAATTTTTCATAGCTGCTGCACATAATTAGACTAACTTATGAAATGAAATTTCCTTCATGCAATGCAATGCTTCTATCTTTTCTTGTGCCTTTTGGCTTGATCACTCTGTGTTGCGTCGTACTCTTGATTACAATGACTCAAATTTATAACAAATCTATAAACTTACTCCAGTTTTTTCGTGCTATACATTAAAACTAAACATAGTGTACACTATAACCATGTACTCTTTAAATTTTGTCTTTATGTATCTCCAATGCTTTGCAAACTCTGGGTATGTTATGCAGTACAAAGCCTTATTTGTATAAGAATCACTGTCAGAATTGTTCTCTCTTTTTATCAATGTCTGTGTTTCTATTTTTATTCTCCTAAGCCTTTTCCCCCTCCCTAATTATTCTTGTGAAGAAATTAGTCGGCCACTAATTTCTTAATCATGTTCAACATCATTTCCTGTCTCATAACTATTCAATACTAACAATATATTAAGAGAGAAAAAGTCAAGCCTCATAAGAAATGTCATAAAATGTTTGTGTAAGAGCTAAATTCCAGTTTTGATTTTTATATTGACCTCTTTGAATTATGTAGACTCAAGAGGCTTAGTTTTGATTTGTTTGTATTTTAATTCTGGGACCAATGCTTATATTTGCCCTTTGCGGACCAACCACCAACTGAACAAAGAATTTACATGTTTATACAGGGTTATGGTGATATTCTCAATTTTTAAGAGAAATTATTTTGTGTACAACCACTACGTGGCTTTTCATATCATGATTTACATGCAATATGTTATTGTAAAGGCAATTCTAAAAACCTTTTTGTTTCAACATATGACACAATTATTTCAGTAATAAGAGATAGGGAGTCCTAATAAAATATTGAATTCTGTGATGCACAACCTCAATATTTTTTTTCATACCATTTAAAAAAAAACAAACAACACCTTAACCAATTAAAAAAAAAATAAAACAAAACAAGCACGAAACAATATGATTATTTATATGAAGAGATCTAATCAAATTTTATGTTGTGAGATATTTAAAATTCTGTGATTGCTGGCAAGACAAACATATCCATCATGCTTTGATTACCATGAATCCGTCTATATAACCACCAGGAATTACACCAATGTACAAGACGAGGTTATGACTTGAGACTGGTTGTGATATTGTTAAATGATCACTTGCCAACATGATTGTGATGCACAGACTGTAAAGTGCCTCTATAATTATTTACAACAAAACAAGGATAGAGTTTCGCTGTAGGCTCTCACACTTTTCTGGCTGAGCTAACACCACTGTTGCTGTTGTCCTCTCTGTAGACATTCCAAATTGTTCAATAAAGGCTTGCAAAACACATTTTTTTGTATTCTTTTTTTTAACATTGTCTTTTAGAGTCCCTTCAAACAATTACTCATAATGCTAATTTTGCAAAAAGGAACTTAAATAGAAACGCAAACTGAAATCATTGTTATGGGTACTGGTTTGCTAAAATAAATAAAATCAATAAATGATTTGTAAAAGTTGTCCATACGTTTTGCTACTTGATAATAGTAAAAAAAAAACAATCTTCCTGGCTTACCTCGGGCATCATCAACACTCTTAAGTTAATCTCCAGAATGAATATCTGAAAACATTGATTTCTGTAAGAAATTGTAGTTGTTTGCCATTTTTATTAAGCATTATAGAAACTTAAGTACGGAGGTTCTACGAAAAAAGATATAGAGATGAAAGTGGAGTTGCACAGTGTCCACATTTTATTTCATTCCAAGGTCTTAATCAATAACTGCCACATAATGGTTTGATGGAGACTGTATTTTCTACCACAGCCTCTGCAAGCAGAGAGCTCCATCACCCAGAGTGTATTAAGTGCTCCATAACGCAAACCATTTTCCATGCGGTATTAGGATGATTAATACTTTGCCAGTGGCAAGCTTTGTGCATTTGACATAGCTGTTAAAAACCTGATCAGCTATCTCATGTCTACACAATGAGGCACATTCTAGTCAAAATACTGAGGAAGACAGACACAGGAAAACTTAGCAACTTTTATGAACAAAATATAATAGTTTCCTGTGGCCCTGGTGTAGAACACCGGCTTCCCACGCAAAAGGTTTGTGGTTCGATTCCTAGTGATTTAGCTCATTACTGGTTGGGTCGATGTTAATCTAATGTGACCGGCTGAGACAGAAGACATGGTATCCCTGTAGCTATTTCAAAACCTATTGTAATAATATAATTATGAGCCATTGAATCTCAAAAGAAAAATTCCCTTGTAGAGTATACCCTATACTTGTGCAATTGATACTCCTTTTCACTGTCTCGCTAGCAAAAAATGTTGATATTCGTGGTATTGGTTCTAGAGAAAGTCAATGGTCGACACAATGTCATAACATGAGGATTAAAAAACTGGATAGGAATGAAGATGAAACTGGGCGAAACCTCATGTGACATGAGCACAGAAACTCTGGAATTGGAATACAAAATTAATTATCTGTTTGCCTCAACGAGGAAAGACCTAGTAACTTAATTTTCAGTTGGTTCTCCTTGATCAGTGAAAAGCTATTTGTTTTATTCTCTGTCTCTGCTGTCATGATATCCCCGCCCTGTCGGAGGGTGTAGTGGTCCTGGGGTAGAACATCCGCTTTCGACGCAAAAGGTCCTGATTCAAGCCGTAGCGATTTCGTCTCCCTACTGGTTGGGTCGGTGTCAAGTTTAATGTGATCGGCTGAGACAGGAGTCATGGCAACCTCGCCCTGTCTCGTGTGCACATAAAATTGTCAGACTTCAGTTCATATAATTGGCTTTATAGTGCTGATGTTGGACGTTAAACCAGCTCAACTCAAGTCTCTGCTGTCTGTCTGTTGCTCTCTTTCAAAGATTCTAATATTTTCTATCGCTTTTTATTTTTGCCCCATAGACTGCATTTTCAATCTTGTTGGTTCCACTAGTAAACAGCTGCTTGATTGGTCCATATTAAAATCACTGACAGTAATATTCCTACCCCACCCACCCACTCAATTTTTTAAAAGTATATTGATAAGTAAAAAAAAAAATTCCAAATGGTCAAAGCAAATTTCAGCCATGAACCGACAAAAGTTTTCTTTGTCTTTTCACACACACACACACACACAGACTCTGTCTGTCTCTCTTCCCTGCCTCACTTTCTCTGTCCATATCTCTTCTCTTTCCATCTCTCTTTTTAGTATTTTGATTGTGTACTTTTTGCCCACTGTTTAGTCATGAGTTAGTATTGTTATATTACTCATGTTTATCACAACACAAATATAGTAGTCAGCCAAAGTACATTTAAAGTTATAAAAGTGGGTAAGTTTCTGTTGGCTTTGTTTATTTAAATTGATTTTCAAAGGCAAAATTAGGCTGCAATTATTGCAATTTTCGGCTGCAACTATTTGCAACTTTTGCCACTTTTAATCACAGCTTTCCGCAGGGATACCATTGTGTGGTGCAAATGATATGAGGAAAACCTATAAATGCAAGTTATTTTTTCTTCCACTCATTTTTTCAAGACAAAGGCTAGCTGAGATTCAGTGAAAAAGAGACTTAAGGAACAGAGTTTATATAAATTTAAAAAAAACGTGTGCAGCTTCATATTCTTTTTGTTTTTTGTCTTTTGAAGAAAGAAGGCAACTGTTTCACGTTTTCTTTTTAAAAAATGTAAAGATAAATCCAAACTCTATACACTGATTAAAATCTGCTCAAACTGTTCTACCAAGTAATTAAAAAGCATACAAGATTATGTCATATTAGTAACAAAATAATGTTTTTTTAATCCACAAATGTTACTGTCTGAAAAGAAAATAATTATAAATAAGAGTCAAGAATATCCATTCATTTGAGCAATAATCATTGTTTATTTCAATGCTGTTGTCTACAAGCATTCTCAGTCACAAGTCATACTCCAGTATGAGATGATGTTAGTTATGATGCACAATGTTGTTTACAATGTAACAAACAGGCAAATAAAATTGCATAGCACAATTACCAGTTTAAAAAAATATTGATGCTAATATACGCATTTTCCTTTCACATTGTCAGTATAAAAAAAAAACTGGAGGAGATCTGGTAAAATTTACTTTTCCTCTTTTTTTTCTTGATTGCCATCTGAAATTCTACTTGAAAAAGACATCGATCACATCTATTTAATTGAAATGAATTTCTTTGAGACAAAATTCCATACAGGATACAACATTGAAATACAAAATTACACTTCAAAATTAACAAAACTATCATTTTAATTCAAAGAGCAATGTAAACTTGAAAAGAAACTAATCTATTTGACTAGACAACATTTCACACCCAGCATACAACAAAGAAAAAGAAATTACACTTAATTAATTTGAATTTTCTTTCCTTTAAGATAATCATCACCTTTTTAAATCACAAAGAGTGCAAGGAAAAAACAAGTAAAGAAATAAGAAAAGTTATAAAGATAATTTGATAAAATATAACAACATGGCACAGGAAAAATAGAGGAGACTTTGAGAAAAAGATTAGAAAAGTAAGTAGATCATTATTATCATAGACTGAAAAACAATTGTTACATGCAAAGTTTACATAAAACTTTAAGCAAGGAGAGAAAATAAGTTTCTTTTTGAAGAACAGAAAGAATTCTAGGCCATAAACATAAAGAATCTAGATTGTAAATACTTGATAAAGAAAGTTTGAAATCACAAGTTATTAAGCACAGAGGGAGGGAAATTTCAAGCCAACCTGTTTTACAAGCAATAGAACAAAAATATAAAGTGCAAAAGCAAAAACAGATATAAAATGTACCACACTATATGAGATTAAGCACAGGAGGGGCAGGGGCAAAAGAGAGAGAGAGGAAAAAAAAAAAACATCATGTTCTAACACAAAAGTTCACCTTATGGATGTAAAAGGTCTAAAAAAATGAATAGACAATACAGAAATTTGACATTTTAAAATTTTTCATCCAAAGTGCAGTCACAGTGTCACCTACAAATGTATTATCAACTTTTACTCCAAGCTTTCAACACAGCCATTTACCCTGAGAACTTTTATCCTCTTTTCATCACACATACAGCTCAGTACAACTTGACAGTCAGGATCTGATCCTTTCAGAAAAATATTCGTATCTTACTTGAGAGTGAAATCACATGCCATTGCAGAAATCAAAACAAACTACTCTGGTTTCAGCCAAGAATACTTCTGTACATGCTTAGTAGTAGACAGATTGTCAAATGTCAATGATGATTTCTCCTTATTATAATTCATGTTATAGTTTTTATAAGATGTTCAAAAATTTAACAACATATTTTTCAATTCATACTTTGTTAAGTATGATAAAACTACCATAGAATAACAACAATTTAAAAATTTGTATCTATTTTTAGTTTACCAGACAAATTTCCACTAATATATGGCACTGCAAGTATATTGCAAACATTAGATGAAATAAAATGACTCGTGAATTATGTTATGTCATTAGGTGAAACTCAGCATAGATGAGACAGAAACATACAATTCATGTTCCCTTCAGCAACAGCACAAAAATATTACGAGATTCACATCCATTTGTGTTAATTGAACAAAGGACTCTTTTTGTTTCTATTCATTTCAGTGTAGAGGTATAGGATACACTGAATCCACCTTCTCACAATCACGCTTCGCTCACAAATAGAATTCCCTGTCATACATAAAAATAATCCAACAATTGATTTTAAAAAAAGCAGATTAAAAATCAGGATAAATAGTTAAAAGCCATTAATTCAATTTTAAAACAATCCTATGCAAAAAATTGTTAAAACATCTTCAAAATAAATGTTTAAGATATACTGAACAAGCAACTTTGAGGAAATTGAAAGTCAACAGTTTTGTAAAAATGTTAGAAATTTGGTTAATCCTATGAAATGCTATTCCTAAGACAAAACATATATTTTAGGGGCAAGGTTACTTAGAAAATCTTAAGTCGCATTAGTAAAACAACAGAAATTTAGAAATTTATATTTCAGTAAAACTAAATCCCCTAAAAACTCATTTTAAAAATCAAAATAAAGAATGTTATAATGTATGCTTTTCACTATGTAAAAACAAAAACCTCTCTGTTCGATTGAGGACATACATTGACGTATGTAAATGCCATGAAGCTGTGAACTTGGTTTCTCAAGTTAAGTCTAGGGAGGAGTGTAGATGCTAACTTGCTTGCATGTTTTCCACGCACAGCGCAATGCCCATTCCTCCTCCCACACACAAGGCAGCCACTCCACGACGCTTGTTCCTGGCCTGTAGCGCATACAGCAAGGTTGTCAGGATGCGAGCCCCAGACGCTCCGATTGGATGCCCAATGGCAATTGCTCCACCATTCACATTCACCTGGACAAAGTGAGAAAAAAACAAATCATTGCCAAAATGATATCAATGAGGAATTCCAATTCCTTTGAACCTTTGTCTTTAAACTTTGAGTGATATTGAACCAATTCCTACAAATCAATAATATCCAATAATACTTACTAGCCATTCCTAAAACTAATCATTGATATAGATATTTGACCATAAAAAGTTATATGGTGAACAATAATAAATATATATGTAAGCAAGTCCAGAAGATATAGATATTTCTAATGTAAATTGATTGATCTGATACACTTTGAACGTAACCTAATTTTAAAAAAAATACACTGTAGCTTAAATATTTCTATTAATACCTTAAGCAAAAAGGTATCTTAAAACATTCACTCTATTACTCTCAATTACTGTCAGCTCAGCTTATGGAGCTTTTACACATTAAAATCTCATTCAAATAATGTGACATAGAACAGAAAATTATTCTTACAAAACAAAAAGCATACATTCATACAGAACATGATATTGCAAATATTATCAACCTTATAGATTCAATTTACCTTTTCGGGATCACAGCCGAGAGTTTTCACAACAGCCAGAGACTGTCCAGCAAACGCTTCGTTTATCTCAAACAGATCCACATCCTCCATCTTCCAGTTAGCTTTAGACAACTGAGGAGTAATTTAATGTGATCAGCTTAGAGTTTAGAGCGATCAAATGGAGGCATTTTGAAAATGTAAAGAAACTGACCACTGAAATAATCATAAGTAGAAATTATTCAAAACCAGAGTAGTAAAACCTATATGTGTAAACAATTTTAGCTATTTGCAATCTGACTCATTTATGCAGAATAAGATGTAGTAAGAAGAGAATTAATAAAAAGAGATATTTACAGATGTAAATATCATCACATCAGAGATTGAAACCTGCAAAGATACTATCACCATACAATACTGATTTTTATGACGACAATTAACTGAAATAATGATCTAATGAATCCTAGACTTTTTTTTTATTCATTTGACTCATTTCAAACCACAAATGGCTGGATTGTTAAATTATTAGAGAAGCAACCATACAGAAGGCAATCACTGCTCATGACAGAATGAACTTATGGAAGCATGAACTCAACCAATGCATAAAATCAGTATTTCATTAAAATTTGTATAGTAACAAAACTGGTAAAAATAATCTGTGACATTCAAAAATATCCTCTGAAGTTGAAGGATCAAATAAGATGCAGAGATAACTGACAATGTGTGGAAATAATTATATAATAAAGCGGCCACCAGTTTGAACAAATGAATGAAAAATCTCAACAAAGTAATTTAACATGTAAAAAAATTTGCGTTATAGAGCCTTCTTCAATACATAAAAAAAAACGGTGACTGCTTTATCACATATAATGTTTAGGGTGGAGTAAGGAGACAGAGGACTGCGTGACAGATCTCTGGACTCACAGCCTTGCGTGTTGCCGGGATGGGACCAGTGCCCATGATGGACGGATCCACTCCTTCCTGAGCCCAGGCCACCACCCTCGCCATGGGCTGGATGCCTCGCTTCTGGGCCTCTTGACCACTGGTCAGCACCAGAGCAGCTGCTCCGTCATTCAACCCTGGAGTAGTTTGGGAGAGAAAAGACAAGATAAGAATTACTTTATCAATCCTTTTGGGGGGAAATTGAAATTGACAGGAGACTGGCCAGATATATGCAATAAGATCACCGATTTACTTCATGGTATAAGTTAACTGATTTTAAATCTTTTATTAGGGTAGGCTGATAGCTGAGGCTGTTAGTGCTATAAACTTTCGAGTAGGAGATTTGCAGGTTAAATCTCATCTTGTGCCCTACTCTCATAATAAGATCATACAAGAAGCCTAGGACACATGAAACTCAAAGATTACTTTACAAATCTCTCATATGTTTCCCTTCCCCAGAACAATGACTTTGTCATAGTTAATAAAGGAGGGAAATGACTCTCCATGTTTCTTACCGTTGATGCGTTTATTTTTTCTGAATCTTAATATACTTTTTAATGTGGTGGCAAAGTGATTGGCACTAGCGCTGTGCTATTAAATTATCTTTTATAAATAGATAACATATTGAAAAAAAATATAAATATTTAACCAACTAGACCTTTCTAAGTGTTTTTTTTCTTGAGGGAAAATGGCATTTTACACATGTAAAACATTAATATTAGTAGCGCTATAGACTATTCTGCAAGACTAAAAAAGTCATGACATCACAGAAGGATGGAACGGTGTTATATTGAGTACGAGAGACTACATAATTATGTGATTTTGTACCAGTAGCCTATACTACACAAATCCACTCACACTCAAGAAACTAGGCCTGCATGTATTTTTATAAGTATCAAAGGGTTGATCTTCCAAGCCTTGCAGAGCATTAATGCCTGAATAGATTATTACCTTAGCCGTATAATTTAAAAGATTAAAATTGCACAATCTACGTCCAGAGATATAGTCTATATCTAGAATATACAGATCTGATGCCCACTAATTTTTGGGCTTCAAAGAGAAGTTTTCAACACAATACGCCATCAGTCGGTTGTGGATAAAAAGTATTGTTTTTCCTTCATAAAAAAAATTCGAGCTCATTGGGCTCAACATTTCTATCATTTGGTCTTCAAAGTCACAAATGTCAAAAAAATTCCATTGAGATAATCATGCCATCTATTCCCCTGAGATGAGCAGGAAACGGCAGATAGGATTGTTTGAAGCTATTATCATGAATTGACAACAGGCGGCAAATCGGGTACTTCCGTATAATCTAGATCAGAACTGTTATAACAGGCACAGGTCCAATCGGTCGACACTGTAGAGCTATTATTGATTAGCTCAATTCCACAATTTGCATTTTGATACAGTTACACATTTTTTCACACATGGACCAATCGGGTAATACTATATTATCGATACCATTCAAGGAAAACCTCAGCGAATTGAGTTGTGTTCCTATATTGCATTTATTTCGCTAACGGGCCAGATTGGATGACATCGTGTTTTCAATTTGATACTGCCCAAAGACGAAACTTCGCCATTTGCAGACTTTGAAGGAAAGGAGGAAAAGGAGAAACTAAGACTGTCTAGCTCCTTTTCTGCTGTGTCTAGCAATTTTTTATTAGTTTTCTTTTTATCATCGCTCCTAGGGAACAGACCATAGGACGAAAAAGGTTCTTTTTTCTCCTTAAATTCCAGGGCCTTCTGTCTAATTTTGCCGGAAAAATGTAGATATTAACGTATTTCTGTGAAGGTTTAAAGCGGTTTCTTCTGTTTATTTGTCAAACATTTACCATAAACAGACATGTTTGACGTTAAATGAGCAAACAACCCTGAAGAAAGTTTGGCCCACCTCAAGGAACTTACGCATCACCAACAATTTCAGTTCTTCCTCTGTCTACCTTCTCCATGGAATTAAAATTTAACATAAAAAAACATCACCATAGTGTAATACCTGAGGCGTTGCCTGCAGTTACACTTCCGGTCCCATCTTTCACAAAGGCTGGCCGCAACTTCTGGAAGGCTTCAAAAGTACTCCCTGATCGAGGGTACTCATCCGTAGCAACTTCTATAGGTCCTGATAAACCATCAAATATTACAATATTAATAATTATTATAGGTTCTGAACCTCTCAACCGTTAACAATGTGATCATGGGGGTACTTACATATTTTACCTAGGTTGCAAAATGAATTATTAAAATATATATAAACTAAGAAGTATTGAAGAGTTAACAGATTACACCAAATGTTTTGTTCAATAATATTGTTTATTGATTTCAAACCTTCCATATGTCTTCTATGTATTTTTCACTTGCCCCTAAATGATTGTCGTGTAGAGCAAGAAATAGATTACGCATGAGGGTCTACAAACTCAAAAATAGATCCAACTACCTTTATTCTAAATTTGATATAAAAACTAAATTAAGCAATTTGAATTTTGGATCCAAATTCAAATTTACTTCTGTTTTGTGATATTTATACAGACTTAATGGCAGTTTATTAGTTTGCCATGGTCTGGTGAAGCTTAACTTTTAACCATATGAACTTTAGTTGAACCAGAAAAAATCTTATGGGAATCCTCATATTAAATTTCAGAAAACCTTTACAATTTCACTATAGAAGGATAATTGATGAGAGAAATGCTTTACTCACCTGCTCTCGATGGCACAGAGACAGGAACAATCTCAGCCTTGAAGCAGCCTTCCCTCTGGGCCTTCTCACACTTGAGCTGAGAGTTGAGGGCAAACTTGTCCTGCTCCTCACGAGTCAAACTCCACTGTTTGACCACATTCTCAGCTGAGTGACAAAAACAAAAGATTTAGTTTTAGATGATAAAAAAAAGAAAATGTTATGTTATGATGTTTTAACAGGCAAAATAATTATATGTAATAAAATTAAAGGTGCATAATTATCTTGACCCTGATTAGCTTATAGGAAAGATATCCAAGGTTAAAATCTAACATGGTGCCCCTGTCTCCATATAAGAATTTTCTAGAAACCTTAATAATGTAAAAATAATCAGAAATTATTTTCCCTCTAATCATAGACACAAAATTATGGTTTACAAATTATATATCTATTCTTCAATTTACCTCTGTTTAAAAGTTTTGCAAAACAAATTTTGGCAAAGAAGTATTATGCATAATTTTTTTTTTCGGTAAAAGAGGATGTCAGCTCATCGATCAGTACATCTAAGTAGTTGCATAGCACATATTGTTGAAACCTCACCTGTGATACCCATGTGGTAGTTGTGGAAGGCATCTGTAAGTCCATCTGTCATCATGGTGTCTGTCAGAGTTCCATCCCCAAACTTAAGGCCTGATCTCATGTGGACACAGTGAGGAGCCTAACAGTGGGATGGAAAATAAATAATACTACTTCGGGAATTTGATTTATAACGAGACAAAAACAAAATCATTTCAGAGAAAGAAGGAAGATAGGTTTGCTTCACAGTGAATGTTACATAAAAAAAACAAAGAAAATACTAAAATCAATACTAATATAATTGCAACAAAAAAATTTAGATGTATAGACTCTAATTATTAGAGTTAGTGTTGTGTAGTGGTTAAAAGAAGGCTTTTGGTGGTAATGATCAAAAGGGTAAGGTTATACCTGATTGACTTATAAAATCGTTCTGAAAGTGAAAGAAAACATGGTGTATACCAATACAGAAATGCATTCCCTAAAAACAAAAGAGATTTATGGCTAAAAAAGAGGGGGGAGGGGGAGCATCCAGGTTCTCCTCCAAGGAGAGCTATAGTCATACTGAAATAAAACTGTGAAGTTCTATCACATTATTTTTTTGTCGTTTTGAACTCCATCATTATATTTAAGAATTCTAAGAAAGATATGTCTGGAGATTTATTGATTAAATATGTTTTGCTTCGAATTAATGATTTGTATAAAAAATTAACAAGCACAGTCAATACCTGCTTTGGGGGATATACTTGAAAACATTGACTCACGCAGATGTGAGTTGAAAAAAACCCACTTAAAAAAAATAAATTTTAATAAGAGTTTTTTAAGATGGTTTCAGGAGAAATAACCCAGAGATGTAAAAATGATATATACATTAATATCTTCAGTTCCCAAATCTCACTTTGCTCATGCTCTCCTGGCCTCCTGCAACAACAATATTTGAGTCTCCAGAGCAAATCGCCTGGTACGCCAAAACTACTGAGCGCAACCCTGAGCCACACAGCATGTTAACCCCACATGCCGGCACCGAGAATGGTATCCCTCCCTTGGCTGACGCTTGACGTGCAGGATTCTGACCCTGGCCTGGAGACAAGAGAACAAAGGCACGCAGATGCTTTGATGCACTTTAAAAAATCTATTTTTCGAAACAAATCTTGAGAGTTAGAACTATTTTTGCACACTTAGATGGTAATGTCTAATTTGTATGCAAAAAAAGTTGGTGGTTATGTGAAAAATTACATTTGTGTTAAATTTATTTTCCATACCTTTCTTTTATTTTGATCCTATTTTCTTCCAACATTAATTTATGCCTTTATGGAAGAGTTATGAGGTTACATGGTAAATGTAGATTGAAATGAAATAAACATCATTTCAAAATTCCAGAATCTTTCTAAAAAATAATACAGGCTTAAAGACTAAAAGGTACTGTATCTCTTCAATCAATTTGAACATGCACCGTCTCTTTGCACTAGCATAAATAACCTCCTAACCTATAAAGTTTTATTTCTATTCACCCAAAAAAGGCAACAAGTATTAAAAACCAAATTATAATAAACTGAAGACATTATGGTGTAACTCAAATATATATTAGGCATCTTTTCCTTTACCTTTTCTTTACTTATCTTTATTCTTAAAACTTTTTTTTTTCATTTTACACCAAAAATAGTTAACAATTAGACACAAACTAAACTAGAGAAGCGCTCTGAATATCTAGCATGATAGCAAGACAAAAAAAAAAAGTTTCAAATTAGACGAAAATAAAGTTTGTTTTTTTTTTTACCAAAAAGACAAAAATATAGACAACAATTAAAAAAATGTGAAGTAAGTATTTACAAATGTTAAGATGCTTTCCAGGTTAAGCTAATATGTCCTTACATGTACTTACAATGCTCATGAAAAAAAAAAAAGCATAACCATATATGTACTTAAAAGTAGACTAACATTTAATTCAAAATGAGCTAAGTTTGTTTTCTTTCTTCATACCAGGAGTATATGGAGAGTAAAAGTTACCCATTAAAATGTAGGTAGCAAACACAAACAAGCGCAAATCCTAAATATTAAATTTGAGAACAAATGAAACCTATATTATACAACATACCTGCAGTAAGAACTTGGCCCAAAATTACTTCAGACACTTCATTTCCCTTGATATTTGCCCTATTAAGAGCTTCTTTAATGGCAATGCCTCCAAGTTCATGAGCAGCGAGAGAGGCTAGAGAGCCATTGAAGGAGCCTGTGAAGCAAGGGGTTTAATATCATCGTCACTATTTCATAAATATTTCATGTATATGAATGCAGCAAGTTTTAGAGGGCAAACTCTATACTGCTTGATGACATGTATTGAGCAAGTTTAAGACAACAATTGAATCATTGAAAATATATATGCAGATTCAAACTCTGCAGTAATGGGATGCATATTTTCAAACAATTTTTGGGATTAACATATCACCAAGGAGGTTACCTCTCAGTAAAAGGCCAAACACTTTACAATGCCTCACAGGCTTACACAGACCTTTTGCATGATTATGTATGTATACACTATCCTGGTCTTGACTCCCAGAGCATCAACATGTACCTTTGCCCCTTTGAGATTTATAAGGGGAGGGCATACGGGGTATAACTTCATTTTACACCTCGTTGTTTGACTTACACATCTGGTATATTAAGGTATATTAAGTCTAAATTCCTCTATAGAGTCTAAAACATTATCAGTTATATGATGACACGCATGTAAGAAGTAAACTAAAAATGTTCACTGCAGGTTTATTTGCCAGGATCTGTTTTAAATTAGAAAAATTAATACTTGCTAACCAGATAGATGTTACATCATTTAGACTGAAATTTTAAATTAATCTTTAAAAAGGACTCATAAAAACGAAATATTACTTGTTACCATACACTTTTAATCAATCCATTGAGTATGAATAAATCTACTTCAAAATTCATTAAACCCATACTAACTAATTTTAGTTTCGCTTTAATATTTTTGCTAGATTTAGCTGTACCCACAACAATTGATCTAGGTCAAGCTAAGAGTTTATGAACGTAGTAGGTGCTGTTAGACTCAATCGGATATCTTGAAAAAAACAATAAGAGCAGTTAAAAGTGAATAAAACACATATTTTATCTGTAAAAAACATTATCATTTATAGCTCATGACGCGGTTGAAAAATCGAATCGAGCATTAAGATAGCAGTGCAACTGCCGATTGAGTAGCCACAGGGTAGGCCTTGCACCATGGAAATCAAAATGAATGACAATGCCGGAACTAGTTACTAAATGTATTTTTAAAAACTATACCTTACTGTATAACATTGTCAATCTGGTATATTAAGGTATATTAAGTCTAAATTCCTCTATAGAGTCTAAAACATTATCAGTTATATGATGACACGCATGTAAGAAGTAAACTAAAAATGTTCACTGCAGGTTTATTTGCCAGGATCTGTTTTAAATTAGAAAAATTAATACTTGCTAACCAGATAGATGTTACATCATTTAGACTGAAATTTTAAATTAATCTTTAAAAAGGACTCATAAAAACGAAATATTACTTGTTACCATACACTTTTAATCAATCCATTGAGTATGAATAAATCTACTTTGAGATTTCATCCTGGTTAAAACGCACCATAAAAAAACAACGAAATTTAAACTTGGTTTATCCTAGTTTCTGACTTGCATACAATATATTTGAGCAGATTCTCATTTGTTGTCTCATTATCTTGTAAACAAAAGAATGATCTTGGCCAAAATTTCAGAACAATGTAAACAATGCCTGCCTTAGCTACCATTTACCAATGATTAAAGCTTGTGATTAAAAAAAAAAAAAAATGTAAATCAATACAACAGTAAAAAAGCTAGATCTTCTAGCCAAAAATGGACATTCACCTCTGACCCAGTGTGACTTCCAGACATCCCCTCCCCCCTCACCAAACAATACACACACACACACTTTGCGGCTGCTTCAGCTACAAATCGTGCAATTTTATGTAAAGCTGATTTAATTCATTAAACCTATACTAACTAATTTTAGTTTCGCTTTAATATTTTTGCTAGATTTAGCTGAAACCACAAAAATTGATCTAGGTCAAGCTAAGAGTTTATGAACGTAGTAGGTGCTGTTAGACTCAATCGGATATCTTGAAAAAAATTTTAACGGTAGGGCAAATATAGAGCAACAATAAGACCGGTTATAAGTGAATAAAACATATTTTATTTGTAAAAAACACTATCATTTATAGCTCATGACGCGGTTGAAAAATCGAATCGAGCAATATTAAAGATAGCTGTGCAACTGCCGATTGAGTACCCATAGGGTAGGCCTTGCATCATTGAAATCAGAATGAATGACAATGCCGGAACTAGTTACTAAATGTATTTTTAAAAACTATACCTTACTGTATAACATTGTCATGCTATACAGTAAGGTTGATTAAGCAAAGCAATTGAATGTGTCTCGTACATTTCCAAATAAATTACATGGGTTTGATTTTAATGAAAAAAAATGAAACTCCTTTCCAAAAGAAAACGATATAAAGCCCCTTTTCATACCCTATGGGTAACTAGAATCTACAAGTACCCGTTCGAAGAAAATTTATAAAGTCTTTGCCTGTACCCTAAATCTAGATTCTAAATCCAGCCTACAGATCTTAGTGGAAAATCTAAACCAAGGACTAGATCTAGATCTACCCCATTCTAGGCAGATAATGTCGATATAATTATAATGAACATCTTGATCTAGAATCTAGATCTACATCTACATCTTATTTAAATTTGAATTTAGTGTCATTGTCTGATTTATTTGGTCTTACCAACTGGTGTTCTTGCTGCAGATAAAATAACCACGTCCACCATGGTTTCCACTTTCCTCGTATTGAGAATAGCAAGTTTTTTGCAACAGAGTGCAGAGCAGCAGAGTGAGCAGACTAGTAATCTAGTTATCACTTTTCAAGCCGAGTGTGTACAATAGCAACCTTTGACCCAATAGTAGGCGGAACGTAATTTTTCGTCACACAAGTGCTGAAGAGCTCTATTTCATTGGTGGATTTGATCATGAGGTGATAGTAAGCTGAGCGGTGTGAGTGAAGTCAAGGCCTACATACATGTACAGCCTAGTCTAATACAATTTTAGAAAAAAAAAGCAAAAGCAAAATAAGAAAAACAAAACACAAAGCAAACAAAAAGCAAAAAACAACAACACAACGCCATACCCAATCCAACCCGCATTCGGTACAATTGTGTATCAATCATTAATTTTATTGTCGGATATGCCTATCGTTCTATAATTTTAAAAAACAAGAAAGTCTATACTTCATTTTGACACCAATAAATATCTGTTAAGTCAGTGAACTCGTTTTACCTTTTCTTGTTTTGTTTTGTTTTCTTTATTTTCTTAAATTTTTTTTTTAATTTTAGCAAGATCTATACCAGTAATTGTATCCATACCCTACAGAATAAAATGAATTGAAAATCAAAAACATTAATTTAAAAATGATTGTTTATTCACTTTGACACCGGTGCACTAGCGTCATTGATACTTCAATGGGTAAGGAATGGGGGAGAAAAGAATGTCATGGTTTTGAAAATGCTTTGATAACCTAAACATTAGGGCCTTGGAGATAAAGCAAGAAAAAGAGAGAGAGAGAGAGAGAGAGAGAGAGAGAGAGAGAGAGAGAGAGAGAGAGAGAGAGAGAGAGAGAAGAGAGAGAGAGAGAGAGAGAGAGAGAGAGGAGAGAGAGAGAGAGAGAGAGAGAGAGAGAGAGAGAGAGAGAGAGAGATGGGGTGTTAGAGGAAGTGCGACAAAGAATTCCAGAAAGATAACTGAAAGGAAGGAAAAGAGGGTAGTGAAAGAGGAACAGGAAGGGAAGTCGACGAGATAGATGAGAAGGGGCGTTATTACAAAGGAATATCGACTGGTATTGGTAATTATGAGTAGAAATCGCTCCAAACAGGTGGAAAAGGTAGAAAAAAAAAGAGACTGCTAGAGGACATCATGATAATGTGAACGTTGGCAAAAAATATTAATGATACCATGGCTGTAAATAAATATTTTTTAAAAATTATTTTACACCGACTAAATAAACCAGCACTTGGTCCGGGTGGAATGTCATAGCGTTTATGAATGAATGCTGAGAGCTAAAATATCTTTTAAAGTAATGAACTTTACATTTTGATGTATCTCATTATAATAGTTTACAGTAGTGTCCATACTATCACTCTGTTGCTTTCAAAAAGCAACCCCAGCTTTTTTTTTTCGGAACATGATATTAAAGATTGCGGCACGTCCCTGGTGTAACATGTTTTGTGTAACCCAATGCCCGTATAATAACAGGGTGGTTTGCGACAGCTGGGCAAAAGACTAAGTCCAGATATAAATTGTATATATTTTTTTAGTTCCTTTCCGCTGCTTCAACTGAAAGCCATTGACATCTCAGCCAAATAAAAACCACAATACATTGACACATGCGCAACCATTAATTGAGGGAAAAAATTAGCCCGCAGTAAATTTCTATGAGGTTCTGTAGTCATAGCCTATCTTCGCTGGCTTTTTGAGATTTTCTAACTCAACATTGTTTTTAAAAATTTGATCAGTGGTTTTTGTACATATAATTATTTCAACTTATGCGCCATTTTATTACCGCAGTTTGTGTTTTATTTGTTTTATGCTAACTAATGTTTGTACATAATTATGTCTTTAAAAGTAGTTCAGAATCGTTTTCCTAAAGTCTAAAAAAAAGTTATCTTAATCTATCTTATCTCATCATATCTAATTCAACGGTGCAAAAATGTCGTTTTAGCGGTAAAATTTTAATCTCGAATAAAAAAAATTATGAAGATGTTTGGGAACATTATTCAAGTCTCTATGCAGAGGAAAGATCAGTAGACAGCAGCCACACTATATAATTTTATTCTTTTGTTTTCCTTTTCCTTTGTACTTCTCCCATCTCTCTTTTTATTTCATTTTTCATTATGGTCTGCCATCTCTATTTTAATCTATTCTTTCCTTAATACATCTTCCATTTTCAGTTAGCTTTCATGTTCCTTATTGTGCTTTCCTTTTCCTTTTTACTTGTCCTACTTCTAGTTTGATTACCATATCAGTTTATGATTCTCACATTGATCTCCAGTTTATAATAAAGTCAGCTGATTTTGTTCACATCATCTTATCCAAAGTTGAAGGTATATAAGTATATTATCCCTTTGCAATTCTATTTGTCCGAACTTCTCCTTATTCCCACTCAAGAGTTGATCGATAATGCGAAATACCAATAATGACAGTCATAACTAATAGCTTTTACTGTCTTGATAGCAAGGACGCACATTAAAAAGAGATGTCAGTAGTAAAACATCGAGGCTGATTTTATGCGAACCTTTTTTCCGCGCAGTTTTATGTCGCCGATTTGTAGGGAAGGTGCGACCTCCACTGTGTTTCCACCCTTACGCAGTTTTGCGCTCGTGTGCTATAACACAACACAGCATAAGTCAGCTCTTTTGCCCCCCTCCCTCCCAATCCTAATTGGTCAGAGTGAGAGAGAGAGAGAGAGAGAGAGAGAGAGAGAGAGAGAGAGAGAGAGAGAGAGAGAGAGAGGGTAAATCCTCACTTTCCAGCGGCATAAACTAGCGGAGAGAAGCCCTTGGGCAATGGCCGAAAGATTAAGTGTTTTGCATTGTTTTCTAACTTTCAGAGCTGCAGTAGGCCCATACCTAATGCCATAACGACCTCTTACACGATCGCTGTCATCAGAATCGGCCCATTCATCTTCTCAGACAGGACAACATCATCACACTGCTGAATTCAAAACTCGTATTTAACACAACGAAGGAAAATTTGAAGGCGGTGGAGGAGTGCTGTGGTCTGAGCGTAGAGCGTGCGCCCTCTACGGGGAAGGGTGCAATTAGATTCCTACATTGCCCTTCGCGTTTTTTTTTTACTGGTTGGATCTACAGAAAAGAAAGACAACTGCATTACCTGTGTAAGGATCGGTGTCAGTATGATATGGCCTGTCATGTACTACTATCCCGCTTTGGGGTCCCGTCCCCGTGTAGGACTAATCTTGTGAACTCTAGGAGACATTAAACAAGAAGAGCGCTTCGCTTTCTCCAACAAGAAGTTACATTTTCCTCAACGTGATGGCCGGCTTTTTTTCTGCAGGCTTCATGTAGGCTTGTATATTCAGCAACCAGAATGCTTGGTTAATCCGTCATATTGACTTACGAACAGGAAGTCGGCAGTTCGAATCTAAGATGTTGTTTGTCGCGTTTACGATTCTTTGAGGAAATTAGGTGGTATGAAACTGATCAAAGATAACTTAGTAACCATCCATCTATTCTAACCAACCAATTTATGGCATATCGAAGTACATAAAATAACGTATATCTAGTTTTAATAACAAGACTAGACTTGAGATAAAATCCACACATTGGCCAACGAAGAATTAATCTGCCGCGAAGAAAAACTGAACCGATCTCTTTTGCAAAAAAATTAATGTAGTGATTGAGGATTGCTAAATCAGTATTATTTTGTTAGAGTACCAGGAAATGTTTTGAGGTATAAACAAAACATTTTCTCTTGCATTTTGGTTACCTTTTTATCTTCAATAAATGATACTTAAATAATTGTTTGTTAAAAAAAGAAGACGACCCACCAAAACAAAACAACACCAACAACAAACAAACAAACATACAAAAAAGGAAACAACAAACAAGAACATATGTGCCAAGAACGTACGGGTTGAGTGTTGTAATCCAGGAGAAACTTTGCGCAATACTATAAGTTTATCTAGACCTGTTTCATTTTACGGCACTTTTTGTTTCAACCGGTATAGACAAAACACTCATCTGGAACGTTGAAAGCGCGCAACTGTGATGGCCATCAGCTAATGCATTGCTTTCGTCTGGCATTAATCAAACTAGGATACATAAAAAATGTGCCCGTAGCAAGATCGATGAATGAGTGAGTAAAAGATAGAGAGATAGAGAGATAGATGGATAGATAGAGAGAGGGAGAGAGAGAGGGGGAGGGAGAGAAAGAGAGAGAGAGAGAATGAGAGAGATAGAGAGAGAGAGAGAGAGAGAGAGAGAGAGAGAGAGAGAGAGAGAGAGAGAGAGAGAGAGAGAGAGAATTCACGATACTAATCACATAAAGAGCATTTTTTTCATTACATGCCCATTTCAATCACTTGTTGAGAGTAAAGTGTTTTTCCCAGCATTGCGGGATACCGACGGAAAAGGGAAACAGCCCCGAGTTTCTATCACCAGTGGGGAGACCGCTGCTTTACCTTTCCTGACAATCTGGTCAACGTAGCACAAGACCAGGGCCAGGGAAGCGATAGAAGTAATGTCTAGACTTTGGCTTTGATTTGGCTGTCTTTTAAACCTACAAATTAATACGGCTTCGACTTAAACTGATACTGACCCAACCATTAGGAATCACGGACCTTTTGCGTCGGAAAATTATGAAAAGACAGGAGAGGCATGGGTATTTGGGTGATATTCGAACCTAGGATTATTTCCTTCGCACCAAATCAGAAATTAAAAAAAAAAATTAAAAAACTACGCCATCTTTTTTCGGACTGAGGTTACGACCTCTCATGAATATGAGCCGACTGGGGTATCTAGTAGCGTCTAGAAATGATCCCTAAAAGGATGTTTTTTGTTGTGAGACAGGTCAATACAAACATAACCATGAAATAAATATTGTAACAAAGATGAAAACGGATTACCAGAACTGTCTATTATTCCACTCTCTCCAACATGAATTCTAATAATACATTTGCGTTTCATATCCAGTACATAGTTAACATCAAAGTATTTTTGTTATAAGCAAAGAAAATTGATTTGCAGTAGGAATGTACTATCTTCTCTCTTTTCTTTCTCTCCACACTCTGTCTTTTTCTTTCTCTCTCTATCTCTGTCCATATTTTTTCTTTTTTCCCCCTCTCTCTCTATCTCTCTCACTTCCTCACCCTATCCCATCTCTTTTAGTGGACAGCGTCAAGGGATAAAAGATCTTATAATTTTATGACTGGAACTCATGTATAAATCGATAAGCACTCGAAGCGACATCTAATATATCAAGGGAAGCTACTCCCGCAATTCAAAATTTATGTTGAGCAGGCGTCTGGCTGCTGGAATTCTTACCCTTTGAGCTTTCCGGTTACGTTAAATCTGGTGGGGCAAAATTAAAGTTAATGTGGAAAAGAAATAACCAACAACAAGAAACAGACTGCCCGAATAAGTTTATGAAACTACATAATTTGCAATAGACGTATATCTGTTTTTTCTGAATATTGGTAAGTACAATTTCTGTTTCTATATCCTAGTCAGTTAATGAAAGTGTCTATCAAAAGGATGTTTGGAATCTGGCATTCATATCTTGCTGTGCTGCAAACCAACTTCAGGAAAAACTTTTTAGTTTGTTAGTGATACGATTCCTCACTCTTTCTGTGGTACCTCTTTAGATCCGTTCTGTCTCCTTTTCATAGTCTTCCAATAAAAAATGATAATAACAAAAATTAGAAAAGAAGTATTTATATAATAATATTATTATAACCAGCTCACTTTAAAAAGAAAACGTAAAAGAGTGAAGCGCGTATGTGTTCTGTTATCCTTAAAGGCGATAAAATGGTGTGAGGAAGCGTTGATAAGACCTCATAATGCAGACATATCTTGTCGCAAAGAACTGAATGTGAGTGGAATTTCACTGTTATTTCTCGGACGGATCCCAAGGCAAAATTCTGACGTGCTGCTAAGCAGAAACTGAGCAAGTGTTGTACAATGTTAGGGCCTATGTCTCATCCGATCACATTTTACTGACACCGGTCCAACCAGTAGGAAAAAAGGCTAGAAGTCGAGATCCATACCGATTGAGCTAACTTACCACCACCAAGCTCCTCCCCCTCCTCCGACTCAGCGATATTTACAGAGAATTCTCTGTGTTATTGCACGTTGAGAGAACTAAAACATTCGATCGATATGTCATCTGTCGTGCTACTTACTATCAGATTGTTTACAAGACCTGGATCTATGCTGTCATCATTAAAGTCTCTGTTAGACCAATTCATCTTTGCTGGATATATCATTGTGTCGCCTTAAAGAATCTCATTTCAGAACGAATGAGAAATAAACAGAGAGAGAGAGAGAGAGAGAGAGAGAGAGAGAGAGAGAGAGAGAGAGAGAGAGAGAGAGAGAGAGAGAGAGAGAGAGATGAGGGTGATGATGATGGTGATGGCGGTAGCTGTCATCGTGGTTGTAATGGTGGTGATGATGAGAATAACTATGAGGGACATGTTGAAATATAATGATATTTCTTTTTTTCAGGGTAATGATGGTGTTACACTGCTACTATTGCTAAATCTGGTATTGATAATGCTCATGTTGCTACTACTTTCTCTAGTGAAATTGATCCTGTCAGCAATAAAGATAATGGTGATGAATATTATAAAGACATTACTGTTAATGCTGACTGATGGGTCCGGTGTTAAGGCCACGAACGGTATGATCATTGACATAAAGCTAATGATTATTGGAAATACCTGGCTTCTCTTTACCTCCACAGGAGTGAAGATCTTGAAGGAAGATAGCAATGCCATGATCGTAATGATTGTCCCATCACCATTAGGCTACTAACTCTATAAATCGTGAGGCCAAAGAGGCTTTTATTGCAAATGCGCAAGTCTTTTGCTATAGACATGTTTTTTTTTTCTATCCAAAGCTATAGGGAGAAGATCTCGGAATATCCAGTCGATATAAATACTTGGCCCGTGCACCTATATCACTCGTTGCTATTTTTAAAAAATATGGGGCGGGGGACGCGGTAGCCTTGGAGTTAGAGCATCAGTTTCCACCGCTAGAGCCTGGTAGTTGGCAAGCGTTTTTCTCTCTCGTTTGGGAGTATAATGATGTGACCGATTGAGTTAAGGTTATTATTTTCCCGGGTCCCGTTGCCGACAAGAAACATAGTAGACTTTAAAAAGGAGAGATCTTCGCTTTCTATGATTATAGCTGTGTTCCAATTGAGTATTTTTTTTTTATTATACTCTATTTAATCATCCACCCACTCGTGCTTTATAGAGTTGGCGATCATGCATATCCATTTTACTGTCGATCCTTCTGTGTTTTGAAGTCTCTGTCACTTGTTTTCCTGTCCATTATCTGTTCTCGATATCACATTTACGGGCTTGATTTGATTGATTTAGTTGGTTTAACGTCCAACATCAGCACTGTATAGGGGCAAACTGATGCAAATGGTAGGGCGTTGGTTTCACAATCGGGAGGTGCCCAGTTCGAAACCCAGGATCCACTTTCTCTTGTGTTTACTTTGGGATTGACTAATTTTCGCGTCCCTACGTACGTATGATGTTCAAAAAAGCATTGAAGGTTTTTAGTTAATAATATTCACATAAGAAAGAATGAAAATAGCTGTTGTTCTTCCCATAAGAACGGAAGTTTGAGGAAAACAGAGCAAGAACAAACAATCTGCCCAATAAGGGGTGTATCAATAACTGGCTTGGTTGACATTAATTTAGCCAGTTGCCTGAATTTTGATTTTAATTAATTGAAACATTTTTTTTAGCAAATGCAATTTTTCATTTCTGGTGATAATACTTTTACTATAAAACAGGGTATGTAGACAGCATCTGGCTTCATTGTGTGTGGAAGAAGGCCGTGAGTAATGGGTATCTCTGATAAGTCTTAGACATAGATTGGACGCCGTTTTCGCTCTGTTGTTATCTATGTGTTCGGTCTGGGGACGCGGTGGCTCTCAGTTGGAACATCGGCTTCCGACGCAGGAAGTTCCTGGTTCGAGCATAGCTCTAGCGACTTTTTACCCTGCTGGTTGGGTCGGTGACAGTGTAATTTGATTGGCCGAGACAGAGTAATGTTATCCCCGCACTATCTCTGTGTGGCAGCCCGTAAATTTGTCAGACATTAGTCTTGGGGTCCGTGCACAATATAGCCTATAAAGTGCTGTTAGACGCTAAGCAACACCCCCCCTAAAAAAAAACAAAAAAACAAAAAAAAACAAACAAAAAACAAACAAACCAACAAATAAAAAAACAACAACAAACAAACAAGAAAAAAAAACAACAAATAAACAAGAAAAAACAACAAATAAAGCATGTGGTCTCCCGGAGAATCGTGTATGGAGACGGGGCACCCGCATAGATTCGAACATCCTGATTGCCAGTTGAGGTGAGTAAACAGAGCAGCCAACTGAGCAAGCCTATGTCCCACCGTCTCGTTACCCAACCCCATCTGCTGTTCTTGTTATTGGCGTATATGACGTTATTCTTTGTGTGGGTTGTGCATTAACAGCTTTATTATAACGGTGAACATCCGCTCTGGTTCATTCTATATTTCATAATAAATTGTTTATCTGATTTAAGATTTTAAACGCCCATTGTCATCGCAAAAATATCATGCTTTGCTTGGTTTCCACAGTTCATAATGTACATGAACTTGTAACACAATTATATAACTACATCCATTTTTATTTGTTAGTTATAAATTTGCATGAAGCGCTTGGTTTGTTGCATGATCGATCTTTTGAATCGTTTTTTTTTTCCTTTAGGGAAAGTGTATAAATCAAATTCCTCATGATGTCAATAGACCTTAAAGATAATAACACAAAGGTGGAGACAACTTTATTGCTTCTAAACACCTGCTATGCATTTTACTTTCCGATAAAAAGAAAACTGTGTTCTGTTCTCTGGGTTATTTGTCTATTTCATACTTCTTTTCAAGGTTAATGTCTCTGTTTATAGCCACTTAGGTGGACACAACTGTGTTTGAGATAGGGAAAAGGGAGGAGGGAGTAGTTCAGGCGATAGAATGCTCGACCTTTTACCGAAAGACTCCGATCTGAATCCCGTGCAGGACATCTTGTTCCTTACAGGTTGGGCCGATGTCTTTGTAATGAGACCGGTTGAAACAGAAAACATCGTTTTAAAATCTGTGTGGCAGCCCACAAAACGGTTTGACATTGAAGTTGAGATCTATCTACAAGATACATGACATTGTATAAATAATATAATTGCGGACGATGGATTTTTAGTTATTAACCAACGGTTTTCGAGAAAATGTTTTCTTTTGAGATAACATGCATGATATATCTTAGGAGCACTTTCAGTTAAATATGCCTTTTTACAGAGGAACGCTCTTGTTTCATGTCTTTGAATCCTCTATTGTCCCCGACATGAAACTAGAGCTAGTTTCCTTGTACTGTTTTTAGAAATTTCCTCACTCACCCAGCTTCACTGGTTTTTCTTTTTTGCGTGTGTCCTTTGCTCTCTTAGAAATACAATAATTTTGTAACCCTTCACAAGCTTGACACCATTCAAAGTATTTTCAAGGTTTTTTGTTCTAAATATAGTCTGCCTCTCTCTATATATTTAGATGTGTGTGTGTGCATATTTTTTTTAATATTAAAGGATTATTTCTATGTCCATAAATGTATTGAAGAAAATTCCATATTATAAATACTTTCGCACGATATTTTCCATAAAAGATGCCTAGATCTAATTGTGACCCACTCTCCACAAAGGGTTTAATAATTGTAACATTTATTTTCTGTGACTGCTCTTCTATCTAACTAAATTTTTTTGTCCAAAAACAAACAAAACCTTGACAAAAAACAAAACAAAACAAAAAAACAGCCCCCCCAAAAAAAACAAAAAAACAAAACAACAAACAAACAAACAAACAAACAAAACACACACACACACACAAAATCCACCAATTTAAGTTTATTTCTGTTACTGTTGTTGGGAAAGGAAGATTTGGTAATAACGACCGATTGAAATGATTTAACCAGAAAAGGGAAAAAAAAGAAGAGAGCAGCTGTCAGAAATACAATATAATTTTAATTAACTTGAGCAACTCTTAGATAGGATCTGATTGCTTCGCTTTCAAATGCTCATCAGCTCATCTTTGCTACACCAATGGCGCATGGAATGCTTTCCTCCCTTTAATAAGAAGTTCAAAAGATTGTGATTTTACTACAATTTTAATGGCTCAGCATCACGAGATTTTTATTTTTACAGATACGTGTTATGGGGAAAGCCTTGTTGAACAAGCGGGAGGGTGATGTTATACGTACCTCCATCAACAAAATTTATGTAAAGAAAGACATCCGCTATGTCAAGCATTCAAGCACTTCGTTTAATGATTTACACCTCCTCGTATACTGTAAGCTTAAAAGAAGGCTTAGCAGAATGTGCTTGAACATAATTTTGTAAGGATGAAAAACGATCTTTGTTGAAGACTGGGCGTTGTTGGGCAACTTGGGCCACTGGCACATAGGCATACTATTAGATCTAACTTAAATGGCGAGATGTTAGAGGCAATAGATAGTACCATCAGAAACTGTACAATATTTGTCTCTAGCACCATCGTGGCTCGAGATGATCGATGCCCTTGTCCCATAAGCTCTAGGCATCCTCTGTAAGAGTTGTCCCTAATGCCATGTCTTCGAGAGAGGTTTTTGTACAAAGTTCTAATCAGAGCGTCCTGAAGAAGGTTATTTATTGACTTAATGGCCATAAACCAAACCATACTTCGCTCCCTGTGTCTCTCCATCTCCATCTTTCCCTTTCTCCCTCTCTCCCGTTCCCTCTCTTTCTCTCTCCCTCTCCCCCTTTCTCTTCTACTCCCCCCCTCTCTCTCTCACACACACACACTATAATTATTGGAGTAACGATTTAATATGCTCCAAGCAGTTTTCCTTCACAATTCTGTATTGGTTGGATGAAGCACCTCTATGTTGCCGATGCATACTTTGTCTTTCTCAGATACCTTCAATATCTAAAGAAGAAATCAAACCAACCAATAGAACACATAAACTAAAAATATATATGGGCGCTAAATTAAAGTGCAAGTAACAAAAGAAGAAAAAAAGAACAAAGGTAAAAGAAAACACAGCACCAATACATCAGCAAAAGCAATAAAACAACATCATCATCATCCAAAAGTCAAAAGCATCATCTTTACTTCTTTATCCACAAAATCAATGCGCTAATATGGTGCTAACCGCGCAATTCCGATTAACCATAGTACTTCATGAGGATCTGTCTATTGATCCTGTACTTGTGATGATGACCAGTGCCTTCAATCTCTGATACCACTCATTCGATAGTTTAGTACTTTGTCTTTACAATTATTATATGGATCGAAATTATTTTCTGTTTTTAAATTTAAATTGTTGTCTCGTTTCGCATTTAGTATTTGGGGAGTGGAAGATGGAATTTATTTCAGTCCAGCGAATTTGAAAATCAAATTAGGTCATGGGTAAACTTGTGATAATACGTGAAGAACTGAAAAGAAAAGATGGGAAAGTTATTTCTTTTTACACGTTTATTATTTCACATTGCCAGTATTCGTTAAGTGGCGATCTAGATCATCCTACATTTCTTGGTAAAAAATTCTCAATGCGATTGCTTTCAAATGCAACTTCGGTTATCTACAGATAATAAATATAATATATACGCTCGTAAATTGTAAACCGTTATGAATTTAAGAATTTCTACACTATTACCTAGAGGAAAACTACATCGCCATAAGGAGCATTTTTTGCGCAATGTTCTTTTTCCTAAATCGAAATACTTTTCGCTAGGTTCACGAGGGAAAAAGGGAAACAACATTAAGAAACACCCAGTTGAAAGATCGTATCGTGTATTTCTAAAGCGTTCACTAATTCGAATTTGAGAGATACTAAGTCTTTAAATTGCGAAACCTAGATATGAGTATTCCCAAAGAAACTCATTATCTCTTAGGATTTCCACGATGCTAAACTACATTGGGAATCCTAAGTGTTACCTGGTTCATTGTCAGTATAACATGACTGACTTGGCGGCATGTACAGTTGTCTGATCTTTGTTTTGTCACTCTTGCACTGGATGACATAATGCCTGACGATAGATAAGGAAACCGTCAAATGAAGGATACTTATGTTTGGCCGGATCCGGTGAACTTAGTGTTATCTCCCTCTATGGATCCTCCATGGCATTAAGTCAAGGGAAGTAATTCATCTGCTTGTCTCGTGAACAGGTTCCGGAACTAATGTGTTACAGTTTTAGGTGCCGCCTCAGGGACAATCCGGGATTACTACTTCCCGGAGCTTTAATCTTTGCTAGCCACACTATACTGACATCCACCCAATTACCAGTAGTAAACAACGCAGCCTTATCGGTATTCAAACCTAGGCCTTCCTCATTAAAAGTCACATATTCAACTGACTGAAATACCTTGCCTGTCACAATTAGTCTTCTGATTATGAGAATTAATGATGAATCACATATACTGTTTTTTTTATTTGGGAAAATGCATCAGTTGAGTTCGTCCCCTACACCCCTTTTACCAAGTCGCAGTTTTCTCATACTCCAACACTATTTTCAAAATGTCTTCTGTAGTGATCCAGGATTACACTACCAAACCTTCATTAAAGCATTTCTTACCAAGCGACCACCGACGATTTCTTAATATTGGAAAAGTTGCATGAAAAACAATTAGTGACAAAGGCATAGCTTTTAAAAAGGACATAAAGTAATAATAGTAATAATAATAATAATAATAATAATAATAATAATAATAATAATAATAATAATAATAATAATAATAATAATAATAATAATAACAATAA
>RQTK01000308.1:71769-83181 GCA_003991915.1 Elysia chlorotica
AACAACAACAACAACAACAACAACAACAAAAACAACAACAACAACAACAACAACAATACAAACAACAGCAGCAGCAGCAACAACAACAAATACGGTGACAATAACAAAAAAATTATCACAAGAAAGAGAGAGCGAAAGAAAAAAAAAAGATCTGCTCGCTAACGTGAACTTTGGTTTACAACGATCTAAATATGTCAAATTAAAAAAAAAAGATGCTATTAATATTATTAAATTTCCATCGATTTTGTACTTCATTTAGCTTCTTCCCCCCACCCACCTGTCTTTCTCTCCCCCTCTATCTCATCCTTTATCTTTATAACTTTCTCTTTACTCTTCTTTCTATTACTCTGTTTCAGCATACACCTCATAACCCCTAACTTAGCTGAGTCCTATCGCGTACATGTAATATTAAAAGCGGTGTAACAAGATACAAACCTAAAGTTTTCAAATCTGCAAAAAGTAAAATGTATTCTATCCTTATTGGTTCAAAAGATAAACATTTAGGAAAACCCCCCGAAAATGCCATGAGCATTGCCAGTAAAATACCGTGATTCGCTGATGTATTTTTAAGACCCAACGATTCATTTTAGCTTTATTTATTTTTCTTGACGTTTAAAAATAGCAACGCTCTGATGGTTATCCATTCATGTCTTCACGTAACCGAAACACAGGAAACCCTTAAACAAGTTCCTGGAACGTGCTCCTGAACCCGTGTAGATCTGTGTGGTTAGCATTTATTTGTTATCCTAACCAGTTACAAGCACACAGGAAACCCTTAAACAAGTTCCTGGAACGTGCTCCTGAACCCATGTAGATCTGTACCAAAATAAATAAGGGATGAGAGAGAGAGATAAATGAGAGAGAGAGAGAGAGAGAGAGAGAGAGAAAGAGGGAGGAAGAGAATGAAAGTCTCGAAAAAGAAAAAAAAGATAACTAGAGAGAGCGTGAGAAAGAGATACACACAGAGAAAGATTTATAGAAGTATAGATTAATAAAAAGATAGATAGATTGATAGATACATAGATAGATAGATAGATAGATAGATAGATTGATAGATAGATAGATAAGAGTCATAGAGAAAGACAGAGCAAGAGGGAGCGCATGGTTTAGAGAAAGCAATTGTGAGAAAGAGAGGCAAATCGATAGAATATGAAGGAGACATACATAATAGGAATTGATAGAGAGGCAAAATGAGAGAGGGGAAGAGTGAGAGGTAGAGAAGTATAGAGATCAAGAGAGAGATGGGCCTAGCAACAGATCACACCCTTTCATTCTATTTTTGTCACCTCTTTCAGTAGTATTCAACGAGTGCAATAGAACCTGTTCGTCTATCAGATTTATGTATCTTTCAGCCATCATATCAGCAGAAAGTATGAACTGACAAGGGATACGCTCTCAACGATCGTGTACCAATATCACGCTTCTGCAGGTATCTAAAACCTATTTTCTACTTTCTGCCCTTATGTGCCACTCTATCCTCTCAGTATGTGTATGTCGGTGAGTTTGTCTATCTGTCTGTCTGTCTCCTTTTGTGTCAATCTGTTTGTCTGTCTGTGAGTAGGTGTCTCTGCAAGAGTCTGCTCCTGCCTCCTTGAGTGTCTTTCTTTTTATAATTTTTTATTAATACGATCTATCTATCTTTCTATCTATCTATCTATCTATCTATCTATCTATCTATCTATCTATCTATCTATCTATCTATCTATCTATCTATCTATCTATCTATCTATCTATCTATCTATCTATCTATCTATCTATCTATCTATCTATCTATCTATCTATCTATATATCTATTTATCTGTCTCTTTCAGACCACATATTTATCTATATGTTTGTCTATCTACCCATCTAGCTTTTGTTGTCATTTTGATCGAGCAAGGTGCATACGAAAATAGCTATAGAGGGGATAGAATATTTAGTGTGCGCTACATCAACAAAGGAACCCCTGGTTCTAGAAGCACACCCTAGGATGTGTGCATTGATCAGACACATACCTTTCTGTTGATCAAGAGACATAAAAAGACCAAACCACCAGGGGCAGTTAGCGCATGAGCAATAGACCATTATTGTAAGGCCTGTGAGTGAATTATGAGCAGGTGGATTTAGGTGTTTTGAACACATGGTTTCCTTAGCTAAGCTGAAAAGTCTTCAATGTAAACAGATCTAAATCAGGAATGGAAGGAAGATACTACTCTATATACAGTGTATACCTGGTAATCAGAGCTTTTATGCAAATTAAGGGAAGTTCGAGTTAGATAATAAAGTATTTCTAAGAGAATGCCAAAGCTGGAGAGGCTTGACTGTGTGTCTGAAGATGAATCTACACAGTGGTGATCTTTATGGATATGGTAAGGCATTAGTTTGTTTAGACTGACAAAGTTTAATAATTTTTACCTTAGGTATCTGTTAGTCTACAGATCCAACCACCTACTTTTTTGTTAAAAAAAAGACACTACTAATGTCATATTGGGAAGGAAATGAAGCAGTTAATCGTCGAATTATGCAATATTATACAAGAACGAATTAATAGGGATTTATTCCGCACTGTTCATGTATGTTATGTTTAATTAAGAGAAATTTTGAATTATCGGATGTCGAATTAGTGGGGTACACTGTATTCAGTACAGTAAGCGAAGTAAAAAAGTGATAATAACAGGGCCTATGGGCCAATAAAAAATATTAATGTGTCCTCTAACTCTGCCAAAAATACATGCTGTTGGCCCTTAAACTGTGGAAACATTTGTTTTGTTTATTTCCGACTACTGGAACTTCTAAACCCACGACTTACAGCAATCAGCAACAGCTATTGTACGCCTGTGTGTTAGAGTGTGAGTATGTGCGGCTTTGAATGGCTTGATCAGTTAAAGAAAAGAAACTTGTTGAGCCCGTCGCACCCAAGCACGGTTGCCAATCTTGCGGGAAAAAAGAACTTAAGTGTGCATTTCTTGCATTTTTTGCTTATTTTTTGTATGCCTTCGAAGCTGACTGAGTGCTGTGGGCCAAGTCCCCCCCCTCTCTCTCTCTCTCTCTCTCTCTCTCTCTCTCTCTCTCTCTCTCTCTCTCTCTCTCTATGTTGCAGATCGATAGGTTGGCGTGTATCCACCAGGACGCTTGCCGTAAGCATTACCGGACGATTGATCCGCGGCGAGAGCCCCATAATGCATTTCGCGTCTATATTTGAGTAACAGACGTCACGATATAACTTGTTCTCTTTCGAAATCGATAGAGGGTGAGTTCAGTTGGAGTGTTTTTCCCCGAGTGTGAGCAAGTTTAGAGAAAACAGACTAGATCTACACTGTGGAGTATAACGGCTGGTTTTACAAGAACACACAGTGTCTTACTGGTAGGCCATACTTAGACTCATACTTTATTTTAGAGTTCCTCTATCTTTCCGTAATTTTTAATACAGCGTATCGCTCTTATTGTTATACTATTGTCACACTAATCTCAAAGAATTTCTCAATTTTTTCATTTAAAGGAAAAGACAAAGTGCCTTGGGTTCGAGTTGACTTAAATTATGTTACCCCCTCGCCACACATGTTCCCAAAATCTTTTTTTTTCTTCAGAACTTAAAAAAATATAACTACTCTTTCCTTGTGATGTAAAACTCAAATCTGTTGCGAATTTAAAATATTTTTAGGCTTTAAGTATTTTTTAAAGCCTTGAGTCGAACTCTAAGCATTACTGTTAAGTAATTTCAATGTTAATTCCCTTTCATGTTTCTCTTGTATTATTTTTTACTAAAAATACTAACGTTTGACTTCCACTCTTTCTTTCTGTCTTTTTATATTTGTATCTTTTTGTTTTTTGTTTTGTTTGTTTGGAAGTTAGCTTCTAATTTAGCAACATATTACCTTCTTGTTGCAAGCCCTTTATCATTTAAAATTTAGTTTCTCGTTTTAGCAATATGTTTTGTTTTTCATAATCTCCTTCTCTCTCGCTCTCTCTCTCTCTCTCTCTCTCTCTCTCTCTCTCTCTCTCTCACTTTCTCTCTCTTCTATGATTTAACTTGTTGTTTTAGAAACATGAATTACTTCGTTTTCTCTCTATATGTATTAAAACTAAGCATTTAGAAAATATGTTTCCTTATACATATCGGCTATAATTATTATTCTTAGATTTTAACCTCCAATTTTATCAATACCTCTTCAACATTGTTTATGTCTTTTTAAATTATGTAATGTAGAAAATCGAAGTCGTAACTTTCATTGATGAACTGAATTTATATGCTAAAACGAAATAAAACTCTTTCTTTTTTATTTAAACAATGTATAGTTTAAACTCTACAAAGGCATTGTACAAAATGGTTTTACACACATCTATTAAAATATGATACAGTGAAATTATTGTACAATGCATATACTTACAAAGTAATAGTCTGTTCAAATCAATGTTGAGAAAAAAACATAAAAAAGTTTATAAATCCACACGGGTATGAAGGTGAAAGACGTACCGTATAAAAAATCTTAATCTGTGAACTTAATACAATAATGTGGCTTGTTATTCCAGAGGACATTATTTTAATAACCGATCTGATTTATTGTGGGCGTGGGTAGCTCTGTGAGGATGTGTCGAGGGCCCGAGGTTGAGAAAAATACAAAAGCCGAGTCATTTACCCCTGAAATTAATTTTTGCATACTTTAGAATTTAAAAAAAATCCCCGCAGCATTGAAACTATGAATTAAACTATTTCTATCGAGACAATAAAGAGAAAAAAAATCCAATTTAAAAAAAGGTAAAAAATGGATGCTTTTCATTTGGTTAGAGATATATCCTGCAAGTAGTTACCTTGTTGCATCAACATATTTTGTCAGAGATCCTAAATTTAAAATTCTCTTTTTAAGCATTTAAAATGCTTTAATCACAAACTGCATTTGTATGTAACAGATTTTTTGTGTGCATGAACATGTTTACATTTCGTTAAATTAACACTGCTTTTTGTAGGACTCTGGTTATAACAAAACAAGATCAATAGAAATTCCACAGATTCCATTCAAACAGTTAATAACTAATCCTAACAGTAAAAATCCTGTCAATAAAAAAAGTCGATTAACAAAAAGCCAGGTGAAAATAATGTCAATTTGTCAAACCATCTTTTTTAAATTTAAGAGGGAGACAAAAAATATTTTTAACCAAAAAGGCAAGAGATAACAGGAATTAGAAACACCTATTGGCCACATACATTATGCACAAGAGAGGATCTTATGTTCTACCAACAGTTGCCCAGAGCAGAAGATAGTGGAAACACATTTTGCTACGACAATTTACAGATCAGCGCGCAAGAAAATGAGTCTTGGCAGGATAATCTATAGACGAGTATACCAAATGCAGAAAAGTATCGTTTTATCTCCATTGCAAAAGTCAACAATTTTTAACCTGAAATTGTGAAATTGTTTCGAACCAGAGAACTCAATGGTACCCCGGTATTTTATGATGTCTGAGACTGGGTAGTCACAAATGAGCTGCCAAAAACATCTAGGAGCTGAAAAAAAATCTAACAAAGCTTGAACTAAGAATCTAAAGACGAAAGAGATTGATGAAAAAATTAAGGGTAAAAACGAACAGAAACGTAATTCTAGCTAAATATCAACGTATAAAATGAAGGACAAAACTACATGTACAAACTGGACGGCAATCTATCCCGATCTATGCATTCTAATCGGCACTCACTCGCCTTGCCAGTAAAGCAGCAGGCGCTCCAACCACTAAGCCATGCACCCCTTTGAACACCGATGTCCTCATTAAAAACACTTTTGAAAATATTCTCCGCGATGTTTGCCATTTGAAAGGTGTCTTAGTCTGGCTTATTTCAAGCCCCGACTGAGCTTTCTCCAGAACAATTCCATAGCTCTTCCATCCTGCCAGCTCTCCTCGGGCGGGAAGAAAGAAATGTCCGAGCTCTGGATAAGAAAGAGAAGGCTGGTCCCAAGCCTGGCAGGATCTACTGACTGCCATACGAGGAACTTCAGGACTGACCGACCAGAGTTGAACGCCTCTTGCGCAGCGAGGTTCACCGTGGCCTGGCACCACTTGCTGCTCACCATGCCTGGACTTAGAACCACCAGGGTCCTTCGACAAGCCTGAACCGCCTCAACGATGTCTCTGAACATGCAAGTCCCGACACGCGCGTCCCGCCCGGATATACGGACCCGTAACCCGTGAGCGGTGAGTGCATCGGCCAAAGTCTCTTCGGCAAAATCCTCGTCCTCCGCAGAGTACGTTATATTTACATCATACCCGAATTCTCGACAGTTGTCACCTTGCGGATCATTGGACCATACGGAGAAATACGCGGAGTAATACCAAAACCGTAACTTCCAACGGTATCGGTAACCAATAAACACGAAATTCAGCAGAAGAACAGACACACAGATGGACGTACATATGGATAGAAGAAGTAGGTTTGATGCGCATTCACGTTGCAGCAACAGGAACTGGGTTCTGAAATCCTTGACCTCAGTGATCAGTCCATCCTTGTCGCACCACAACTGGGACAAATTCTTGTCCATGAGGTGCGGGTAGTGTACTAACCAGTCAATGAAGTGCAGGTTGTCGCAAAAGCATCCAACGCGATTCCCAGAGAAGTTCAATGTCAGGTTTGGTATGCTCATGATAGCTTCGAGCACATGGGGATCGAGTGTGTATAGGGCATTTTCTGAGAGATCCAGATGTTTAAGACTATTGGCTTGGGCCAGGTTTGCGTTGAAATATTCTAAATTGCAGTTGTTTAGTATAAGCGTGTGCAAGTTTTTTAAGGTAGAAAAATCCATTTTGAAAATTTTTACAGCAACATTTGAAAGATCCAGAAAACGAAGTGTGTCTGAAAATCTTAAACTCTGCCTTTCTTGGTAAAGATAAGAACCACACGCGTTACCACTAAGGTTTAAAAACGTTAAATTGGAATGGTAAAAGAAATCTGGGGAAATAGATTTTATATTATTCCTGCTCAAGTCTAAATACTTTAGCTTATGTAAACCATGTATGGTCCCGACTAACGATGGGATGTTGTTACCGTATGCAGAAATATATTTTAGAGAATTGTTCGCATCAATAGAAAAGTTTGTGATGCTCAGAGACAGATCGGCTAAATTCATTTCTAAGTGTTCAAGTTTAGGTGGCAGTCTGAAAACAATCTCTTCTTGTGCGTCATCTTCATCGGTGTCATAGTCACAGGAGAAAACACGTTTCTGGTCCTTTTGAAAATACCTCGGAAGGTCATAGCCTCTGATCCATCCGTTTAACTTAAGAGTTTTGAGATTCTCCATTTTCCACATGTCCTTCAAATAACTGCCAAAGAAAAACCTGTTTCCATTCAAGTTAAGGTAAGAGAGATTCTTGGGTAGCGATTGAAACACACGGGATCCAACAATCTCTAGGTTATTTAAAGCTGCGTCCAGATATTCTAGACTTCTGGGCAGGCTGGAGGCTATCTGAAAGCTGACACATCTGCTGACGGAGTAAGGATTGACCACCATGTTCACATTCAGGTGTTTCAGCCTACTAGAGTTAACCTGGCCCGTAAGCAGGGTCGCCAGGCCGTCTAGATTTATGTCAACGTTCCTGCTAACGTCAAGCTGACTCAAGTGCTTCAATGGTTTCAATACAAGTTGATGCATTTTGCCTATGGTAATTCCACACCTCTTCATGGTCAGACTTTCCAAGTAGCGGACGTTCTCAAACAACCCCATATCTAATTGACCAAGGTTGCATGGGCCGTTGTAACCGTTCATAGAAAGATATCTCAAAGCCGTCATGTTCTTGAAGCCCATTCCAAAGTTCCTATTTGGTAAACCGTCGATGTAAAGCTTTTCCAAAGACGTTAGACTTGCTAGAGCCCAATCAGGATAGGCCTGGTCGTCATCGTCCTTAGCGGAGGAAAATACATTGTTCGTGTTAATGACCGAGTTATTATAGATATACAGGCTTTTGAGACTAAGCAACGGTTTAAACGCGTCCTCTGGGAAGTTTCTTCTTGTCATGACCAGACCGTTGCCATCAAGATGCAGCACCTCCAGCCTGCCTAGGCCTGTAAAGGTGTCGTTCTCCAGCTGGGACAGGAGATTTCCACCGAGACCAAGCCTGGTCAGCTGGACAAAAGGAGACCAAGTACCGTTTGGAATATTGTGTATCAGATTCCCTGTCAGATCCAACTGTTTTATACGTTCTGGGCGGTCTAGCCTTAATGTGGAGATATCAGAAATGCCACGGTGCGAACAATTCACCGTAAGACCATACCGCGTATTTAACCTGGTGCAGTTATATCTAGGCGTGGACACTTTCCAGAGATAGTCTGGTTTTGGCCTGACCGTGGTGGCCGGGTGTTGCCTCCTACTAGCCGTGTGACTGGACACAAAGCGTACACTGTTCTCTGAGAACCTGCCCTTTGGCAAGATGCCTGACCGTGGTTCCAGCAGCTCAGTCCCAGCGCGTTCATCTGAGATCCTGTTCTTATATACGTCTGTTTGTGTCCCCGAGAGTTCAGTGTCCGCACCTAAAACCAATAGGATTGCTTGGAGAGTTAGGGCCAGAAACACTGGATTCATGACTGCGGCTACGTGCACTTGCTGTGGAAAAAAAAGATAAAAAATTACGACCATTAGCCTCAATGGAAAAAAAGTACAAATAAAATATTCATATCAGTTTTAGGTAGATTAAAAAAATGAAATAAAAACCTTCAGTATCAAATAACAAAATGAAACGTAAAATTTCGTGTGACGATGAGTCAACTCCGCGTACCCCCACCTATTCAAGATTTATTATTATAATTCAGCAATTAAGAAAAGTAAATAGACCATTTTTTTGTGGGGGGTAGAATGAAGTCGCGTAGAAGAAGAAGAAAAAGAAATAGAAGAAGAAGAAGACGAAGGAATAGAAGAAGAAGAAGAAGAAGAAGAAGAAGAAGAAGAAGAAGAAGAAGAAGAAGAAGAAGAAGAAGAAGAAGAAGAAGAAGAAGAAGAAGAAGAAGGAGGAGGAGAAAAGAAGAAGCAGAAGATGGAGAGGAAGAGGAAGAGGAGGAAGAAGAAAAAGAACAACAAGGAGGAAAAAAATAATAATAAGAAAAAAAATAACAAGAACAAGAAAAAGCAAGAACAAAAACTCATAGAAAAAAGAATCATAGGAGATGAACTCGAACCATAAGAAGAACTAACAAAAATAAGAAACAAATTAATTATTTATACTTACATTAGTATAATGTAGTTTGTGTAAATGTTCTTTTAGATGTCTGTTGGACTTCCAGGGAGTAATTATTTATTGAAAACACGTTTATATCAATAAAATTGACTCGAATGGAAAAAGAACCGAACGTTAAACCACACAGCATGAAATTAAATGAAGTCTACAAGAATGCCAATGGGCTATCTTTCAGTAGGCTATTATATGAACCTGTTACATGTGCCACAGCGCGAAACTTTTATAGCGTCTTGTGCCATATCAGCCCTTACCTTTGAGCTTTGGCACTTTATGTGACCTCGTTTGGAATTTTTCTTTTACTTCCTTGTTTGCATTGTTGACCGTTTCCTCCAAAGTAATAAGTCATAATAACCTGTGGTTCCACACCCTTTATTGGCCTTGGTTATAATTATTATGTACACACAATGAGGAGTAAAAACTATGCAAAGTCAGGTATTTAGTTAAAGAGGAGGATAGACAGACAGACAGACAGACATACAGACAGACCCCCAGACTGTAGGACAGACTGATAGATAGATAGATAGATAGATAGATAGATAGATAGATAGATAGATAGATAGATAGATAGATAGATAGATAGATAGATAGATAGATAGATAGATAGATAGATAGATAGATAGATAGATAGATAGATAGATAGATAGATGTAATACCTGTAGCAAGCGACTCCAAATAATCCATTTTTGTCAGGCGACTTGCGTTTAGGTTGCGTTTGATAACAGGAGAGGTTTTTTGTGTGTTTACGCATTGTAAAAATATAATAAGCTCTTTTGTTCGGTTCAACGATGGTGTCTAAATTGGTATTTGGAATGTTTCTTCTAAACACAAGTTACAAACATTTTTGCTGTTCTGTATGGATGAAGATGTCATAGGATTTCCCATTGCATTTTATGGCTTATATTGTTTTTTTTTTTTAATTTCTAAATATGTTTGACTCATTCAGTGTCATACTTTTATGGTGAAGTTTGAACGACGACTTGTGCAGGTTGATAGATAGATAGATAGATATATAGATAGATAGATAGATAGATAGATAGATAGATAGATAGATAGATAGATAGATAGATAGATAGATAGATAGATAGATAGATAGATAGATAGATAGATAGATAGATAGATAGATAGATAGATAGATAGATAGATAGACAGACACATGATAAAATAGATCAACAGATAAATATATAGGTAGCAAGATAGATGAGTTGTATCCGCCTAGATTCCAACCTTGTCCAGAGTATTAACCAGGTTTGGAGACGTCAGTTTCATGTGCTTCAAAATAATTTATTACATGCAATAAAAGCCCTAAAATTATCAACAGCCTAACTTTCCCCAAAGATTCCAGTGAATATTTCTGGATCTCTTTAAAATCCAATATTAGTATGAATGGACTAGAAAAACAGGAAATTATTACACCAGAAAGCATTACAAAGCCACATTGAGGATAAAAAACTAGCAAGAACTCTTAACACAACTTGGGCCTACATGCTTGAGTGAAGCCACTAAAGTAAAAGACACACATTTTTAGATTAAATCTGTTCCTCCGCGAATTATAGTTTGTCCTTTAATAATGTTGTGTGGGGACGGATTGCAGGATTGCTGAGTGGAATGAGGTATATCTTGGGTAAACAGAGACCGAATGGATTATCAGATTAGGAGGTCCACTTTATAACGTGTATTAAACTGGGGCAAAGAACATACTTAATGATTATGTTGGACAAAGGTAGAAGATAGAGAAATGTTTAGATAAGTTAATAAAAGCTGGAAACAAAAATAAAAATATAATTTGAAATATCTCTTATCTCTTAGCGATTTAAATTTTCAGTGCCAAACTTTGCAGTGGTCACCATTCTCTAGATAACCTTCCATCGACTTATCCGTCATAATATAATTATATCAAACATGAAATATAAATCTACATCTGAGGTACTAGATTTAACTCTTATATTTTTTTCTTTTTTTTTCTTTAACTTATATTATTTTAAACACTGGTTACATTAAAACAATGCATTCTATTGAGCCATCTATGTGTAGTATTTGCCTTTCGTTGTCGAAACTTTACACAGCACACGCCCTCGTTTGTTTAGCGCTCATGATAAATGAAGGAATTAATTCATCCATCTGGAATAATTAGCAGGATGCAGATTATAGAGTCCAGCTTTTGTTGATTATGGGGAGATGAGGAGGGGGGGAGGGGGGGGGAGAGAGAGAGAGGGGGAGGGG
>RQTK01000308.1:93160-112991 GCA_003991915.1 Elysia chlorotica
GAGAGAAGAGAGAGAGAGAGATAGTGAGAGAGAGAAAGGAAGGAAGGGAGAAAGGGGAAAAGAGAAACAGAGACAGAGAGGAGGAGAATTAGGAGTAGGTGGGTATCTCTCTCTTCCTCCCTCTCGCTGTCTCTCTCTCTCCCTCTGCCAGTGCCAGCCAGTTTGAAATGACTGTGATCCCCCTCCTTGTTAACGACCCCAGACACTCACATAACGGAGTCAATGAGACACACACAAAGCCCACCCTGTCACAATGCGCTGTGTGCTGTGCTAGAGTTCCAACAGAGTTAGTTGTGCTGCAGGAATTCCACTAGATCCAGTACATTTTACTTTATGGTTTATCTATAGCCAGCTGGTGCTAAGCTGGGTGTCGCAACACCTATTTCCACAAGCTGTCGGGAGTTTTCTTTTTATTGTGGGGGACTAGACTCAGCCTTGAGGTAATGTACAAATTTAAAGTAGACATGTATACTATCTATCTATCTATCTATCTATCTATCTATCTATCTATCTATCTATCTTGTCTGTCTGTCTGTCTGTCTGTCTGTCTGTCTGTCTGTCTGTCTGTCTGTCTGTCTGTCTGTCTGTCTGTCTCTCTCTCTCTCTCTGTATAAGTAAAATTTATCTAACGCATTATTTTTTGTCGGTCTTTGTTTCATGTATGTTTGCACCTGTCTCTTCACAATTGTAAATACTTGTAGTTGAATGAAGGTTTTCTCCAATACATTGCTGAAAAAGTCGCCAGTTAGATGTACATTCAAGAGGCTCAAATTATCAAGACCAAAAGGCTTTACTCAATATTGTAAATGTAATAGAAGTAAGTCTTCTGTCTGATCTTTAACCCCTTTAAAAAAAAAATTATGTTTCTATATTTTTAAACCTTCATTTCAAACACGACATGTAAATCTAGTTAAGTAAAAAACAGCCGTAATCTAATTAATCTAAAAGAAAATAATGTATATGTTGAAATAATACATATGTTTTAATTTTAAATTCTGAATCATCCTTATTAGTGAAATTTGCAGTACTCCTTTTCAAAATCTTCCTTGTCTTGTCATTTATCGAATATAATCGATGTAATGCTGACGTTGGACGTTAAGCAACCAACCCTTATCATTTATCACGGAGCTTTTTTTTAATGAAGAAAGCAAAACAAAACAAAAAGAAACCCCATTCAATGTAAGGTTATTTTTGCACAAAACATCGGGTTAAATTCTAAACTTATTATGGTTGATTTTAATTCCCTGCGATTTCTTAAAAAATCCCTATTTAAGACACAGGGCGAGCTAAATTCAAACCTTGGTCCTCTTACTCATCAGTTCAGACCTACCGACTGAGCCCCAAGCTACTGTTTATATTTCGTTTCGGTTACCAAACTTTGAGCATAATCATGCAGATGTTTGGTTGATTGTTTCAAGGAGCGCCAGTTAGTCAGTTACTAGGACTCTCGGTTAATGATCTAACCTGGATAAGAGAAGGTCCGAGATTCGAATCTTAGTTGGTTCTCCCGTTTGGTTTAATTCATAGGGCTGTTTCCAGGCGTTGCAATCCACGATTGGTTTAATTTATAGGGTTGTTTCCAGGCTTTGTGATCAACGATTGGTTTAGTTCATAGGGTTGTTTGCAGGCTTTGCGATCTACAGGACAATAACGGATGACATAACCAAGCCCCCAGGCATGTGGCTTTCTGCTCGCTTATTGACTCTGCAAGTCTACGCTAGAGTTATGATTGGACACCGTTGCAGATTCCCTTGCCTGTCATGTTCATTTCGCCATGGACCCATCAGTGGTTGTGATATTATTAATTACACTTGTCATCTAAGCAGAGAAGATTATAAAATCTTATTATTATTACGCACCTATTGCTACTGATTATCACATTTTGTCATTGCTTGGTTGAGATTAATCATGTCTTTGTCTGACTGTCTGTGTCTGTCATGTATTGTCTCCGGGCCTAATTTTTCAAATCCCTGTATCGTCACGACTCACCTTGAGTAACACATGATATGATTGAATGCGATATTTAATAAACACCTTTCAGAAATACACCATCTCTCGACCGTTCTTTGTTGTCGAGTGGTTGTTGATCACTCAAAGACATTGAGACAGAGACTTCAACGTTCTAAGTTGTGGGAGTTCAAAGGCTGTCAGGTAGAACTAGAAAGAATGAAGACAAAAACTTGATTAACGGTATAGGTTGTAATTTTTGTTACAAGCCAGCAGTTAGAGTCCTTGAGACGAAGATATTAAAAACACATACATGATTTTCGATTGTTAGCTAAAACAAACAAAAAATAGTATTTTAGAATAGTTTTAGGTTCCCAATTTCTACAATTGAACCCAATTCGGGTGGGGTGAAGAAGGCGGACTATCTGAGATTCAAAACAGACACCTCCTGCGCTTCAGTTACAACTTAAAGCCACTTAAGACCACGCCAAGTTGATAGTTGAAAGCTATTAACAGACGCCCATTGCCAGGCTGGGAGATCCAGATGTACTTTCAATCTGTGACGCCCTTTGTAACTACTGATAGAGACAGGGCGGTGGCTCTGACGTTTTCCTTGCACTGAGTTCAAGTTGGTCGGTATTAACGTCCATCGTCAGCAACAGGCTATTCTTCCACGCTCAGTTCAAGGGCGAATTAAATGAGCTGCCACATAAAGAAGCGACCCTGGAATCCCCAATATTTTGAACCCAGAGAGTGAACGAAAATTTCGAGTGACCGATTTTTTTCATTGGTTGTTTTATGCCACCGCACTTCTTCAATAGATTAAACCTAAACCTTCACAGTGTGATGTTTTGAAACTAATTTCTTATTACTTAACACTTTCGCCTGTGTACAAAAACAATTATTCGGTACACTCCTCATCATGAAAAAAAAGATTAGCTGTGTGATAGAGATAGCAATCTTCCATTGGAGACACGGAATAATAATTTCTGAAACGTTAATTACCAATATTCTTAGGTGTTAATAATTTGCACTATTCTTTGATGTATAGATTTTACATGAACCAATCTAAAACCAGACAATGTTTAATCTTCATCGCTAGGTCATGGGTGACCCTCAAGGCACCCTAAAAGTCTAAAAGATTGATGTTTCCAAGAGCAACTTCGTCTGACTGTTTATGGAGCAGGTCTTAAACATTAGATCTGTTATAAAAATAACCCTTTCAATTTTTAAGTTTTAAATAACCAAAATTGCACATTAAAATGAGAGTGAGAACAGTATTATTTTTCTTCATTATTTGCCCTCATTATTGGTGCGTCTAAATTTATATCAGGCTGAAATCTTGATTGTATTTATCACAAGCGGGGTGTCCAGAAGCACAAACCAATAGGTCTAAATAAGATATATATTCGTAACCCGATTTTAAAGATCGTTTTAGCATAATTCGCTATATAATATGCTAACAATCAGAGGAGCTGCAGTTTTTTTAGTAATCCATCAGCCCACTCAATTTGTTAAACTGTTCTAACCGATCCAACCCTGTAAATCACGCACCTCATTTTTTCATGCAAATGTTTGTTTTCTCCGACTTTGGCCAATCTGAGCAATATATCGGTACGTACGAAAGTCACGTAATCCATCCTCATTAAACGAGATGCAAGTAGAATCTGTTGTATGGGTGTTGTCATCGAAGCATCGCAATTTGGTTCAATGTGAACACTTGTCAAAACATGTTTTTAGAGAGGTACAGCTACTATCGTCTAGATTTGCTGCGATGGTGGTCTTCCTTCTTCGTGTCAATTCTGTCTACATAATTGAAAAAAACACCAATTTATTAACATACAAATACAATGATAAAATGACATTATCCTTTTTTTCGACGATTTGATATTCTTGTTCTTTTTCCTATAGGACCTGGAATTAATGAGGTCTATGTAGAATCATAGCAGCAGCATTAATATAATTTTATTATGGCAAAAAAAAAAAGAAAAAAAAAAGAATGACGTCGGTATCGGCACGGGCGTTTGTGACACCATGATTATAGGAAATGTGATTCCGTATTATGATCATTTCTATGGCACGAGTCTAGATAATAAGCATGGCTCGGTCACCGCCCTCAGGTTTGTTCTTAGTTTCCGCCAAATATGATATCAGAGACTGGATGAGAGCAGGTTGTCTGTGGTGTGTCATCCATTTATCTTCCTGCACCGGATTTGAAAAATCTAGATATATATCTAGCTGGATGCACTCAGTAAAATGTCAGTAATTGAAAGTCGCTCATTCCTCTCGGTATCTCATTGACTTGTTTATGGCACCGTGGGTGCCTCATGCTTTCTGATTCTGTGTGGACAGCCCTACTTGAAGAGCGTGTCCACCAGTAGGCTACACCTGCACCAGGCATACCAGACATTCACAGCAGACAATCGTATATAGGTATAACTATCTTGTTCTAGACTAGAAAAACAAAACAAAACAAAACACGTGAACATATGGTACCTATAGTTGTATATCCCGGAAAAGAATACATCCACCTACTTAATTCGAGTTTTCAAGCGAGTCTTTGTGGAAATAAAATTTAATTGTCGAACACGTTACTTGATGACGCATGAAAAAAAAGCTTGTTCTTAAATTTAAATTAAATATATAAAAGATACGGGTAATGTAATTATTCCCCACAACATAATACGCGCCAGCATCCTGTCAATGTTACAAACTTGTGTATATTCTTGTTTGGTGATTGGTACCTTAATGCCACTCTTAAGTGACTATTACCATCTCGCAGAAAAAATGCCTATATTACCTGTTGCTCCAATTTTATAGACCAATCGGTGATTTTTATACGTACCAGGATTTCTGTCTCAGGCAGACACATTATACAACTATAAAATTATGGTAAATATAACCCTAAATATATCATACATAAAAACTAGTAGACGGAATAATTTGAAAATAAAGCGATCTTTGCACTTCAACACAGACCTAATTATTTCAACACAGACATAAGTCTCGCAGTCTGATGCCCTCACACAAATTCCCAGCTACTTGTCATGTGGGTAGAGAGGGATGAGTGTGGGCGACAGCACGCCTTAGTAAACAGTATAATAGATGTAATTAGCTCACGGCCGCTCTTTATATTCCAAACAGTTAGCAAGCGACATTTCAATTTGTTATTAATATTTTTTATGGCTTAATCTCTCTTCAATCTCCTACTTCGTCAATCGCGGTGCACACAGTTTTAATAGCCGTGTTAATTTTTTTCTCCTTAATTTAATATTCCTTTTGCATTGTAGTGTGACTTACAGTGCATACAATAATTTTATACAGACATTCTTTCTACTAGTTAAATAAAAATGTTCTAGTTTAAAAAAAAAAAGCAGAGGAAAACCAATGACACCCACAAACTGACCTCCTAGTTTCCTAAACGGAGTCTCTGGTCAAGTCCTTTTGTTTGGTGACCATCTTTATTATTGAAAGCTGCTGGCATGCCTAATCATGGCGGATGTTCTACCTTACTCGGAGATGAACAACTAGTGATGGTCAAATTCTAAACATCTCGGTTAATCCGCAGACTAATTCTCGAACTGTCAATTTTCCTCTGCGGAGCACAAAACCTAACGCCCACAGATGTTCACTTATATAAAAAAAAAGAAACAAAAAACGCCAACAAAAACAACAAAACTTCACTAAAAGCAGGACACAGAAAAATGCGTATTTGTCAACTCTTTCTTTTAAAGTATTGAAATACCTTTAATTTCTATCTCGCAGTTTCTTTTCCATTCTCACCCTCTCTGTGTTTCTCTTTATTTCTCTCTGTTTCAATCTCTATGTCTTCCCCATGTCTTTGTTTCTTTGTCTCTCTGTTTGTCGGACTATCTGTCAGTCTACCTCTGTGCCCCCTCTCATTAACTGACTCTACTGTTGTTCTCTCTCACACTCTCTCTCTCTCTCTCTCTCTCTCTCTCTCTCTCTCTCTCTCTCTCTCTCTCTCTCTCTTTCGTGCTCGAAATAAATAAATACAAGTTATAATCGGAAACAGACGAGACACACTGTTTCGTTCATTTGTTTTTGTAGGTTTTAGCCTCACATCTCTTGCTTCTAAGTCTATCTCATTTCATGTCTCTTATTTTTTTTTCAATGCCCATTTTCTGTTTGATTGATGCTCTGTGATTGTATTACCTGTCTGCTGACTGTTTACAAGCCATCGAAGGATTTGTTTCTGGTTTACATTTCATTGTGCGATGATTCCATTACTTCGTGGTTTCATTTTGCCTTCCTTTTCCTCACACAATTTTTATGCCATGTTAAAAATAACCTTTCATGATATTTTTGAACCATACAGAAAAGATAACAAAGCTTCCTGAAATACTATATATTCATGCGTAGAATAAATAAATTATTGATTACGAAGGCGTTGATATAACGTAGTCTTTACAGACAAAACCCCTAGTGCCCCCGCTTTTTGTAGTTTTTTTATGTCTGGCTGTAGTTTTGGAACCGACCCACCAGACATCCTAGTTTCTTACAATGGACAAACCAGTACCAACAATTGATTAATGTTTCGGTACTACATACACCATTCAGTTATTACGTTAATTTCAAAGCTTGCCTTAAAGTTCAACATTTTAGTAATCTCTTTTGCCATAATTATGCATTTATCTAAGCACTAAACTGGGAAACTTTGTATTACCTGCATTAACATCGATACCTTCGTGTCTTGAGGTTGGGTGTCAGTTCTAGCCACTAAACTGCCTAGTTTAAATCAGCCTTCCACATTATGCAGAACAGTTTTCTCACAGTCTTTCGCGTTGTCGTTCTAGCTTGCTCTTCCTCTGCCTTTTCCTCGCTCCCTATCTATCGCCTGCTATGACGCTTCTCTATCGACTACCGTGCTCTTCGGTGTCTAATCAAAATGTTTTGGCAAACCTTTACTTACAATTACAGTTCATGGAAGTTTTACACGCTCTTACTACAGTGTCTGGATGCTGTAGTCTCCATACCCTAATTGCTAATCATGCACTCTATTAAATATAACAAATACTCATATACCTGCATAACTTATCTTTTGTCTAAAGATTGTTCACTTTTTACAGGACTATGCTTCATAGAAGATTCAAGATTTGATCCCAAGATGCTGCGTATGCATTATAGTTATTAAGCTAAGCCAACAAAGGCACCGTTCATATATAGGCAAATTTAAGAGATGTAAAACTGGTAAAGCCTTTTTAAATAAAACTTTAAAAAGTGTCATTTACTTCTTTTCTTCTTAAAAGGACACGACTGGGCTTTGAGGTGCCTATTTTGAAGAACATCAGCAATATAATCATCAGCAACATCAGCACTAGCAGCATCAGCACCGGGGAGTGAGAGACGGACGCATCATGCCGGTGCTTGTCGGGCCGGCCGAGGAGAGCCACCTGAGGCTCAGACGCCTGGCCGCCGCGGCTGTGGACGATGGGGGGAGTGCGACCAGCAGCCCCGAGACTGGGATCGACGGCGCTACCTCCTCACCAGGCGGTGCCACTGGGGAAGAGAGCAACATGGACAAACTCCAGGACGAGGTTATGGAGCAGTTCAACAAACGTAAGGAGCAGGATAGGGGGCTGTGTGTGGGGATGGGGGTGGTGACAAGTGGCATAGGATATATGAGGCTCCTGTTGGTTTTGTTAAATTGTTGAGTGGTGGTTCAGAGGTCTTTGGAATGGAGCTTGACGTTAGAGTAATGTTAGATGCGGGAGCTTACAAGTCACGAAATCGTTCAATAAAACGAAATGAGCTTCGTTAGATACTATGTTACTTACTGAACAACTTAGAAAACCTTATGGGTGATTCATAGAATTTCAAAACAAACGTAAAGAGGTGATTCGTGTTGAAACCAGGGAGTTTGGATTTTTTTAGGGGGGGGGGGGGGGGGCGGGGGGAGGGGATGCAATTCAACCAACTTCAGAGATGGTTGTGCAAGGGTTGGTTTTATTGGCCAATACTTCAATTAACGGGAGAAGTTTGGACTTGGACAGTAAGAAAGACTATCACGCAGACGTAGAACGTTCCCCAGCTAGGCCTAACATTTTCTCTACTGGTCTGTGTTGGTCTGCAGTTCCCATCTGGGCAATCATTCTGATCATCGCCGGCTCTCTGCTGTTCCTCGTCTGCTGCGTGTACTGCGTCTGCCGGCGCTGCTGCCGGAAGCGGAAGAAGAAGGAAGGGAAGAAGGGCCTCAAAGGAGCAGTTGATCTCAAGAGCGTCCAGTTGCTAGGCAACGCCTACAAGGAAAAGGTTTGCAGTTATCTTAGGATGGGTGTAAAATGGTGTGAGAGAATGATAGATAGTGAGAAATTTAGATATATAGATAGATAGATAGATAGATAGATAGATAGATAGATAGATAGATAGATAGATAGAAAGAGATAGATAGAGAGATAGAGAGAGAGAGAGAGAGAGAGAGAGGATAGAGAGAGAGAGAGAGAGAGAGAGAGAGAGAGAGAGAGAGAGAGAGAGAGAGAGAGAGAGAGATAGAGAGAGAGAGAAGGAAAGAGAGAGCACTATATACAATTGAAAGGAGCAGTTTTAGAAATGCAGACAAAAACAGCAACATTTTCTGCTGTTGTTGAAAACCTAAAATACTTCGGACATTTTTTAAAAACAATAATATTAATAATTCATTTGAGTATAAGTTATGAGCTGCAGAGTACTGAAAAAAGGTGTGAATTGGACCGTTAAAATCCCTTGTCTGACACCCTAAGATTAGCCTTTATGAGGGACTAGACTTAGCGACATAACAATAAATTAACCAACGGGATTGATAGTTTTCTTTAGGCTCACGCCTCCTTTATGACTTAACTCCCCCCCCCCCCCTTCCACGCTCTACGCATACACTTTTTGCAGGTTCAACCCGACCTAGACGAACTGCCTGTGAACATGGAGGATAACGAGGATGCAGAGAGCACCAAGTCTGAGGTCAAGCTGGGCAAGCTGCAGTTCTCCCTGGACTACGATTTCCAGAAGGGCGAGGTGAGTCAGCTCCGCAACCCCACAAATCTGCCAGTCATACGCCCTAATTGATTTTCAATTGAAGAATTGAAGCTTGATTCCGTGAATATTTAAATAAACACATATCGAAAAAAAGCAACGTTGGATAGGCAGATACAAACACATAATAATCGTATATAAACTTCAAGAAAAAAGAATTCATGCTAAATATACACATATTTAAAACTAGATCTACTTTACATTAACATACCACCAGTTATCAATGACAGCTTGTGACTAAATACTTTTTATTGAAGTATTCAAACTATAGTATAGCCTAGGAGGACTTGTTTTACTGAAGTATTCGTACGCAGACATGGTTAGACTGATTTGGTCAAAACATACACTTTCATGGCTAGTTGGATGGGCAGCTTTGCCCTCGACATCCCATGAAAATCGGAGGATAGCCAACTAATTCATTAGGCCTATAAGTTATATGCATGCAAGATTAAAAACCATAAGGGACTATTGTTGTATTGGCGTCTTCTTAACACGGTAAGGGAAAGCCACAGTGAATGGCTAAGCAAATGGCTCAATTATTTAAAGACTGCCTGACGCGTCCGAGAAAAAGATGCAAGAATGCCTTTAGGTCTACAAAGTGAAATATATTGTGCCCGGCAGTGGTAGAGGGAAGGTCAACCAAAAGCACAATCAAGGATTAACTTGTTTAGAAATGCCTATACCAACAACAGCTAAATACACGACATGATATTGAGCTGCATAGATGGGTAACATATTTATTATTATATTTTTATTACCACCACCACCACCACCAACAACAACAACAAACGGCTGCAAGAAAAATAAAGAACATCACAGTGTTAACGATAAAATTTATAACATCCACCTCTATTAATTCACCGCCTCTTTCGGGACCCAAATAGCAGTATCGTTTGCGAGATTTTCAGATTCAGCCCTTTTTTTCAATATTTCATCCTATGCAGCGTATCCCAAAATAACTCTTGTAGGGGTGTCTGAACTTTTCTGCCATTGGATGACGTTATCGCCTTAAGGTTTCAATCCATGTCCCCCGTGTAATCCGGTTTTATTTGCTTAAGCCATGCGCCCTATTGATTGATTTTATGAGCACTTGAATTTATATATCTCACACAATAGGGGCGTTTGTTTGAGAGCAATACTACAGATAGGGAGCTTTAATGATAAGTCTATCGCTCTTTGACGTATTTTAGATTGATAAATGACCCATTTTCGCAAATCTGTTTTGTGTGAAAATTGTTCTTTTCTGTTCTCGTTTTGTATACGAACGAGCAATTATGCAAAGCTAAGCTTATAAAAGGCTATTTTTTAAATTATCACTAAAAACACAAAACATGGGATTTGGCTTTAGAAGGCTGATGGTTTTTTTTATTGCAGAAGAAATATTTTTGCAAGGATACTAATACCAACTTGCAGATAGTTTTTGATGTTACGAAAATCAATACCATTTAGAGATTGATAAGTAGATAATAAGCAGAAATGGTCTTTTCTAGCTTATTCATAACGTTTTGTAGAACATACACATGTTTTTCGACCTTCCCACACAACAAAAACTTATCGCATGCGCTGAGAAATCTGAAATGACCATGCAAATACTTCTTAAAGAACAATAGACCTTTGTATAAAAATAACTTAAAACAAATAAATTAATGTTTACAGCCAGGTGATTTTTTTACACACTGCACAAGTCAATGAATTATTTGCTTCTTTAATCTTATCAATACTCACCTTTAATTTAAATGGAATCAAGGCAAACCTTTGAAGACAATCTGAAATAAAAGATATTACTAATGTTCTCTTCAGTGTGAAAAAGTATCTTCCTTTGAAGTCGCAACTTCCCCACTTGCTGGCGCATTAACTTACCAATTTAACGATGTTGGGAACATGTTTTCAAGCCCTTTCAGACTAACCTCGTTTTGTTTCTGAAAACTGCGCCGTAACGGGGCCGTAACTCTATTGCAGGACAATACAATCTCATTGGTTGCCAATTTAGCTGCATTACGTCACTTCCCAGACCCATCATTTGGCAGACGAAACTGTTGTGGGTCAGGCTAGAACAGCCCTATTTGGGCGTCTGTTGTCAAACTCACCTCGGTTTGGATTGTTATTGACGAGCGGTGCCTCCTCCACGTCTCCGGGTAGTTTCTACAAAATGCGTATGGCAGGATTTTTCCAAATTTTGGGGAGTACCAGTAGCTTAGTAGGTTAGCGTTTTGGGTTAACGAGCTCGAGTGTCATGGTTCGGATTTCATCCGGGTCGCTCCGTGTCAGTTAAAAACTATTTGCAAAACTTTGGGGACGCAATCATTGCACTGATTTGTACGATACACTATAATTTAGGTCTACAGTTCGAAAATCAGATGGCGACTTTGTCTCAATAAAGGATTGTTTGCATATATGGGCAAAGTGCGATTGATTACCTTATTCGATACCATTAGCTCTCTACCTTTTCACTCTCAAGCTGCAGCACATAGGTTTTCTAGGCGAACTTTGCGCCCTATGACTAAAGCAACTAAAGAAGGATAATAAACCTAGAACATTATATAGGGATCTAAAGATACAAGTGGCTGACTCTTTATTCTTTAACAGAGTTTAATAGAAAAAAAAACTTTTCTCTCGCCTTATCTATTTTTTAGCTAGATCTAGGTTCGAGATGGTTTCGTATTTTATACAGACACAATAAAAATATCTATGGTTACAAAATCAAATTCAAATGCATGTAGACTTTGTTAGGAAAGAACAACCATTTGAGGAAAGTTTTCGTGAGTACTTCTGCTGGGAGACAATGTCTATGCCATTTCCAAACACATGATAAATGTTTACTCTTGCTCCATAGACCCCAGTAGTAATATCAATGCAGTAATAATAGTTGACGGTTTGTTTAGCTAGTAGAAAACGCAAATCTAATATAAATTGTATTTGAAGTCAGGCCACCTTTGTTTTCAACTGTTTACATGTGAGTCCACAGAATATGAACAGCTGAAACACAAGCCCTGGTGCCCACAATCTCTCTCTGTGTAGCGGCATACAACAATTGTTAGATTTTAGTACATTTTGACACAATCGAAAAGGAATTTAGTCACAAATGAAAAATATTTCCATTTTGAGTAGTCTGAAAGTCCAGACGTCTTAACTTCCCCCCACCCCCAACCATAAAAAGTGACTTTTAGGGGGTTTTCTTATTATCCCGTGCTTACTGCTATAGCTATCTCTACCATATCGCTCCCAACAGAACAATCTTCTGGTGCGGTCTCCAGCGCTAACACCGGTTTTATCCTGGGGTTCTGGTGACGATAAATGCTAAGGCTTCGTAAGATATTTTACATAAAATCATTGCAACGAATCCATGAGCTCTTTGTTCCTAAAAAACAGCAACAAATAAACAAAACCCGCTGCTCGCGTGCATTGAAAACCACAGTCGATCACAGAAACAAGCTGATAGACAATTTCAGGTAGGAAGATATATTTAGAGAGAGAGAAAAAAGAGAGAGGAGAAGATATAGATAGATAGGATAGACAGTAGAAAAGATAGATAGATAGATAGATAGATAGATAGATAGATAGATAGATAGATAGATAGATAGATAGATAGATAGATAGATAGATAGATAGATAGATAGATAGATAGATAGATAGATAGATAGATAGATAAATAGATATAATAGAGAAGAGAGAGGAGACAGCCCCAGATAGACAAGATAGAAAGATAGGAAAAAGATATACAAAGAAAGTGCAGTGACAATGAGATAGGGGGACATACAAAGAGACATATGTAAGGATATACGCAATAGAAAAAGAAAGAAAAAAAGAGATCTACAATGAAGGATGCGTTGATAGCGAAATCGTTTAATAGATGAGTAGATACTGAGGGAGAGAGAGGAGTGGGAGAGAATGAGAGTGAGAAGTATACAGAGAGAGAGAGGGACGGAGAGGTGGCCGAGATACGAACTGGGCAGAGCCGGGTGCCGAGTAATATCGATCTGCCAGTTCCAGAACGGGGAACGTGATATCGATTTACCTTGGTCGTGTGCTCTCGGGACCAGGCAGGCCGGCATAGCAACATACAGGCCTGTTAATTGATAAAAATCAGCACAGAATGGTGGGCCTATATAGCAATATGCAAGCCCGTTAACTAATAAACAGCAGCACAGAATGGTGGCCCTATACAGCAATATGCAGGCCCGTTAACCGATAAGCAGGAGCACAGAATGGTGGGTCTATAAGGACGTGCACGCCCGTTAACCGATAAACAGCAGCACAGAATGGTGGGCCTATACAGCAATATGCAGGCTGGTTAACCGATAAACAGCAGCACAGAATGGTGGGCCTATACAGCAATATGCAGGCCCGTTAACCGATAAACAGCAGCACAGAATGGTGGGCCTATACATCAATATACAGGCTGGTTAACCGATAAACAGCAGCACAGAATGGTGGGCCTATACAGCAATATGCAGGCTGGTTAACCAATAAACAGCAACGCGAACTAGAGGGTCGATACATCAAACTCAAGACCATTTTGCAATGAGTTACTTTCATAACAGAAGGTCTAGTAGTTAAAAGCAACAAAACTCCAAGATTAACTACAAACACATAAATTTGAGAGCGAAAACAGTACAATAAAAAAGAAACAAACATCATATTATACAGTGCTGCTAGCCGATAAAAATTTAGCCCAAACTGGTGGGCTCATACAGCTACACTTAGATCCGTTCACCGATAAATTTAAACCCAAACTTGTGCCAAATACAACAACATACGTTAACTGATTAAAAACAGCCAAAATACTAGTGGGCCCATAAGGCAACATTGTGATCCATCAGCCGACACTTTTCATCACAAACAAATGGCTTGTTAATTCTAAAGGCTTACTAGGTGTTAATAATTTTACAGCATAGGCTGGTGGGTCCACACGCAAAACAATGAGTCCTCGGAATTAAGTAACGAACGTAGTAGAAGGTCCAGCAAATCAAAACAACAAGAGATCGCTCAATTGAAGACTGAGCATATTGACAGCGAACTTAGACATAAGTAAAAATCATACCAAGCCTGTTGACCAATGCTTATCAACACAGAGAACAATTACCTCAAACTGAATGACTGAAATAACGGGAGGACCAAAACAACTAAAGTCTTTATGGGGAAATACACCCAAATACGAAATCACCATATCAAGAGAGACAAGTAGGCCTACTCGCTGGCAAAGAAAAGAAATTGGGATTGTCTGAAAGAGCTGGGGCATGCTTTATATTTTTGTGATTTATAAGATATAAACAAGCAGCCTCTGTAAACAGACTTGTGTCTTATATCAACCTTACAGCGTGACGTCATAAAAATAATCCACCATTTGACACCCAAGAAATGTTCAAAACCCGAAAGCAAATGACTTTGTTGACCTGGCCATGATCGAATGGCAGTACACAGCCATCGCGTTTTACGAGACCAGAATAACTAATAATTAACCGTGGCAGAGGGAGAAGTGTAGTGTTAGTTGCGTGAAATACGCCCTCAACTAGACCCGATTGATATTTATAATCAGTATAATCAGCTTGCATCTTACATTGCTTTATATAGATCATATCAAGATACAAGTCTGTGGGACTTATATGAATCAAAGCAAGTCCTGTATAGGGTGCCAACAGGCGAGTCTACTATAGGATACAAACCTGCGGTGTGCTACATGGGATGCAAACAAGCGAGTCTTAAATACAAATTGTTCATTTAGCTTGATTGACGACTTGTTCCGGTATGCGGCACATGCGCACAGAGTGTCAGTGCTCAGCCGAGTTAATAACGTAGAACACGTAGATCTATAGGGACATGACAATTGGTTAGAGACAGAGAGTTGTGTGTGGTGCTTCAAACACGCCTCTGAACCTTTCACCCCCAGGGAAATAAGATTGACATAAACAAAGTTTTGACATATATCGACGCCTTGTGTGTTATCTTGTGTACTTTTGCCTTTGAAAGCAGTATTTTATTGATGAAACACGACCCAGCTCTAGTGTCTGACATTTAAAATGACGTTTAGCACACTACGACACGTGTAGCGCCTGTTTACGTTGTAGAGCTGGATCGTGTTTCATCAATATTCTTCTCCTTCTCCTCCTCCTCCTCCTCCTTCACCTGCTAAGTGGTGTGCTTCTATTTGTACCACATGTTGTTTATTTACCTTTTTTGCATGGTAATTCTATCTCCAACACTTTTTTATACCATTGCATTTCCATGCACTGTCCCAAAACCCGAGCGAAGGCAGGCTTTCCAGGTAGTTAATTTCTATTCTCAATCTCGTTTTTTTTAGCAGCTCCGTGCCACGAAACGAAAAAAAAATCAACGCAAATTCAAAAACATTACCGACCAAACAAAACAATTATTCCTTTCTCTCAGCCTATACAGCAATATGCAGGCCCGTTAACCGATAAACAGAAGTACAGAATGGTGGGCCTATACAGCAATATGCAGGCTGGTTAACCGATACACAGCAACGCGAACTAGAGGGTCAATACACCAAACTCAAGACCATTTGGCAATGTTGTTACCATAACGAAAGGTCTAGTAGTTAAAAGCAACAAAACTCAAAGATTAACTACAAACACATACATTTGAGGGCAAAAACAGTACAAGAAAAAGAACAGACAAACAAAATATTATACGGTCCTACTAGCCGATACAAATTTAGCCCAAACAGGTGGGGCGATACAGCAACACTAAGACCCGTTCACCTATAAATTTAAACCCAAACGTGTGCCAAATAATCATATTCAGCCTGTTGATCAATGCTAATCAACAAAGAGAAAAAGTTGAATGACTGAAATAGCGTGATGACCAAAACAACAAAAGTCTTTACGGGAAAGCGCAGCCAAATACGAAATCACCATATCAATAGAGACAAGTGCTCGCTGGCAATGAAACGAAACTGGCCATGTCTGATAGAGCTGGGGCATGCTTTATATTTTTGGTGATTTATAAGATATAAACAAGCAGCCTCTGTAAACAGACTTTTATGTTATATCGACATTACAGCGTGACGTCATGACAATAATCAACTATTTGACACCCAAGAAAGGTTCAAAACCCGAAAGCAAATGACCTTGTTGACCTCGCCGTGATCAACCCAGCGCGTTTTATGAGAGCAGAATAACTAATAATTAACCGTGGCAGAGGGAGAAGTGTAGTGTTAGTTGCGTTAAATACGCTCTCAACTAGACCCGTTTGATATTTATAACCAGTATAACCGGCTTGCATCTTACATTGCTTTATATAGATAATATCAAGATACAACTCTGTGGGACTTATATAAATCAAAGCAAGTTCTGTATAGGGTGCCAACAGGCGAGTCTACTATAGGATATAAACCTGCGGTGTGCTACATGGGATGACAACAAGCGACTCTTAAATACAAATGGTTAATTTAGCTTGATTGACGACTTGTTCCGGTATGTGGCACATGCGCACAGCGTAGAACACGTAGATCTAGAGGGACATGGCACTTGGTTAGAGACAGTATAAGTTGTGTGTGGTGCTTCAAACACGCCTCTGAACCTTTCACCCCCACGGAAATAAGATTGACATAAACAAAGTTTTGACATATATCGACGCCTTGTGTGTTATCTTGTGTACTTTTGCCTTTAAAAGCAGTATTTTATTGATGAAGCACGACCCAGCTCTAGTGTCTGACATTTAAAATGACGTTTAGCACACTAAGGCACGTGTAGCGCCTATTTACGTTGTAGAGCTGGATCGTGTTTCATCAATATTCTTCTCCTTCTCCTCCTCCTCCTCCTCCTCCTCCTCCTCCTCCTCCTCATCCTCATCCTCCTCCACCTGTTAAGTGGTGTGCTTCTGTTTGTACCGCATGTTGTTTGTTTACCTTTTTTGCATGGTTAATTCTATCTCCAACACTTTTTTATACCATTGCATTTCCATGCAGTGTCCCAAAACCCGAGCGAAGGCAGGCTTTCCAGGTAGTTAATTTCTATTCTCAATCTCGTTTTTCTTAGCAGCTCCGTGCCACGAAACGGGAAAAAAATCAAAGCAAATTCAAAAACATTACCGACAAAACAAAACACTATTATTCCTTTCTCTCTTACTCTCCCTCTCTGCCTCTATGTTTCTGATAACGATTTTCTTCGAGAAAGATCCCCCTGAAGTATTTTCATTACAGCCCGTTTTCGACAGCATAGTCTCACAATATTATTATATAAAGAATACTAAATTTTGGCCAATTTATAATGTCAACTTGAAGAATAAACTATACTGTCAAAGATATAAGAAATTGACTTAGTTTTAAATCCATCCTAAATCTCGTTTCTATATCTAAATTCAGCTTAAAAATCTCTACTCTAAATTAGATAATGACTCCAGGTTTTAGATTTGCACCTAGATCCCGACTCTATATAATTAGATATTATTTGTATCATTGAGTCCATCACAATGCATTCTGTCTAATATTTAAGCTCTGTAAGCAAAGTACTTTATGGTGGCTGTAACGGAGACTTATTGGGATAAAAGCAGCTTCTCGTTGTCTCCTTATTTGGAAGATTGGGCTTAGCTATAATTATTGTCACTTGACTGCTGATTTTGTCATGTTACTTTGTCATCTTAAAATAAATTTGGATTAAGATTTCGCAAAAAATTATCCACTTAGTTTAACGATATCAAAGATGATTCAAAAGCAAAAAGGTCATTGTGTTAATTTGTAGTAGATCTATTTTTGCCATTTGCGCACTTTGCGGGTCGATCAGCTTTGCTCCACCCGGTTGCCTGATGAGCTAACTTGACCCTACTTAGGTAGAGTTATGGGACGTAAGCATCGCTCGCCGTAAACCTTTTTATTCGCACATTTTTATGTGTTGTGCTTATGTTCCAATGGCCTCATACTGCGTTTATTTAATTTCGGTGAATCCAACAGCGGTTTCTCTGGTTCTTGTTGAGATATTTATATGGAATAAACATTTGTTTGCTAAAAAATTAATGGGGAAGATAGCATTGTCTATTGTGGATACATGCTTAAGGTAAAGGTTAGATAGAGAAGTACTGGAGGAAACCCCCTTTTCTTTTTAAAAACGTTTTCTTATTTGAAATTTGTATCGCTTTTAATTCAACATCTTTCTTTTTATCTTGTCGTGTCCTTTGTTCTTCTCCTGTTTGCTCTCTTTTTTTAAAACAATTTTTCGTTCATATTCAGTCTTCGGTTTTTACCTCTTTCGTTATTATCATTATTCTCTGATCCTATTCTTTAGGATTATTTTCTTTTTTTCCCCATTTAATTTAACCTTTTGACACGCCTTGGCTTACTTTCAGTTTATAAATGCGTTTTGTAATACAAATCTGTCAATTTATCTTCATCGATTATGACTATAACCAAATAATCTGCGATCTGCAAGATATACCACCCATTCGAAAATCTAAACAAAATCTGTCATTATGATATCTGCAGATGTTAGCCCTGAAAACAGGAAAATCGTTACTTTTCGGCGAGCATCCTATACACACATTGACAAGTCGGTGTGTATTAAACCATCTGTGGTTAGGCGTTTGATTTTGATATTTGGTAAACACCTCAATTCATCATCCAGACCACATCTTTCGAATCTCTCTTGATGTCGTATTATTTTGGAAATGTATTATTGATGTAGAAACGATAAAAACAACGTCACTTAAATGGTAAAAAGAGTAAACGAAAAAAAGATCAACCTTGCCCGTTTCACAATAATAGGCTCTGATAAAATATTCCTACAAAGTTTTCAGACAGTATTCAAAAACCATAAAACACTACTGCTCAGCACGCAAAGCCTACATAATAATGGAAATCGCCCTAAACGTTCTAAACAGTGTAACTTTTCCGTCCACTTTGACACTTCTTTCAAAAGTGTTGCTTTTCTTGGTGACTCGACTGTTATTTTAGAAAGCCTCGATATGAAGAAAAGCAACACCAACAAAAAAAAAGAAAAAAAAAACAAAAACAAAAGAAAAAAAACAACAAAAACAAAACAAAACAAAACAAAACACGAAAGAACACAAGAACAACTAACGAGAAAAAAAATCCTGACATGCCGAATATAAATACTTTTCCCCCGCACGGCTTAAAGGCGCATCTTTATAATTTTTGTTTGTTGGCCACTGACGTCAAACTGGTTTATGAATTGGCCTAATCTAGGACTACCTTCTAGTCTGAGACCAAATTGTTTTTTTTAGACATAAGACGTTGAATAGCTACACATTCAATTAAATGAATGCATTTGAATTCTCTTCGTATATTCTTCTGGAAAAAAAAAGACTGCTCAAAAATTTAATTTTCAATGTCCCATCGAGGATAGAAGACAACATGTCTAAATCCCCTAAATAGAGCCCCAGTTTCTTTTGGGCAAAAACAGTTACCTGGGTCTACTATTGATTTTTTCCCCATTGTTACAGGTATTTTTATCAGTACCTTAGAAGCCTAAGCGTACATAACTGGGACCTCTCAGTTAAAAGCTAATAAAAATCTTGAGTACCCCTCCCTAACCGCCTCTCGGGGCATAAATAGTCTTTTTATTATTGATTAGCTCTTTTCTATTACTGGCTAACCGTAATTTTGGCTTGATCAATTGCGCCTGGTCTAGGCTGACATTATCAGATGACGTCAATTTACATATGTGGTTTCTCTGCCCACTCTTCAACACACACACGCTTTTCCTGCATTCCCTCATTCTCTCTCTTTATGTCTCTCTCTCTCTGTGTCATTGTCACTCTTGCTCTCTTTTCTCTCTCTCTCTCTCTCTCTCTCTCTCTCTCTCTTGCTCTCTTTTCTCTCTCTCTCTCTCTCTCTCTCTCTCTCTCTCTCTCTTTCTCTGTCTTTCTCTCTAGGTATCTCTGTCCC
>RQTK01000308.1:116628-140879 GCA_003991915.1 Elysia chlorotica
TTCTTCTTCTTCTTCTTCTTCTTCTTCTTCTTCTTCTTCTTCTTCTTCTTCTTCTTCTTCTACATTAAATCTCGGGTTTAACGCCCACCTACACTCCCTAGGTAAAGCATCAACAAGCTGACCAGATCCTCTTTAATTTCTATAATGAGTGTTTTTTGGCAACCTAAACTTAATCTCATTGTCTTACGTGTCCAGGAGAATAAACTGGGCGACATCTGCTTCTCCCTGCGCTATGTCCCCACTGCAGGGAAATTGACTGTCGTGATCCTGGAAGCCAAGAACCTGAAGAAGATGGACGTTGGCGGTTTGTCAGGTGAGTCCATCACCCTTCACAGAAGTTAACCTTGCATTATTGGCGTATTTCCCTCTTTTCTGAGGAGATTTCTTCTTTCTTTTGTATACCTTTTTAAAGTATCCTGTTATCTCGCATTGAACAAGCAAAGTTAAGCCATTGTAAAAACGACTTGTTCAAAGAGGCGAAATTTACAATCTAGCATCCTGCTTGAGACATAAAAATTAACGAAGGATACAAAACCCATTGTTTTTATTGCTATCGTTGTTGTTGTTGCTGCTGCTGCTGTTGTTGTTGTTGATGCACATTTTGTTGTTGTTGTTGTTGCTGCTGCTGTTGTTGTACATTTGGTTGTTGTTGTTTTTGTAAGTATTATTATTATTATTATTATTATTATTATTATTATTATTATTATTATTATTATTATTATTATTATTATTATTATTATTATTTCTCTCTCTCTCTCTCTCTCTCTCTCTCGCTTTCTCTTTATTTCTTTCCCTGCCTGTCAATTTATGCATCACAATAGCCCTTTTTTTCTTGCATTTAGAATTTTATATAACATAATTTGATTTTAGAAATGTACAAATTAATGTCGACTGACATTTTTTTCAGTTAAATTTAAGTGAATGTATTTTAAATACATAATTTTTTATCTAGATCTAGTTTGTAATTTAAGTTATCATGTTTTTTTATTTAAAATTATTAATAATGATATTGATAAAAGAGAGCAGTATACGCATATCATTTAAACAATTTAAAGTCTTACTTGACTAATTTGTTTGCGTTTAAAGCATCTTTTTTCCCCAGCGCCTTTCCACTTAAGACAATATTTTGTCTTTAATGTTTTGTTAAGTACACGAAATAAATATATTTTCCCTAGGCTATTCTGTTTCTGTAGTTCATAATATGTAGAAGAGAATATAGGAACAATTGACGTTTTTTGAAATTGATGACTCATTGGATTAAATTCTAACATTTACACATGGATTTGTCGATCGAAATGGCTTACTCGTTAAAAACCTTGTCATACCATTTGTAACTCATTGTCATAGATATACACACATTTTAAAACTAATATACTGAAAACTATAGACGCCCACAACTGATGAACTTATTGAAAACCAAGGATCTCCTAAAACACAGTTTTTACCAATTGATAGATAAAAAATCTTACGGAAGTGGTGTCATAACAATATAAACTAAAAACTTTATACTTGGAGATTAATATTTCAAAAAGGAACCATGTTTCAGTCTCACCGCTAGGTCTATGATGTATATCCATGTCGGAACACTTCAATTTCAAGACATACAGCTGAACATAATTTATATGTATAGAAAGATAATAACGGAAACTTTATTTTTCAGATAGAACATCGTGGATAAACTTCTTCTGAAGCACAACTATTTTGAATAACTAATGCTTTATGTGATTATTTCTTTATACATGTCTGTATCATTCGCTTCCTCTTACCTTACCTTAAAGAAAACTTAATTTGATTGATACATCTAAACCCCAACCATCCAACCATCCACGGTGCATCGACACCGCCATTTCTCCAGATCCGTATGTGAAAATCGCCCTGTTGCAGGGCAACAAACGCCTCAAGAAGAAGAAAACGACCATTAAGAAAAACACCCTGAATCCGTATTTCAACGAATCGTTTGGCTTTGAGGTTCCCTTTGAACAGATCCAGGTAGACTACTGCGGCGGTCTACACATGCGCAGTCCCGCAGTTTCCTCCTCTCAATGTTTCACCAGCACTGTTATTTTTTACTCCCAATTTTTCATCTTTACGGCCTTGTTTTGGGTTTGATTTTCTTATCTCCACTTTTTCCTTTAGCTCTTACTTGTATTTTCCTCTATTTTTTCTCAATGATGTGATTTTTATACTTAAAGTTTGTTTTCTACTGTAGATGTGCTATGTTTTGCCAACTCTATTATTATTGTTTGGTATGTATGCGAAGCTTGCATAGAGGTTAGAGTTTTAAGTCTCGTTCACTTTCTTTTAAAGTGAATTTAATTGTCACCTGATTTTGCATAATGTAAATTGAGAGATGGATACCTAAAAGTAAAAACTAACTTAAACAATTAATCAACGACGTTTTTATGATAATCTTACAGTTTTAAGAATGTCAATAGATTTAACGGTATTCAAACTTTCGAAGCCTTTCACTTTTTCTAAGAAATAACCATATAGTCTAACAGTAAATTAAAACAAGGAAGCCTTTTCAATAAATGCACTGATTTATTTTACTTTCACTGCAATAAAAATATATCATTTATACTTTTTATGTATTTCTTGAAATTTAGAATTGCGCGTTACGTCTTTTTTATTAGGAGAAAAACCCTGAAAGTCTGATATCTTCAATTTAGGATCAGTCTTAGCATACATAGAGTTTAGAACAAATTTGCCTCAGACTACATCAGCTTACAACCCATCCATAAAAGTTTAAAAGGTACTCTTGGGGTTTTTATCATGATTCCTAACCAATAATTTACTTTACACCATTACAGCAAAAAGAGTTTAAAACCAACTTATCGCTTAATCTCCATAGATTCACCAATTAAGATGTTGACTTAGAATAAATTGAAGGATAACGTATTTGCGACTACCCTTATTAATTATCAAGATAGCTGTAATATCGTATCTGAACATTCTGTGGTCACAAGTGCTGAAGTCTTTAATAGGATGTGTATAAGAGCAAGGTTCACAGAAAGGGCGTTTTGGTAGTCTCTGAGACTCTCTGAGATTTCAGATTCTCAGAAAATTCCCACCTTGCATGGGTGTAGATAAGGCCGTCCATGGGTGACACCACAAAGGGTCGACTACTAGGAACGCTATCAGATCTTCCTTGATAGCATGTCAGCCCCACTCCATTCAGCCCATTCAAGGCTATGTCCACCCCCTCTATATTCCCATCTCCCTGTACTTCAGACATAATCCAGTATCTATGTTCCCACCTGTTTATTGTAGGGTCGCCCAGAGAAGCAGAGTAGGAACGACAACTAAAGTATCCTCTCAGCCCCCTTCCTGTTCCATCGTTATTTGCTAAGACGTTCATTCCCTTGTTGACCCCTGCTCCCACACACCCTACATTTGGAGCCAGTATGATGAACTTGTGTGGACAGTATTATGCCACCCTACACACTTATATAATGGATTCAATTCAACCAATGATGTCTCCTGTCTGTCTGTCTGTCTGTCTGTCTGTCTGTCTGTCTGTCTGTCTGTCTGTCTGTCTGTCTGTCTGTCTGTCTGTCTGTCTCTGTCTGTCTGTCTGTCTCTCTCTCTCTCTCTCTCTCTCTCTCTCTCTCTCTCTCTCTCTCTCTCTCTTTCTTTCCCCCTCTCTATTTCATTCTAAGTCTGTGCTACAGAAGTAAAGTATTAACGAGGCTAGTTATCTTTTAGCCAAACTTTTCCTTAAAATCATGATTTAATTTTGTAAATAAAATTGTGTACATTTTCTTGTACAGAACCGTAAAGTATTGTTTTTACCCATCCCTTCCCCCGTATTTGTTTTTTTTAATCGTAGATAATCTGATGTTAGCTTACATCTTAACCGAGTAAGGTCTCCTTTTTATACTATTTTCTTTTCCACTCATTTTTATTGCGATTCACGCTATCTTTTCTTTATCCCCCCTCCCCCTTTCCCATGGTTCATCTAGAACGATATGGAGCCATTTTCTTTTGACTTGCACGTTTTCTTCCTAAGCTTTGGGATCGGGACCCAAATATGACGCCATGACCATGTTTTCTCCTCAGCATACGAATGTTTCTAATTTTAGCGTCATTGTCAGTGCGGTTTTCCCGATCGTTTTGTTTTTGCTTTCGATTTTTTGTTTGTTTAAACCAATCCTTGTTTTAACTATGTTTAATTTTTTATCATTATATTTACAACTTAATTCAATTCCAACCAATTGACGGCTAGCTTACTTGAGTTGATCCAAATTATTTTAAGCCTCGTTTGTTTTCTGTGCAGCCTAATTTTTTTCTTTCTGTTTTTGCTTTGCGCCCTGTTTTCTCTCCATGCCCGTCGATCCCTCCTTGGTCCCGGTGATGCTGTCTATCATTACGGCGCCTGTGTGGAACAGACCCCTATGTTAAAATATCCTTGATGCTCAATGGGAAGCGAGTAAAAAAGAAGAAGACCACCATCAAGAAGTGCACTCTCAACCCCTACTATAATGAATCCTTTACCTTTGAGGTTCCGTTCGAACAAATCCAGGTACTGTGTGTGTATCAATAATTAGAGTAAGTTTGTTACCCGATCGGCCATCTGTGATATTTTAGTGCTTACGATATCATTGTAGTGTCTCTAATTGGTCATCTATGTATCTGTGTGTATCGTACAACTGAGCGCTTGGCCAACACCCATGGCTCCGGCTTTGTGATCGATAGTACACATGTTAAACTTTCTGTCTCTGCCAGAGCCACCAATAGGTAAACTAGACCATTGAGGTGACAACTACTATCACCTTTAGGTTACAAATAGGCCTGTCTTCTTGTTGACTTTAAACTGAACCTACATAATACTAGTTTGCACAACCTCTAGGCATGAACACGTGTAATACTACCTTATAGAGTATCTAGGGTTTCCATTAGAAACTAATCCCTATCCTTTATACCTACCTTCAAATATGATATATGAGTCCTACACTTGTTATCTAAATCTATCTTGAAATTTATCCCACATGCTGCAAGTTTGCGCATGGAATCCAAAAGCTAGTCTAATGTGACGTCATGTTCAAAATATTGAACACTTCGTTCACCATTAATGTGTTTGTAACCACAATTTTAGACAAACATATTATCAAAAGCGTGTGCAGCCAAAGTCTATATCAATGGACACACAGTTTTCAACAGACGTTAGAGTTTATTTGTGAATGCTAGCTCTAGATTCGTAGCTGGTCCAAGGGGTTACCATCTCGTCAAGCAGCTTTAAACACATATGTTGTACGTTTTCTAGATTTTTCTAGAAGAAGGCAATGTGGACACTGGCTGGGGATGGAGCCTCGGACCTTCTGCTGGCCAGTCCAGAGCACTAGCCAACTGAGCTACTAGCGCTAATAGAGACATAAAATATATGAGATTTACATATCTACATTAATAGGCATATGCTATGCTGTTCAGAGAGATTTTTTGAACATTAGACGATACGTTACTGTGACGTTGAAGAAAGCAATTTGTTCATTTAATCACACATACTTGTGTTCTAAGTGGTTAAACTTGTAACCAGCGTATGGCACTGTCAATGTCATCCCACATTTCCATAGAGTGCTCCCTCGTTGTCGTAGATCATTTGGCCTGAGTGTGCAGTCTGTATGTACTGAATGTATTCTAGTGGCACCCTGCATCAGTCTGCAGTAGTGACTTCTATACCAGAAGGACCGTAAGCTCAAGTGATGCGCGATTCCTCAGGGCTTGTTAAAGCTGGCAACTTGGCTAGACAGATCACAGCTGTATCAACCGCAGAGCTTGAGCTTACAGTCCCTTTGGTATGAACGTCAATTGGCTGCAGTTTATACTGCTACCAGAAATCTGCCCTCAGCTTGCGTAACTCTCTCTGATGTTGCTAGAGTTATCTTCTGTGTTATGTGAAACACGTGTCATGTTTATTAACATGAAATTTCAAACCAGAACTGGTGATTGAAACTCAATCCATTCGCTTTTTCTGTTGTAGGTTCCATGTTTAAAATGTGTTCTTCTTTGGAGTATGATAATTCTAGGGACTAACTTGAATCTTCTTCTGCCTTGCACACGTCTATGAGATATATTGTTACATAAACTTACTAAGATTCCCAAATCGAATCTTTCTAAACCAATTTAGAGTTTATGGAGTGCAAACCACCAAGTTAACTGAAGAACGCCTCCTTTTATGGTTGATTACCTAGGAAGTTCAGGAAACCTTTTATACGTTTAAGATTTTTGTGTAAAAATACCCAAGAACCAAGAAGCTTTCTTACTTTCTTCAGTTCTAATTTATTTCCTATAATCTGCCATTGACTATCTGGCTGTCTACATCGATTCAACTTTAGATCTGATCCTTCATTCAAGCTATACAGTGTGTCGCTCCCTACCCTTTGCCTGAGAGATAACATCAACGACGACAATTATTGTTCACATCTAAGCATGTGTAATTTAAAGCTATATGCTCTTGTCCCTCGGTTTTCATCTAGTTTAGCTAACAGTGTCATTCTAAAAACACTACCTTCTCTGGAGCTATGTTAAATTTGTTATTAATTCCTTCAAGCATGTTGCTTTGTTCGACACCTAATTTTGATTTTCTCAAACTGATCCATGTCATCTAGATTGTAAATAATTAGCTAGAAAATCATGGGCATGCTGCCTGAAATAAAATTGGTGTACAACAGTTTAGCTTCGATTGCGCACTTTGTCTGATTGGCTTAGGTTTATCTCCCCTACCAATTTAAATAGTTAATGTTATGAGTCTAAGAAACTATACCTGATGTCCAATGGCGATTTTGCACTATTCTCTCCCTAGGTTTTCTTTCTCTATTACAACTTGAAGTACTTTGGCTTAAGGTCTCACCACATAATTATTTGATTGTTGAACAGTCTCATACTTTGGATGTTCTTCATTGTTCAGCTTAAGTGATCACTGTTTATGGTCTAAAAGTCCAGATTAATTTTGAATAAGTTTTATTTCCCGTCTGTCTAAATATGTCTTCAAGTTCCAGATTCAGTGGAATCTTCTCATTCTCAGCTAGACCTTCATTTCTATGTACCTCTCAGGGGCTTTCTCCTGAAAACAGTTATCTGGAAGTATTAACTTAGTTGCATAGATGAGATATTAGTTCATCTATATGTAATTTGCCATTAAAATGTTGGATCGGCCGCCTTTTCATTTGTATCTATCTCTAGTTTTTCGGGGGAGATTTCAAGACTGAAATAATTCCCATCATTCGTTGTTTTTCCACATATCGTGTAAATAGGTCCCGAAATCACTTAATTCGACTTTCGCACCTAATTAAATGTTTGCCGTTTTGTGAATTCCTGTTGGCCTGTTGATCTTTCCGTGTGAATATCCTAGAGTGTTCTTTTGCAAAGTTTACCTCTGTTTGTGTCTGTACTCACAGTTGTATGGCAGTGTCTGCAAATAGGGCGAACGGAAACAGATAGAAGAATGTAAGATTGATTTTTCTGTGGCTGATCGATTTTGTAAGATATTATTCAAAGCCTTATTCGACTTTTCGCCGATCAAACTAGGATTATAAATCTACAGAGAGAAAGTCGTTTACAACCAGGGTAGTTAAGTGAATAAACGCATTACCATGAAATACATAGTCACTGCAAAAATTGACAGCAGCAGCAGCAGTAGTAATAGTAGTAGTAGTAGCAGTAGTAGTAGTAGTAGTAGTAGTAGTAGTAGTAGTAGTAGTAGTAGTAGTAAGTAGTAGTAGTAGTAGAAGCAGTAGTAGAAGTAGTAGTAGAAGTAGTAGTTCCACTGAATCTGGAACTTTGTATTTTAAGAACAGAGTATTTACTTTTGTTAATGAAAGTATCTATTTGGGTAAATATTTACACGAAATAAAATTATTTTATACGATAACATACGTAAACCTTTTGTTTTTCAGACAAAATAGCATTGAAAATCGTGTTAGAGGAACCCTCGTATAATGATCTTCGCGTTTCGTCTTTTATCTTTAGGATTCTTACACTGGCAAGCAGGTAACATTATTTCAAGGACTCCAGTGGTTGATTTGTCGCTTGGAGGGATTTAGTATAATAATTATGTTTAACAATAGATTTTATGCACTTTGCAGCGTGTGGACGCAATGGGCTCAGATATTTGGAGCTTTGATTATGATTTCACCACAGAAGGATTTATAGCTACATGCCTTTTTAAATCGATAAACGAGGTTTTCGCTGAGAGAGATGTAGCAACCACAAAAAAGTCGTGCCCGTTTGTATATACGATTGTTCCGGAGGGATTTAAACCATATGCCCATTTATATATCTATGTTTAGGGAGTTAATCTCAGAGGGACTTTCCTTCACTACGGTGCTTGCAACATAATGTGATTCCTCAACAAGGAATAAACATTAATACCGCCCTTGTGGGTTGACGCTTACTATCATTGCCCGGTCTTTTCCCACAGAAATAAAAATGGACGGCCACGAAAAAATGATTTCCCTTTTCTTTCGTTTGGTTCAAAACTTTTCATTGGTTTGAACATAGTTATCCTTTCTGCATCTGCATTTTTTAAAATCAACCTTGGGTGATGTTCTGTTGCTTGCGCATTCCCATCCTTTTGCTTTTCTATCTACTTACTTATGTAAGTCTGACTGCATGCTTGTTGATTGTCCTCTTTGTTTATTGCATGCAACTCCCTAGAGGCTTTTTCGTTTGGTGTTGTAATAAATGTAGCCCTTTTTAAACATACATCTATAGTAATTACATTTTGATTGTTATTTAAAAAAACAACATGAACATATTTTACTGAAATCAGTCCAAAACGTTTATTGTATCGCGCACTTTCTGTGAGATAAATTGATTTGTTATATTTTTAAATATTTAAATACATTGTAATATCCCTGAAGTACCTAATAATTATGTATTGATAAAATTGAATTACATAATAACTTTGTAAGATGTATTGCCATTTATAATCAACTCGATGTAACGGTAACGAATAAATAAGTTCAAATATTAAAGTGGAAAAGAATTGCTTAATCTTTTCAGATATTTATAATTTACTTCTGTGTAATTTTACTTTATTCGAGACAATAATAATAAACCTATGGAGTATACTCTAAATTTTACCTAGTTTTAGTGTCTCATCTTTTATTATTAACAAGCCCAGTACATGCAATAAAAGCGGTTACTTTAGGAACGTTGTGCTGTTGTAATCAACTAGACTATAATAATGATCAAAATACTTAGCACTGTACCGCTCTGTTGTTGGAAAGATTAGGTCCTTTTCGTTTGACTTTTTTTGGATAATATTAGAGATTTAATCCAAATTTATACCAGTAAACATTTTTTCTAAAGTTCACTATCTGAAATCTATGGAACTAGGCATCAATTCCAAAATAAAATGCATATCACTGATGTATACGGAGAGCTGTCCTTGATACGACATTTTGTATCGGCCACAATAATTATAATATGTATCACACATTTATTAAAGAAAAAAAATATTAATGTCTATGTACATTTAAAGGTCTTAAAAAGTTCCTAGTTTTCATAATGACCCAATTACCATTGTTAAAAGAAACTGACAGTAATATTAATCATTTGGTTCTCATAAATTATGGGTGAAACATCCAAATAGAGATTTATCCTAAACAGACGAATTAAATTTTTACTCCTTTAGTTTCTTTAACCCCCATTAAAAACAATTAGGTATTTACGATGCTTTTAAAGTTTCGATAGTTGTACCTGTCAGGAGCAATAACAACTAACAAATGCCTTCTCTGTGGTTTTCGTCTGACAGAAAGTGACGCTGATTATCACAGTGGTGGACTACGACCGTATCGGGACTTCTGAGCCAATTGGCCGATGCGTGCTGGGCTGTACCTCTTCCGGAACGGAACTACGTCACTGGAGCGACATGCTCGCCAACCCGCGCAGGCCCATTGCGCAGTGGCACACACTACAGGAAGTGCCAGAGAAGAGCTAAACCCGAGGCATCATAGCGGCTGGCACGGAAAACTCAAGAAAAAGGGAGAGAGAGACAGACAAGTGGCAAAGCTGACATATTTTGTAATAATTATTAGAGCAATGGCGATGATATGTGATTATTACCCAGTCATCTAAAAACATTTTCTGTTAAACAATGACAGTAGCTTTAGATACCACTTAAGCTCTAATACAGGGAAATAAGCAAATATTATTCAAAACTTTTCATTCAACAAAAAAAACAACAAAAAACATCAAAGATGTCTCAATAGCTTTAGTGGTATTAGAGACAAGAGGAAAGATATCTGGAAAAAAATGCCGTTTAACGCTTACAATCCTGTTGAACATATAATGTCTATATTGGAAATAAACTTTTATTTCACATACATTTGATACAAATAATAAGCATACCGTGACTATCATTCAGCTACTGAATTTACTATGAAGTAGAACGCCTCAAGAGATAGTCATGGTAACAAACAAAAACTCCTAAATTAGGACATTTTTATCATGTCAAATAAGAAATAAACAACTCGCCTTTTTAAAAAAAACCTGTGAACCTTTGAAGGAATTGTGACAATTCAGAATCTACAATGTAAAAAATGATCTATTTCCAAACTAACACTCAAGAGAAAAAATATATTTCAGCCCCTGTTAAATGTGTACTTAGATAATGCCTATAATACAATCTGTCAGTCCACACCTAGCAAGCACTTGTCTCTGTTGGTGCCAGTTAATTTGATGTGTGCGGTAGGTGTGATACGATTGGAACCCACACCATCTGAGAGGTGGTTGAGAGAACTTCACGTTATCCTGGACAAGTCTATTGACTGATGTCAAAGAGCAGACAGTTTGATAGACACATAGAGGCGTCTGCCAGGTTTCACCTTTTAGAAGGTCTTGTTTTGCTGCTGTCTGTTTTTTTTTTAAATTTTTTTTTTAGTTTTTGAAATTTTAGTCACAAGGCAAGAAACTTCTGTGGCTCAACTTTTTCATAAAAGAAGGGAAATAATGTCACAATAATTTAAATTATCATATAGTCGTTTGCGCTAAAGATAAGACATGAGAGTTCCACGGAGAACCAGTTCTGATCATAGCAATATAATAATTTAACCATTCACTAAACCGAAAACCATTATTATTAATTGATGTATCACACTAATAACATTACACACGTTATGATTAAAATGATTTGACAAATATGTCTTTTGCCTTTTTGTGACCATACTATCTGAATAATTTGATTTTGGATTGTATTCAGCCCAGAACGTTTTAGTTAGTCACAATATCTTTTCACCCTTTCTAACACTTTCTTTGTTGTTTAAAGAAACTCAAATCAATTTTCAACAAAGTACAAACTGTTTTAGTTTTGGGTTATATTCAAACCATTCTATTTTAGTGACTGATTCTTTGCATCTGCCCATATATGTTTCTTGTCCTGTACACACTGATCCCCCATTGATGGTGATAAGTATTCTTGGCTTTCAGACAAAACTCTTAACGTTCTCATCTTGTCATCAATCTGGCTTTATTTTGTGGAAAGTGTCAAACTCTCTGTACAAAAAGGTGATGTTATTTAGTAGAGATGGAGACTGCAAATAATTATTTCCAATCTGAATTTTGAATCTATCACTCCACTTCAATGCGTGATGATTAAAATTTTGTGACATTTAAAAAAGTAAATATGCGATCTTATTCTTCAGCTCTACCTAGATGACCTCCTACATTCAGTTATAAAACAATATTATATACAACTGTATCAATTTTAATATTTTTCAACATCTAGTTTTGACCTGTAATTTAGAACCTCATTTATTAATTAGTACTGTCGCACGACTTGAAAGTTTTTTATAACACATTTTCGTATACTCTACGATTTTATAAAATACTTTCAGATATATTTTGGCCTTATTACCTGAAGTATCTTTTTGGAAATAAATTGAAATCTTGAAGTGTGAGAACTGGCAATGAAATGTATTTGCCATCTTTAATGTACTACGCAAAAAATTGCAATAATGGTCTCATAAACCATTATACATGTTTAGGATATAACTACTGTCTTAGTCTGTTGTTAAAGAAGGACTTCTTTCAAATTAGATTCTCATAGATCTGTATGTTAATGTTAGATGTATTGCTATAGTAACTAAGTTTTTGTTGCAATTTTCATATTATTTAAATCATTTGAGACTGAAATTTAGCTCCCTGTCTAGTTTTAGACCTGTAGTGTTTAAAAAAAAGCGGTTTTAGGCATGCCTGAACACGTTTTTTTGTTTCTCGCTGTATAATTGACTTGATGGCAACCCTATACATTTGTAGCTGGTGGTTAAAAATGTTTTAATGTCACATCTATTATTGTCCCATGTTTTCTTTCATTTACTTGAGTATTTAGTAAAGTTAGTATGATATTCACAACTCCCTACAAAATTTGTGTGCTGGTCTTGGAAAATTAGACACATTGGCTGAATCAATTGAAATATGTTAATTTTTTTTTGGTAAAAAAAAAGGATTAAGTCAATACATATACTGACGTGATAGCTAGAAAAAGCTATTACTCACTAAAGAACTGATATATTTGAAAATAGTTTTTTGTTCTTACATAATTATTCATGAAACGCATAGCTTAAATAAGCATCTGAACATAAGTCATTTAAATTCCAAAACTAATTATCTCAGGTCAACACACATTAAGTTCCCCCATTGAATATTCACGGGTGTCCACTTTTTCTCTCATTTCTGATTTCATTAATGGTCGTCATATGACATTATTTTGTTGGAATTTAATTTGACCATTACCAGGGCCCACCCACCTACTTTAGCAACAGCAGCTATTCTTAGAAACTGCGTTGTCTTCATAATCTGTACATAGTCACTTCCCTCGCTCCAGCGGAGCGATTACAACTCCAATCATTTTAATATGTTTCTTTTCAAGTGAATCTGTGATGGTTTTTTCTTGTGCAGCATGATCAGTCAAGTCATTTCATATTCAAAGTTTAAATTTTTCTTTTTTATTTGTTCGAAAAAGCGTTTTTGTCTTTCATAGTTCATTAAAACTCTTTAAAAGAAATTAAAGTTTAAAGAAAGCACAAATATAGAGTTAAAAAAAGTTAATTATGATGACATTCTTTACAGAACTTTAATTCACCTGAGCGAAAATTTAAGTCACAAAGAAATTCGTATAGGTAAATGTTATAAACTTCCAAAGAGTCAGAATTTACAATTATTTATATTCTGTCTGTTATTTCATGCTTGGTGTGAAATTGTGTTTCCAAAGTTTATATCCAAAAATGGATTCCTTAGACGTTTTAATCACAAGTTTTTCACCACATGTATACTTTTATATCATTCATGACTTTTTTCAGTTTGTGCAATATTTACGTACAATTTTACATTGTTTTACCATTGCCCTAAGGTTTTATTTGTAAGTAATTTTTATTTTCTGACTACTTTAACCCATCCTTGATTTTTAGTCATGATACAATTCATTATTTAAAGATAACCTAACATTACTCAAACCAAATTTTATTTGTTTTCTTTTTTCTTATTGTTCATTGTTAGCTTTAAGTTATTCAATTCAAATGTTTCAGTTTTTTTAGATTTATTTCTATGGATCGATTTTCTTGATGTCTCCTTCCTTTTCACTTAAATACACCAAGGCACTTACTTAAAATATTTTGTGTTATGAAAAAAAAAAACACTACGTCGATAATATCGAATTCAATTAATAGATTTATTTAGGTAAACGGGAGCAACATGTTTATAAGCATTTCTGTAGCAATCATTTAACTTGAAGTATATTTTGATATACGTGTGTCTTTTGGGGTCATAAGGATAGTGTGACGGTACGCGTACAACTCAAGTACAAGTCTCATTTCCAGTCTTAACATAAGTTATACGCTTACCTTGACGGTGTATTCAAATCACGTATTTCACATGCATTTAGACCCTTAATATGGGGAATAGATAAAAACATAAAAAATACATTCCCTAACTTGTTTTATTACCTGTCACATGCAAAAATAATTTTGAAACAAAACATTTTAACGCAAAGGTAGAATAAGAGAGTATTATTTTTGTGTTAACCGTTAGGCTCCATTTGATTTTATGGGGACATGAAATTTATTTAATTAGGTTGAATAAACGTTTTTTTTCGGACTGTTCATTTTAATGACTAAATAAACTATGTATTTTTGTTAGGTTTTCTTTGCGAACATACCGAGCTATCGCACCAGATGCTGATTGCTAACAGTGTTTGCACTTTCTAGATCTGGGTAAGGAGATGCAGTCACAATCATAGCAACCAAATGCCACGACTCGGACTCGGATGTTTCGTTGTTTTATTTATTTAATTACTTAATTAATTAATTATAATGGTTTTGTTTGTACCGTAGTAAAAGTATGGTGTTATTTCTATTATGGAAACTCTACTACTTAAATTGTTGCTGTCATAATTATTTACAAACATTAATTTTGTTTTAATAGTTTCACATTTGTAATTAAATCGTTTGGTATTTTGTGAATATTATTGACAATGACTGAACTTATTGATCAAGCATCTCGATAATAATTACCTCTGCCCTTCCAACAATATTCTCTGTGAGCATTTGAAATTCCATAACAGATTTTAGTGGTGTTAAAAACATTTCCGTAGCTCGATCTTTCTTGTTTTCTGTTAGACATCCAAAGCATGTATTGCCTCTGGGATGATTTGTGAGATAGAAAAGGTTTATTATATAAAACAGATTTTTAACCTTCAAGGCCAGTTCAAAATTACCGAGGAATCTTCATTCCCCGATACACGTATTTGAAATTTTCATTTGCCTTCTTACTGTTAGAACATAATCTTTTAAAGTTTCTACAATTTTATAAAATCGTCATATGTTAAGGCCTTCTCAACAAACTTAATTCCATCCCTGAAGGTTTTTAGCCAATGGTTTTGGCATAGGCTGCAATTCGCCATAAAGTCTCTACGTGCCTGTTAAAGAAAAAGCGGGAATAATAGTAGAATCAATCTAGACATAAAGTTTCGGAAGTACATGTATTCAACATTTCGATCTAGAACGATCCCCAATAGCTTGCGCATTAATACATTTACGACTGTGGTGGGGTCAAGAGTGAAGGTAAATAGTCCCAACAGTTTGCTTCCAACCAACAGTCGACGCTAGTGGCGTTATTGTGTCATGTGGTGGTTTGTCCACGTACAATTTTATTCAGTTGTCGCTGTTGCGTGTTGGGCAAAAAGTGATTAAAAAAAAACAACAAAAACGCTTTAATGGTACCTCTTGTTTTTTTTCACTGAGTCGCGCTATGTGTGTGTACTGTGGTTTATATTTTTGTCGTACATGACCTTTTTTTCATTCTTTGATCACTAATCAATTTGGTTCAACTTTGTAAAGTCTTGTGTATAGGCCCTAATGCTCGTGTCTTTATTTATCTCTTTAATTCTCACTTACCATACCATAATCACCCCGTGCTTCAATGCTTCAAACACTGGCGATTTCGCCTCCTACTAGTTAGGTCAGTGTCTGACCAGCTGAAAGTCATGGTATCCCCGCCCTGTCTCGTGTGTGACAGGACATTCAATTATCAGACGTTAGTCTTGGGACCTGTCAACAATATAGCCTAAATAGTGCTGCCGTTGGAGGTTAAACCAGCTCAACTCTCTCAACTCTCCCATAATCACCTTCTCTCTCCCTCTGTCTCTGTGTATTTTTCTATATTTCAAAACCTTTTCTTCTTTGTGTATCTCAATGTCTCTCTGCCAATCTTTCCCTATGTATTTTATTTATAATGTGAGTCTATCACCGTCTCTTGTCTTTAGTAGTATAGCGCCATCACCAAAAACATGCTCAACACAAATTAACCAAATTTAAAAGCATTTATTTCAATTATATAACATATTCACAACACGTTGACATATTATGTCAAATACAATTTACAGTTCACGGAAGAAAATAAAACAAAGAGATATCCCGAGATACACAAACACAAACAATATTTAAAACCATTACAAAACGACAACTTAAATCTTAGCAAAAGATAATGGTAACAGTCCAGTTTATTATTGTAAGGCAGTAATGTCTTTATCAAATTCATCTATTTCTAGAAAATAAATTGAAAATTCTAACGCTCTAATGGCAATTAAACACGATTTTTAAAGAGGCTTATTTTGAGCATCAATGTCAAGTTGTGAATAAAATAGACACCTAGGTTTCTTGATTTTAAAGCAGGTTCAGTTAGGAGATTAAAAAAAACTACTACTACTACTACTACTACTACTACTACTACTACTACTACTACTACTACTACTACTACTACTACTACTACTACTACTACAACGATAACTAGTATAAGATTTTAAAAGATTTCATACAATTTGGAAACAAAAGGAAGCACTATAAAAATATGTAACTGGAAATATAAAACTTTCATGTTTTGTACTGTTTTAAAGCTTCATCAGTAAAAGAAAACAGCAACTAAAGGAATATTGTAAAAAGCTTATTGACCGTATATTCATAACAACAATATTGTATCAATAAAAAATATTTTGTATATTCATCATTTTATCCATAATGTGGCAATTACAAGAAAAGAGAAAAGTTGTGTTGCATAGCATTCATTTAAATGTCGCGCTTATCGATTTTGTGATGTTTTCTGATTCTTTACGTCTGTTTAACTGGAAAGGAAATATTTGCCCCTCAATCTTTCATTTTACATCAGAGCGGATCAGGTGAATACAAATTTCTTTTTTAATCATTGTCCATATCTGCTCTTTCTGTCGGAATCTAGAATTTATTTATGTTTGGGTGACGCGGGCAGTTCTGAGCTTGTTTGTCTTCAAGAATAACCGCCGGCATATTGACAAAATAAATTAGGCCTTAGATTGAAGAAGAATGATTACAGGTATAAACGACTGCATTAAATAAAAGGTCTGTCCACATTTGTGTTTAGCATTCTATATAGTTCAGCACACTTTTAATATTTTACCTTACGCCTATAATCATAGTAGTAAATTCAAAAATATTAGCGTTTGTTTCTATGGAAATGTTTGTGTATCTTGTGTTAAACGCCAGTAGTTTAGCCAATAACAATCTAGGCAAACAAGCAGGAAGTGCGAGGTTTAAATCTTAGCTGGTGCCGAGGTTTTTGTAGGGCGGCGTAACACTAATCAGGGATTTTGTTTTTACGCTGGAGACTTCCAACAGATATGATTTGGTTGCCAGAGATCTTGGCTTTTTTTGTCTGGCGTTAAGATCATGTCACATGCATCAAGCGCTGTAATTAGCTTAACGTGCACCTTAGGCTCTGTGACGGTACAATCTTCAAGTTGTGGACTTTTTAAAGCGCTGCGCTTTGAATAGAAAAAAGATACTTACATTGCTATTCCATACTTAACGCGTAAATTCCTGCCATTAACTAGAAGAGGTTAAAAACTATAGTAAAAAAAAACCCAGCAGCAACAACAATAACAACAACTACCGCAATTTGATCTAACATAAGTACACTTTCGTCAGGAAAGCTCTCCTTTTGTTTCACGTCCGATAAGTCTAAAGAAAAGTATGTAACGGCGGACACCCGGGACGTGCTCAGTCGCTTTGTACTAAGACCGACCAAATCAATAGGGTAAAAAGGACGCCATAGCGGAGATTGAACCACGGACCTCCTGCTTCGGAGGCTGATGTTCTACCCCAGGGTTACCGCGCCCACTTTTTAATGTCTTTTATATCTGCATTTTATTGAAGTTGGGAATATTTCAGACTGCCTAGTTTGGAATATGCCCTTTCAGCCCACCCTCTGTAAGTTAACACACTCTTAAATTATTATTTTTTTTTAAAGAGAGATCTTGTAAAATGACAATGCCTAATCGCCACCAAGTTCTTAACTAGCATGCCTGTAAAACACATGTACTAGAGTCTAATACAGACCTAATATTTTTATAGCATGTGGGGAAATTGCTGCACTCCCCCTTTATAATAACGTGGCTAAAAGTCATAGTTCAGCTACAGCCCACTTTTAGCCATTCCCACTAATTAGATCAGTTTATCACTACAATTATTGTCCAAGGACTTGAGAAACGTTAGGATTTGTGCTCTATGATATAATTAAAAGTACACGGACAAAACCATACAAATAGTCCCTTTATGTCCTCGTGTTTATACCAAGTTCAAGACCTTTCAGCTGAACTGGTAAAGTCGTGGTTTGAGTTACATACAGAGTAGATCAAAGGGTAACAATGTTTTGCGGTCATTATTGTGAAAGTCCGCGAAGAATGTCAAAGATTGTAGTGTACATGCATGTAATTATCAAGGTGCGAGGTATTAAGTCAGCATGGCACCGTGAGAAGGTTATAAAGTGCTACTGAAGTTTACTAGACATCCTTTGAATATCAAAATACATCTTACAATCAGGAGAATCATTGGCATTGTCTATTAATGCTCTGGGCTGAGCAGCACGAGGTCCCAGGTTGAATCCTAGCCAGTATCTTTGTTTGCGTGCAGGAGAGACGCTAGCTCTGTCTGTGTGCAGGGTTCTTGGGTAAATTTAGGGTATCGTGAAGGTATTATCAAGGCTTTTTATCCGTTTTCCTCAAAACTTTAACGTTTAGTGTTGACTTCTCTGCTGTAACCGAAGCAAGGTACTCTTTTCTACTTTAACACATGGATCTTGTTTCAAACCACTATTCTCTTGTCGAAATTACCTTTTTCTTAAAGTAACGCGAAACCGTATCGGTCTTGAGCTTGTGCTATTATCTTTACAAAATAATTATGACTAACTTCTGCCTGTATCTCCATTTTTGTCTCTCTGTCCCACTGATACTTTTCTTACTTCTCTGTATATCTGTGTGTTCTTGTCTCTCTCAGTCTCTGACTTTCAATATACATATACTCTGTATATGTGTGTCTGACCGACTGATGTCAATCGGAGTGACTGACTGTATGTCCGTCCGTTTCTCTCAATTTCTCTCTGTCTCTGTCACTCCATCTTTCAATCTCGCTACCTCTCTATTACCGTTGTCCTTTCATCTGCAAATGAAGTAAACATTAATCACAATTCATGGGGCTAATTTTCAAGCAATAACAATATATTTAACTTATTATTCTAATTTTGAAGCTAATCTTGCTTAATTGAAGCTACTCCGTCGCCTAAACAGTCAGGGCACTGAACCTATGGCCCCGCAGGTCACAAATCGCTCGGACCACAGGCCTATATATCTGGGACCTCTGGACATGGACTGGTCACATCAGCCCAAGCGTTCTCGACACCGAAGAAGCAAATCCCTCCACACAAGTCACTGCAGCAACAACTGCCACTACAACTCAGCCAAGATGATGAAGCAGCTTGTGATCATTGCAGCCCTGGCTTGTGGTAAGTTGGGCTCCATCACCACTGTAGTTTTGTCTCGGAGAATCTCACCACTCTTTAGGTTTTTTCCCCTTGTTTATCACATTCGTATCTCAAGTATGCACAAAACACAATCTATGTCTGAGGATGATTGAGTACATAAAATCACGAAGATAGAAAAGCAAGTACTTGTGTTGCAGCAATCATGCGGAAAGCTTAAAATATTCCAGGTTATGCCACTTAGTTATCGCATCTATCAAGTTTTGCGAAAAACATCAAGCTTTCAGCTAGAAAATTAACCTTTCTATTATTTGGAAGGTTTTTAAAAGAAAAGTTTATATCTTATATAACCAACAATTCCTAAACCAAAATTAATTTTCCCCGTTGTCATTCCCTAGGTCCTGTTTATTTCACCTTATTACACTTACAGGCTTACTCGCAGACTACCCTATCTGTTTCTCTTTACAATATCAGATTTTCCAACCAAACCAGATATTGATGTTTACGTGTTATTGAAATGAAGGCGGTTGAACAATGTTCAGACTGATTTTCACTATGGTTTAAAGAAGAGGGTAGCAGCCTTAGTTATCTTAAACCCTACACGTACAATCCTCACCGTAAAATCTTTCATTATTTCCCACTCTCTGCTAATACTCTGTCCCCACAACAGCCGTCCTGGCCGACAACTACAACTGCGGCAAGAAGGGTGATGTGTTTGAGTGCTTCGAGTCCGCCGCTGCCGACAGATTCTGCCTGACGGGGGGCGCCGCTCCGGTCGTTGTGTGCGGCAAGTGCAGGAAGAAGGCAGACTATTGCACGTGAGTACACTATCTGTGTAACTTTGCGCTCTAGCGAGCTAGATCTAGCAGTTTGCAGTATAGGATACCTCACAGGAACCTTAGAGATATATAGAGAGAGACAGAGAGAGAGAGAGAGAGAGAGAGAGAGAGAGAGAGAGAGAGAGAGAGAGACAGAGAGAGAGAGAAAAAAAAGACTGAAAGAGACTTAGGAAAACTTTTTATTGGACGCACATTATTCGATTAGAGATCACAACATGTAAGACTTAAAAACAAACTAAATAAGCATTTTACATTCACATGTAACATTATTGAAATTATACACTTCCAGACATACATAATTATTATTTAGAAACACATATAAAAGAATATACATACCCATATAAACACAACCCGCTAAATATAAAGATTTTGTAACAACCTGTACACATGGATTTTTATATATGTCTGCTCTGGCCCTTTTTTTATATCAATCTGTCACTTCTTTGGGGTGATTTATATTCACTATGAAGTGGGTAGTTTATGTCTGATGTTATACATTTAGCCTTATTATTATTGGGAGAGAGATAGAGAGGAGAGAGATAGAGAGAGAGAGAGAGAGAAAGAAAGAAAGAAAAAAAGAGAGAGAGACCTAAAGAAAAGTTATAATACATTCGTTGGTTAAACGTATTATTTGTGTGTTTGGAGGGGTCTTTAGATCTCAACTCTTTTATACCAAAGCTTTGACTTCTGTGCAAGCAGCACCATATGGGAGTACAAATCGCTTACCATTCTTTGAGCCATTCTAGCTTAGTCCACTATTTAGGAGAAAATAAAAGAGCTGTATAAGCCTTAACATTTGCGAGTGGCAGCTATGCCTGTCAAGACGTTGACGGCAATGAGCTACTGTTACAGAAATAAGTAAATGGTATAAAAAGTATTGCAGGTTTAATGTTAGATTGGCATAAATGTTTTTCAGATTAAATAAAAATCGCACTGCACCGTGTGGACAAAAAACGGCAGTTTGTGAATTTTTGACAACTTTAACCGCTCATTAATCAATATGAAACATCCTCTCCCAATACATGGCTATACATGCTTAAGTTAAACACTTTTTATTAGATAATCCGAAAGTTTATTAACGCCGTGTTTGTATTATGTTTCTGCATGGATATAAATTATGCACTATGCCCTTACTAACGCAGCAAAAGGTCCAACCTTTGAATCTGATCTTGAGCCCATATCTTCTTATACTTTTCTGCAATAAAATGCAATATTTGTAAGGGGCATATAATAAAAGGATATTAAAGGAACATTAAAGGAAAGTTAAACAAATTGAATAGTTCTTAAGGCGTATCAAATTAATGAAATTATTATCAAAGTAACTGAATGCATATCATATATCAACTAACGTATATACTTTTTAAAACTCCCAATCATGGTTCCCCTCTCCTTGTGCTCCAGTAAGGGCCTGAAGAAGTCCTCACGGCCCGAGGTGGACTGTGGACCTGACTTCGCTAGCACGCCATGTACGACGGCCAACTCCGCCGTGCCCGCCTTCTTCTAGTGGGCCAGCCCGCGCTCTGGACCATGGGTATGTGCCATTGGCTCTTAGATCTCTACCAACAGGGTTGTAAAGAGTTGGTTACTTTTCGTCCAACCCCAGCACTGCATAGGCTATAAATTATTGTGGAGGGCCCTAAAGATAAACGCCTGATAATTTCATAGCGGGGATGCCAGATTACTGTATCAGCCAGTCACATTATAATTACAATAATCTAATGAGTAGGGGACGAAATCGGACAAGTAAATTTTTGACCGGCAGTGGGTTTCGAACCGGGGTCCTCCGAATTAGGAGACCAACGCTCTACCATGGTACCACCTGAGCCAGTTCGCCTCACTCTGTACCTTCAGAACTGTCAGCTCAGTTCACTCACCTTTCTGTGATTCCTGTTCGCTAGTGTCGGCAGCTAGGCAATCTTTATTAGGAGGAAGCGAAGCTATTTCTTACTTAAACGTTTAGCCCTAAGATTTTACAGTACGAGGACAGCACAAAGTGGGATGCTGCACCCATTACTTGGTTGATGACATGGTACTGACCCGATCCAACCATTCGGGAACAACGCAGCGACTAGATCGGGACTTAAACCGACACCCTTGTTTTTTAAAGCGCGTGCTCTACAATTGGAACACCCCATCTCCCATCTGGCAGCTGGCAAAAAAATAGTAAAGCTATATCGACTTACTTAGCTTCTTCTCTTCTCCAAAAGCATCCTGCTGCAATACAAGTTGAACGTAATTGTTAAACCGTTGACCCATTGTTAGGAATGTCATAAGATCAGATGTAAAGGAAAAGGCAATGCGTCTGGACAACCTAACCTCACAGCCTTTGGCATCTACCAATAAAAATGAGTCATGATTCCCCGCATACTGAGATAAATAAATAATTAATTAAACAAAACGTTTTATCGAAAGAAAAACAAAGAAATATTCCATAAATGATTGACGAATTAATTGGAATTCCTTATCTAACCGAAACTAAAGAAAACAAATGACAGAAGAGTCCACCATAATATGCGTTTCAGCTCCGCCATGGTCACAAACTAATGGGTTTTTTTTTTGAGCTGTCAGATCCGCCATGGTCACAAACTAATGTTTTTTTTTTTCGAGCTGTCAAGAATCAAAGTGTAAATTTTAGCCATATAATTATAAGGACATGTGTACAAAACAGCAGCTTTTATTAGGCATTGTTGACAGCTCTGTAGCTTGTAAAAATATTTCATCGATTGTATGACGGCATGGAGTTAAATGGGTGATTTATTTTAACGCAAAGAAAGGATTCCAATAAAAAAACAACTTCTTCTCTCTATAATAGACTCACGTTCTCAAAAAAATCTGCTGTATATGGCACAACCCTACAGAATTTCTTTGTTTGTATCAATGATTAAAAATCAAAGAATATACTTGCAAAAGTTGTCTTCTTTTACAATTACACTTTAAGATAATATTATAACGAAGAAGTTTTCCTATGCACTCGTTTCATTGATTGCAAGTCAATATAAACATGCGGAATGTTCAGTTATAACATTTTTTTCTGTTTTCGTTTGCCAGAATTCCAATTGAATCACGGACTGATCTTGGGGAAATCAGTTTTCACCACCAACTATTGGACCCTCATAAAACATTACGATCACTTTTGACAAATCGACTAAAATGTATTAAAGCTATCCTAAAATCATTCTTGGTTTGACTGATTTATGTGTGAACTGATATCCTTGTGCGTCTTGCTATAGGGACTTCGATTAAAATAAAGGTTTTACAGATTTTTTGGAAGCCACGATATCTGTTTTTGCCGGTTTATCAACTACATTACACCATCAGCAGTAAGTTTTACCTTTAATACACTCAAACTGTGTAAAAATTCAAATCATCACAAGATGATTCAAACAGCGCCAAGAGGGAGAATTGAACTCTGAAGATATTCAACATTGGACTCATATCTTCCAGCTAAATCATAATAAGTCTGTAAAATCGCATTCCATAATTTTTTAGTACTCAAGTCGTGGTATAACAGTTCATGTACCACCGTTTACAGAGAGCTGTGCATAATATGTGGACCTCACGTATTGTATAGAACTCTTTTTAAACTAAATTAAATCTAAAATAGTTTTTAAAAAGCAGCAAAAAACAACAACTAAATAGAAAAAACCCAACAACAACAACAAATAAACACACACGCATGCAAAAAAATAACATCAGCGTGTACTTAATAATGGTAAATTTCTTTATTGTGCGTTATTTTACTTCTAAAGTCTAGATTTATGCTCAGCAAGTCGGCGCATCCACTGCAGATTTTGGACCTCAGCAGGCGGAACAATCATTTAAGTGACACATTTGAAGCCAGAAACAGGTTTAACGTCTTAGAACCAGCCCGGCGCCGGCGGGGATTTCCACCGGACTCGGAGACTTAACAATAGATAACGAATAAAACGAAAGATAAGAAAAGAGGCCATGCTAGTCCCTCCCAGGACAGCCTGACTGATCGATGACCATGAACTTGCTGACGTCAACGCCAGCGTCTGACAGGTTGCTCTCCAGAGTTGCCAGGTTGGTCGGGGCCACACCCGGGTCTCTGGTCAGGATCCAAGCAAACTCTGGGAAAAGGGGGTGGGGATTAGGGTGGGTTTAAAAAAAAAA
>RQTK01000308.1:143833-172339 GCA_003991915.1 Elysia chlorotica
TTTAAAGTAATAATTATTGTTGTAACTAAAAAGATTCTATTTTAAACCTTTAACACCACGTTTAAAGTTTTATATTAAAAACAAAACAACATTTATAATGATTATTATGAGTGGACTTATGTAACCAAATCTTTTGCCTTCAGTTATAAATATCGAAAAACGAATCATGGTCGAACTAACAGGTTGATCCTGACGGTGCCTGCGTTAGTAACACTGATGTCATCCCCATCCTCTCCGTATGTTGCTGTGGTACAGTCCAGGCCCGCCTCGAAGATAGCAGGGAATCTCTGGTACTCGTACCACACTCCCAGGTACTGATTATATATACAGGCGCAGAGGTTGAATTGTATATAACATGTTATTTGGAGCATTATGAAAATATATTACAACAAATATAATTACTAGTACTATTACAGAATACAGTATACAGATATATATAATAATTATTCCTCCTTGAAGGAAAAATTAAAAATTTATTTTCTTCATACAAAAGACGAAAATAAAAAGTGTACATCGATAAGAAAATAAAAATAAAGGCAACATTTTGACCAAAATATTAATATTGTTATACTTTATGTTTTGGATAGAAAGAGAGAGGCAGAGAAAGAGAGAGATGGTAAAGGAAAATAAATAAGGAGACAGACATATACACATTCCCAGACTAAACATTTTGGAAAAAGATACATAGAGACAGAAACCTTGCATAGACTGTTGGTGAAGAAATAATTAACAAGAGAAAGAGAGGCCGAAATCTAAGACAGGAATATAGGTAGTGGTATATAGGGATAAATATATAGATGCATAGATTAAACATACATAATTATCTGAGAGGTAGATAGATAGATAGATAGATAGATAAATAGATAGATAGATAGATAGATAGATAGATAGATAGATAGATAGATAGATAGATAGATAAATAGATAGAAAGATAGATAGAGAAACAGATAATTATAAAGAACTGTAGATAGATGCATAGATTGAGATGCATTCGGGAGAAGGGAGCGGTTTGACTACTGCTCATTGGACTTTGAGGGTTGTTGATTGTGTAATGATTATTACTGTATAATAATTGATTGCCATATAAACCGGCGTCGCTTTCCAATCAATGAAAAATACAGAGATGGAGAAGATATGTGAGTGTGTGTATGTGTGTTTCTTTGTCATAGTGTGTCGGTAAACCTCCGTTAAGATTTTTTTAGTTACTGATGAAGCCAATAATATTAGGGCCAAACGGCTCATTCATGAAACTGTTCTTTTTCACTTTTTATACCTGTATGTAGGAGGAGGCTTAGTTCTTACGCTTGAGCTAGTTTGCCTTCCTCATCTTCCAGTTACGACAAAGAAAAAATACAACGACCCCCCCTCCCCGAAATATTTTAAAATATAGAGAGTGAATCAATAAGCCTACCTAGAGCGCAAGGCGCGTAATTAGATAGTGCTCTGATCTTAAAAGGTGGACCTTCGCTGTTCAAATCTCAAGTGCTGCTACTGACTCCGTACTAAGTTTTGAAAGAACTTAAACACACTAAATATAAATTTTAAGTTTACCTGAAACCTTAAACAAACAAACAAACAAACACAAATTTCACCACTTACTTGAGCCTTGTCCAGAGTTGACTGGGCAGTAACCGTTGGACATTTCCCCAGGCCCAAGACGATACCACAGTGGGAAATCCCGGTGGAGATTGCCAGAATAAAGATCACCAGTAAGAGAGCTTTACAGTCCATGTCTTTATCTATTTGTGTGCCGTTAACAGAAAGCAAAATTTGAACAAGTTCTAGTAATGCTTTCACCTTTCTGACCAAGAGCTAAATTTTGGTATTTGTAAACCAGATGAACTGCAAAGCACTCAAGCTGTTAGTCTTTAGCCGGACACGTTTGAATCTTGTTTATGAGCTGATAGCAACTTATTTATATCTGTTGTATCTTTTAAGATAGAAGAAATAAATTATACAATTGGCCCATTAAAAGAACATTAATATAATAATACCAACACCGTTTTCCTTATATTACTTTCCTACATAAACAATAATTAGCTAGAAGTATTCAGGGTGCGCACTATTTGGGTCACAAAATACTGACCGTCGTCCAATATAAAATGGACACAGCGCTACCTTGCAGTGGCCCACACAAGCTTCAGTGGTGTATGCAAGGGGTAACTCATTTAATTACCTGTATCGATTGACTTGGGCCGAAAGAAAATCGTATATTACATATTAGTGTTGATGCAACCCATATCACACAGTTGAAACAAAGACTGTTAGCTAATTAAAGCTTTTATAAAAAAATAAAGCTTCATTAATTTAAAAATCATCAGTTCAATAAAAGATCTAAAGTTTAGCTCTACAGCTCTAATCTTATGTTCAATTGCTGGTTCAAGTTTTCAAGGCCTTTTCTTCCCATCACATGCTGAATCTTACTAGGTTTGGTTGCACTGTATCTCAATCTGGTCTGAGTACACCTCTCTGAACTTGACCGATGGTCAGTGAGATGGGATGAGCTACACTCAAGTGATTATGACCATTATTTTCCACCCGGAAATCACCAGCCTGTCTACTTTTTACCTGAGCGCTTCTACACAAAACAGTATTGTGAAATTGGTATTGGAGCAAAATCTAATTACCTGTTTTCTACAGTATACCAGTCAATGGCTGGCTACTTTAAAACGCATCTAGTGTGCTTTATTGTCGACATTTTCGATTTAAAAAATTATCAGGTTAGAACAATCTGTGAAGAGATTAGAATCATTATCTGAAAAATAGTCAAACAGCAACTGTATTTTGCTATCGGTTTTAAAACCTGTGTTTAAATCTCAGATTATTGTGTGGTAGATAAATATCACCATAAGAGTGTCATTACTTCAAGGTTAACATAACACCCTTTTGGACAGGAAACTACGCCGTGATAAAGTTATGTCCAACTAAAGCCACATTCACAAACGCGCCCCCGTGACTGGACATTGTTAGTGATGAGAATAAAACTACTTCCACCTTGTTTCTCATTTATGTAATGGGCGAATATGTATTTGGGTGGACTTCAGAGCATTATGGTCTCTTTGTTTGTTCTTTTTATCACAACGTAGTTAGAGTTAATGTATTGGAATAGCCAGCTCGGATGCTTGATGCTTAGATTATGCAGCATGATGACCTTTTTGTTACCGCAACCATTCAGTTAGGTGGTCGGAATGACACTGTTTTGGTGTTAACAGTGTCTTGTCTGATTAGTGTGAAAGTAAAAGTGCGCCGTATCATAACTGCGCACGTCAGCCCTGCGGTTTAAAACTCCCCTCCACTCTCTCTGTCTCTCTGTCTCTCTCTCTCTCTCTCTCTCTCTCTCTCTCTCTCTCTCTCTCTCTATCTCTCTCTCTAGTAATTTACATTCTGCGTTGCCGATCTTGAATCTCTTTCTTGCCACACCCTGTACTACGCTGTCGAAGCAGCTTTATAAGATCTGTGTGGAAACAATGAGCCCAAAGAAATTCATGAGATTTTGATATACCAATAATTATTGAATACCTGCTTGCCGTTCTAAATTCTAAAAGCTCTATGGTTTCAATACAATAGGTGTGTCCATAGAACAAAGAAATGTCTGTATTACTTTTATATACATATACATATATATAATCAGATATATAATACAATATTTGATCCTTACTTAGTTATTAAAGCCTTTACCCAGGAGTCTCAAAAGACGCCATATGCGTTACTCTCGTCAGAAAACTTTGTCTCGTTCGTTTTTCTTGTGCTGTTTGTCCATGCAAAAAAAAACAAACAAACAAAAAACGCACCCCTAAACAGCAAACGAAAAATAAACGAGACGAAGTTTTTTTTAGGAGAGAGGCGCCATTGCGTCTCGAGACACATGTGTAAGTAAGGACTAATGATTTTTTTACAGCTCTTAATAAATTGATATAAGATACTACGTATTTTCTTATTTTTCTTATAATTGAAACTCTGCTTATTTGTAGCCATTAGGTTATGTGCTCTTTTTCTTGTGTCTTATATTTATCTGAACGGTACAGTTTAACTTAACGTAGGCTATTCAATAATATTTACATTAATGGTTTATTTTTGTCTTCATTAATAATAATAATAAACTAGATTTGTCAAAGGAGACACACATAGCAAAAAAACATCTGCCCTTGTCGAAAATCGGCCTACACAGCTGAGGCCCCCTCTTCATTTTACAATTAGAGATCATTACCAACGAAAGGGAGTGTTGGAAGGGGAGAGAGAGTGACGGAGTAAGAGAGAGAGACAGAGAGAAATAGAAAGAGAGAGAGAAAGAGAGAGAGAGAGAGAGAGAGAGAGAGAGAGAGAGAGAGAGAGAGAGAGCAAAAGACAGAAAAGACAGAGTACGAACTAGATAAAATACAAAACCGACTGAATTAATTGTGAAAAAAGGCTGCGGTCGTGAGATATCTATGAGTACAACTTAGGTATATGGTTTTACTGATAGTAGCATGACGTACAGTGTAATTTTAGTGAGCAGCAGGTTTGCTAGAATTTATATAACAAGTAATCCGCATTTGAAACACCATTCTCCTAAATACAAGTCGATGGCTTAATCATTCGTCCTACACCTGACGTCATTGATAGCCTACTCATTGCACTATTACTAATCGATTTTCAAGGATTTGACATTTCTTTTTGTTGTGGCAATGACGAAGATCCATTACTAGCACAGACTGTTTTGTGAAAGATGATAAAAAAAATTCTCATGTGCCTGAAATCTCCACACGTCCTACTGCTATTCAAGATCTAGAAAGCATAACATATACACGCTAAAGTGGGCGCATGTTTGTTACGATTGACATAAAAATGTAGTAGGAAAAATAGATCACAATGACCATTAAATGTGACACAAGCACTTTGAGAGATAGCTTACTTGCTGACAAAGAATGTCGGAAAAACAGCAATAACAGGTCAAAACTAAACCAGCAACCACGAGCATATCCCAGAATTGTAGGTACAGACGGAAATTTACCATACAACACGATGTTGCTATTTGTGAGGATACTAATCCACATGCTGAGATCATGATAAAGTTTGAAGTAAATGTAGCAATTTTAATGCACATTTTTAAAAAACTCTTAATTTCGTGGTGACCTTTATTCACAATGAAAGCCAAATAAAGTCACTACTACAGCTTTGTCAAATGCAATATTGTCTGTATTTAAATTACCGAACTGAAATGGCGGGCGCATGACTGGTGCGACTGGCATGAGAGACTAGATAAACATTAGACCGACATCACTGTTATTACTGTTATACAATGACTGCTTTTTTAATTATATTGTGTACATCTCTTTTACTGCATTACAAGTATAGCAGTATTACTCAGCTATTTAGAAGTTATGTGAAATTGGTGATCTTGCCACGAAAAATTATTATTGTATTCTTTCCCTTGAAGTTTTGTAACACAACCACAACAAATACCTTTAATAGAACAACTTATATTCATGTAAACATAAACTTTGTTGTCTATGACAGGAGTCTAAAGCAACCAATGTCTCCCCTATGTTGCAAAATATAACAAATTACGCATTGAACTCGCTAGTGAAAGCTGTGACAAGTCTATATCTACATCAAGAATATCGTTCATGAAAGATTTTAAACAACAAAAAAAAGCACTGTTACTCTTGTATAAAATAAATAAGCAGAACTAGAACTAGCTATGCCTGTATGTGTAGGTTTCTTTCAATATCACAATAATGATTAATATGTATTACATAAATATGACGCGCGGTCAATAAGCTTTATTAAAATAAGGATGTTTCACAGCTCTGTGGCGTGATATATAGTTGGAGATTAAATAGCTGACATGGGGTACACTATTGTCAGACATCAGTTGAGCTTAAGTCTAAAGTTTCTTTACAAGATCACCACGACTACGTCACGCCAGGAAGTATTGTGTTTCTGTTTATACACTGCTTATCGTCCAACGTCAGCAACCCCAAAGGCTATATTTTGGACAGGATTATCTGTAAAAGTACATCGGTTGGGTCCTAAGAAATAAACATTTCACACCAATTGCGTCAAGCGTTCTGTTGAACAACACCACACTAAGAAAAAACTAAAGAGTTTAATCAATAATTTTTAGAATTTAGTTAAACAAAAAAATTTTGAAACCGCAACCTATCACACACATTTTTATCCGTATAACCTAATCAAATTTAGGGCTGTTTTGTTTAAAGCCAAGAGGAAAAAACATCGCCAACGATCTACCGTCGTTCAATTTTGAATTTGTTAGAAAGCCTAAAGTCGGAACACAATATTTTTACCTAATAATTTTATTTATGGATTTTTTCACATTATGCTGTCTAGCATTTCTGTCTAGGCTGTTTACGATTGTTTGTGTTCTTAGTGTGTATTGTTTTAAATTATTTAGTATGTTATGTTCAAAAGGATTGCGTTTTGTATTTAAGTCGTTCTTTGAAAAGTGAAATACAGAAGAAACGTTCTATATGTATATAATTATATTAAGTGTTTCTTGGAAATAACATTTCTCCCACCAACTGCTCTATGTCAACATAAAGAGACAGAGAGACAGACAGACATACACAGGTATAGGACGCGACAGAGGTAGAGAGAGACATAGAGACAGAGAAATGGTGGCCTAGATACAGGCACGGAAAGTGACACATATAGAGGCAGAGACAGAGAATGAGACGGGCCGCTTGCAAACCTTGAACACAACACAATCCAGGCTACAACTCACGTTACTTTATTGTTGCTTTAAATTAGTATACGGATAAACAACAGAAAAAATGGTCGACAGTTGCATGCCAAAATTGTCTGTGTGGCTCATACACGACCTACTTATTACCTGTAAACATCATACAAGCATTGAGTAAGCTTACAAGTTCCAAACCTCATGCATATATATATATATAAATTAAAATAGAACCATAAACAGGGCGTTGATATCCCCCTTATTTCAACAAAATACAGGTAAATTATGAGTAAAACCATTTTTTATTGTCTTGAAATACAAAAAACAAACAACAACAATAGACAAGCTTAGCTTCAAAACAAGCACTACACAAAAAACACACAGTTTTCAAAAAGGAGTCAAAAAATTAAAAACCATTTACTACATATTTATGAACTACAGTGATACACTTAAAATTTTCGGAATTGGTTGCACCTAACTCAAAAGAAAGATAAGATACGACAAGATTTACTCATCCAGTTTAGAAATTTGTTGTGGGCATAGCCAACGTTGATGGATTAATTTTACATATAAATCACCTTACGACATACACGTCCACAGATTATACTGGCATCCACACCAAAAATTCTATATATCATAATTTCGCATTCCGTCGGCGAAGAATTCTGGTGTCTGGGATCGGCACCAAGAGCGAACGCCTCAACTTCTGCATCGGTTTCATAGTGATTTCCTTTGAGATGTTTTTTCAGCAAAGGAAATAAGAAAAAGTCAGACGGGGCCAAATCAAGACTGTATGTCGGATGTGGTATGGTAGGAAGTTCCAACTGCTGTAAAGCGCACTGGGTTTGGCGACTGGTGTGTGGCCGAGCATTATCGTGCTGGATGACAACGTCTTTGACTTTGTCCTGTCGAACCCGAAAATGTTTATACGGATAAACAACAGAATAAATTGTAGTCAGTTGAATGCCAAAATTGTCTGTGTGGCTCACACACGACCTAATTATTACCTGTAAACATCATAAAAACATTGAGTAACCTGACCACTTCCAAACCTCATGCATATATATAAATTAAAATAGAACCATAAACAAAGCGTTGATACCTCCCCCTCCCCCCCTATTTCAACAAAATACAGGTGAATTACGAGTTAACACCAATAGACACGCTTAGCTTCAAAACAAGCACCTCACAAAACACATATTTTTCAAAAAGAAGGCAAAAAGCATGTAAAACCATTTACTACATGTTTATGAACTACGGTGATACAGTTAAAATTTTCAGAACTGATTGCACTTAACTCAAAAGAAAAAGCATATTATCGAACAACTCGATGATATCGACACAAGATAAAATAAGATCCAGTTTGGAAATTTTGTGTGGGGATAGCCGACATTAATGGATTAATTTTACATACAAATCACCTGAAGACAAAAGTACGCTGATGTTTATCTTTAACATACACGTCTACAGATTACACTGGCACCCACACAAAATTATTAATATTATATCAGGAAAAAATATAAAGTACAATAGTCAAATGATTATTAATGTTATTAGCTATATATTACACGGTGCATTCCGACTGCCATAGTCTTCGTTTATGTGATAAAATATTTGCGATATCTCTATGTTCTTGTCTCAATAGTTAATATTTTCCCTGTCCCTCCCGATGCTATATACTCATTAAGTAAAGGGTGGCTTTGGTCTTTTAATATATTATGTTCAGAATGACAATAGAGCTTTTTTTCATAGAGCGGATCTATGGTTATTCCTTACGACAACCTTTTCAGCTTTGCGTATTAATTTATCAATCGCAAACTGTCTCCACTTTTAACACTCACATCCCAACACTTTATCCCAAAATACATAGCATTTTGAATGAGTGGACTGTAAAACGTATACAAAACATCTGTTGATGTATTAAATGTGTTCAATTTTTCAAGAAATAACAACTATTTATCGTGATACATAGTGTGTCTACATGGCAATGCCAATTCAATTTATTATCCAATGTCAGGCCGAGATATTTATAGGTATCGACAATCTCAGCAGCATTATTGATTTTTTTATGCGAAAGACGGCAATTAATTATTTTATTTTTTTCACATTCAGTACAAGAAAGATATCTTAACACCAGTTCATAAATTGTGCAACTTCGTCGTGATACTCAATATTACAGACTAAATTACGCCCTAATAAGACAGAGTCATCTGCTAATTTAATAAGTCCTGAGTACTGTTGAGGTGACTTCTGCACTCGCTAGTGTAGATAAAGTTGATACTTAAGTTTGCAAATTCTCGCGGGAGATAGTATGGTCTTATAGATACCGAAAGCAGTACAATGGCGCAAATGCGGGGATGCACACTTTCTTTTTATATTATGTATGTTATTATTATGTGTCCATTTTGTCATTGACATATATTAATACACATTCACCTTTTGTTTTACCTCAACAAATGGTCCGAGTGGATCGTATAAAATCAAATCCATTACCATTGACATGACTGTCATTAAGATTGTCCTTAAGCCAGGTTTCTGTGAAACACACCAGGTAACTTTATATTCATATAATTTAAATGTATTTAACTCGTTTCCAGTTAATCTGTCTCTTGTTGTTCACTGATCTTACATTTCCAATTACTACCACCGGTAGAAAAGCTTTTCCTATTCTGAACCCTAACTCCACATCGTTTTCATCCCTTCCTAGGTTTTCTTTCTCGTCTATCATGTTTTACGTTCAAATTTAAAGAGGGGCATGATTGTAAGACTTAATGGCGACTCACTCTCTGTCATTGTCAACCCAGTCACTTGTATTCAAAACAGGCAATCAAAATCACCAAATAAACACGTTAAGTACAACTTTAAAAAAAATCCATAATTGAATGGTGTTACACATATAAATTGTCATCTGGCCATTGATTTAACAACAGTAACGAATATAATCCATGAATGTTCACATCAATAACCTAAGTCGCCACCGAGCAGCGCCATCTTGGTATGTTTTCTAGTAGTAGATACGTTCATATAGACATCACATTTCTGACAAGGTGTTGCTTGACACTTGCTCCCCTGGGTGATTTGTTTTTCTTTTTTTTTTTTATTTTAGTTCTTTACCACTGTCATTAGCAACTCGACTCTTGACAATGGGTTTGGAGACGTACGCCTTGCAGCTTGCATTTCTACGTACTAAAGAGCGGGGATATCAGGACGTCTGTCTCAGGTGGTTACATTAAACTGACTGCGACCCACTGAGTAGTTGTGTTCATGAAACAAATAACGCTAATAGCTTCCCCCAACAAAACAATATTTTGGTAGACTTCAAACAAATTTGTTTTCTCCCTTTTTTCTCTTTTTTATTTTACAAAAAGTGAAGTTAATATTATAGTGCAATACACAATTCTCAACTGTGGTTTACTTTTGAACCGAACCGGACCTTAGACTGGAAGTCAGTTCTTGGTGTTTCTGTCAAGACGAGTGCGAATCAGCCGACAGAACTGCCTGCGGAACCCTTTGCTGAGCGCGTAATACACGTAAAAGTTTATAGCGTGATTCACGAACGTGAAGCTCAGTAAGCCGTAGTAGAAGAAATTAAACACAGCCTCCGTGAATGGGCAAAACAGGATCCTCACATTGTTGTAGATGTGGATAGCAACCCAGGGCGCGTTGATCAAGACGAAGCACGATGCCTCGACAAACATCATTCTTGTGAGGACCGCATCAAGTTTGGAGCTTTGATTCAAGTTGCTAGTGGTCATCATACGTTTCCTCTTTTTCGCAATCTGTTTGAGTTTGATAGCGGTTGCGGTAGAGAAGATGATTATGATAGCCCCCGGAACCAAGATGTACACAAGGTTATGGATGATGTTGAGGTGAAGGACCATGTTGCCCGGATAGTGGTACACGCTGTAGTGGACGCAACTCCACACAAACGGGACGACACTGATCAGGAACGCGGCGCCGGCACTCACTGCGGTTGTCCTCATGGTGTACAGTTGAGATTTCTTTAAGGGAAATGCCACCGACACAAACCTCTCCGCACATATCAACGCCAATGTCCACTGTGAAAAGGTCTGGAACAATCTACACAGCCACATAGGGATCATATCGTCTATGGTAAACTTGCCCACGTTAGGCATCTTAAAGATCTGTACGCCTGTGATGAGCGCAATCGAGTTAGAAATTGAAAGCACGGCCATGTAAACCGTGGAAGGATTAATAGTTATGCTGGTAACCGTGACAACTACTAGAACGCTGCCGGGAATTCCGAAAGCCAAAGCCAAAGAAAAAATAATGTGCACTTGGATTTTCAACGCCTCACATTATGATGTCAATCTTATGCATCACTTCGTGCGTGGGCCATGGGCAAGACTTGTCCGAGAAGTAGTAGGCACAGTGGTCTGTCCTGTTAGAGTACTTGCCTTCTTCTGATACAGGAGTACCAGCTCCTTTCGACTTGTTCAAAAACAAAGAGGCAAGACCTGGGATCTCTGTTGTTCCGGAAATTTTAGAAAATTCACCAGAAAATATCCAACTTGTCTCCAGTGTGGAAATATCCCAGTCTGTTTCCTTTGTATTTTGAAAACTCGTTTCTTTCGCTTGTCTATCTTCTTTTTGTAGCCATGGACCACTAGGCTCACAAGTAGGTTTATTCTCATCGAATTGGTCAGAGGAATTATTTAATTGTTCCAGATTTGCCAGTCCTATTACTCGAGAATGGTTTAGTGAGCGTAGCACAGATGCGCTTAAAATAGCATTTCCATACACTTCACTGCTACTGTTAAGTCGGTTGTTGGTTAATGGGCATGTACAGCTCGTAATGAGTATGAGGTGAACCCACATGCAGCGCAAAGTTCGAAACCGTTTCATTTTACAGTTTTTTTAGCTGTTGTCATTATAGCTCCACCTAATCAAGATTAATTTGAATGTACCTTACCAATGCTTCATCTAGTAGATGTAAACGTTTTCTCAAAACAACCAAGATTATGATCGCATAGTTAACTTTTTTCTGCCAGTTTAAGAAAAATATAAGCGTAACAGAACGTTTTCTAACTCACTATGTTTCCATGTCTATCTCCATCTGACTCTACCTGTCTATCTGCCTCCAATTTCATAAATGTTTCTACCGAACTTTGTCTGATTGTACACGGTTTCGATTGTCATCTGTTCGCTCACCGAGGTTTGAAAGGAACTTAGGTCTTCAATTAGGCGTTTCAAATCTTTCTTTACAAGTCTTTCCGTCGAACCATTAATATATGTAAGGCAAAGTCAAATTAATCTTCGCATTTCGTGTTATTCCGTTTCCGTTTATAGGCTCAAGTATATTCTTCTGCTGTAAAACCTAATAAATGGTATCCAAACATTCTACCCACGGGGTCGTTAATAAAACGTTGCGATAAGCGACATGTCTTATGATGTGCGAATAAAAAGACTTAAGACACGTCATAAGCCCTCACGACGTGTACTTACGGCTCCCTTTTTTCAATCATTTAGGTTCAAGCAAGAGAACTTAGTAATACTAAACGGAGTGGCGTCTTCTAGCCTCGGGGTCTGTAATTACAACGCCGTGGTACTTTGGTGGACATTTCTGATATATTCTAATAAAGTGATATAACTTTTATTTTCAAAATACCATTTTTAATTTCAAGAACGAAAATATAGATCTACCGTCGTAAGTACAACGTCGAGGTAGCTAGGTAAGTTACAACTTGTCGTAAACCTTACTCGCACATCTTAAGACGAGAAGAAAAATGAACACAACGTTGTTCTTACGACTCCTAATCTCCTGTTTTTTAAATTCTCAAAGCGCTTACAGTAAACAAAAACCTCCCGCATCAACCTGTATAATGAATGGTCGATGTCACAAGTTGTAAAAAGGTGTAAGCTTTCAATGAAAACGTGTTTTAAACAAATCTACTGAAGCTGCAACATTCTACCATTTACTATTGTTTTATCGTTTTTTTTCAGGATGGTATATATCAAAGAAACCATAGATGCGCACCACAGTTTATATTGTACTTTCTTAAGATCCTGATAATATCAGACATATTACAATATGTCTTTTCTTTGCAGGTAAAAAAAAAAGCTTTCGCTTTGGCTCAGCCACAGTGGCCCTCTCATAAGGTGAATCCCTTTCATTGAAAAAAAAGTACAGGTAGATTCTTTGATACTTCGCACCTTCGCCATTCTCTCTGTTTGTCTGTCTGTCTTCCTCTCTACATGTCTCTCTCTCTATTTCTCTCTCTGTCCACCACTCTTTCACGCCTCTGACCAAAAATCTTCAGAAAAAAATCTTGATAGTATCGTTCTAGCAAAATGCGAGTCACCATTTCCTTAGAGTTGTCTGTAAATTGTAGAGAGACCGACAACCAAAGTTATTGGTAGAGAAACACTGGACATGCGTAGAGGCGTGGCCAGCTAGATATGGGAGTTGCAGTTAAAATTTCGCTATGGTTTTCTATAGTGAGGGTTCATTCCTTCATGCTAGTTTAGAATTTTAGTTCAGTCGCTTCTCCACTCATTACCGTTAAACGATGCAGGAAAATTAATATCTAATCAGTTTTAACTCCGCTACATTTTCAAAGAATCCTTGAAGGAAACAAGACCACCAGCCTGGATTCGAACGATGAATCTTCCACTCGCCTGTCATAACTGCTAACCGACTAAGTAACCGGCGTCCCTTGCCGGCAAAGACTTCAATATTTAAAAAAAGAAACAAATAAAATAACATCGAATTGAAAAAAAATTATTTTTACACATTTATTAACATTGAACACAAAAGGATATCCGAATCATCATTGCTAAAATATGCCCGGAAACATCGTTGTTAAAAGCTATCTGGAATCATCCTAATAAAGCTATTCGGTTCTTCCCTTTAAAAAGTTAAGACGATAAAGAAGGCCTGTAGCATTATTACACATCGTTTCTAAAATAGAGGCAACCTGGCAAAAGCGTGCAAAAGACAAAACAAGCGAAATGAAAACCTATGACAGAAGATTGATAGAATGGATAAAATAAGATCCGAACATTGGGATATGACATGCCCATTTACATTGAAAAAAAAATAAAACATATTAAAAAAGTACAATTGTATATAAAATATAATAGAAGCTACATCGAAAATGTATCACTTATTATACCTCGTTTACAAATCACACTCTCTTTGTATATAATTATGTTGAATGAGAATGTGCTAGTGCAAACAAATTTCAAATCGGCGAATGGAATTACGAAAAATAAACATAAAACATTCTACATTGGATGTGATGAGAATATTGCACTTGAAAAATCCAAACATGCATCAATGACTGTATTTATCACACACACACACACACACACACATATACACATACACAATTACAGTATTGTGTGATTAAAAAAGTAAATAATAATTTATATTTACGAATTTATAAGTGCGTGTTTTAATTAGAACTATAGACAATTATCTTTTTACCGTTCATGTTATAAAATTGCACACGAGTGTCTGGATGTTCGTGTCTTTGTTGTTCTGCACCTGCCGCGACGCTCAAAAAAATTTTAATTAAATTTTAGAGATAGGGTTGTATAATTATATACAGAGGCAGACAATTTTTAATTTACCCGAAGAGTTATAAATAAAAAAAATATGCCATACTAAAATTATCTGACTATTAGATAAAACATTAACAACATTAACAACACGATTATTGCACTTATTTTTTTAGGCGCAGAAGATGTCTAGTGCAGTGCCTTTTTTATGTTTATCTTTGAAAACAGTAACTGACTTTGTTATAGTAGTTTAAGTGTCTGGATGTTGGTGTCTTTGTTGTTCTGTACCCCCACACACATAATTATTGCAAAAAGAATATGATTGTGCCTACATTCATATTCTTTATGCAATAATTATTATGTGTGTGGGGGTTTATGATTTCTAACATTGTAATTTTTGTGCGTAGTTTGAAAAATGAGTCAAAAGCATCTTACATACTATTCCCCCTGCCTTTCTTACAATATTGTTCAATCTGTCCTTGTCTTATCTTTTTTTTAGATGCTACTTCCCCAACAGACAATAGCAAAAGTTGATACTCTGGTGACCATTGAAGAATAGAACATTTTTGTTTGCAGAAGATTTTGATTAATATTGAAAGCAGTACATCCTTGGTTGAACTATATATTACCTCTGTATTATATTTCCATGTGAGTTTATTGTCTAGAAAAACTCCTATATATTTTAATGTATTTACACGTTCAGCTTCTTTTTCTTTGTGTATTATATTGTACGGATTCTTATCTTGTTTTCGAAAATCAATCAAAATTTCATTAGTTTTACCATTACTCAAGACCAGATGGTTTATATTACACCAATTCACTAAAAAAATGTTTTTTCTTCATCGTTATTCAAATAATTTTGTTGTCATCATTATAATCAACATCATCCTCGCCATCATTATGATCATCATTATCTGATTTCCATATTAAATAATATTAATAGGGTCGCTCAACACATTCCATCTCGGTCCTTTATTCCATGTATTTTTGAACGAATTAAAGTATAGTCAAAGGCTTTTTGTTAAACAGAACAAATTAATTTCAAAATGAATTTATTTTAGTTACGAATGTTGTATCCTGGCAAGTATGCACACGAAAAGACAACTGCGTAATTTGCATAGTCAGTCTCTTGAATAATGTAATTTGCACGGTTGCTTCCCTTATTAACTGAAGCAAAAATAAAGTAAGAAGTATAATACTCGAGTAGCTAGTAAGCACGGTCTGTGCAAATTAAACTTTCTTGTATTGACGAGAGACTAGAAATGAAATGTATAATTATGATAATGAAGGCAATGTTTTACAATCCACTTAGATTTCTATAATCTCTAGTCAGAAAAATATAAACTAAATCCTAAATAAAGGAAAACAATCACATACGGCGACTGGACCTGGGACGTGCATTCGTGGTCACACTAGACTGACAGGGAACTTAGATAATTGGAGGAAACTGGGCTGCCACCTTGGAAATCAGCACCCCTCCTCCCCTCTTTCGATTTCCAATGGTTGAACAAAGGGTCCTTGCGGGAGATAACTACAAAATAATTGTGTTGGACAATTAGCTTATGGTGTTAGTTCCCTTAAATGTTAACGCCTCTACCGGGGACAACGTAATAAGGTATACGGTTTTTCAAGTTCTGGATAACAGATTAAAATATTTAACAACATAGGATTGGAACACACTAACAACTGGCCATTATGCACTAATATTGCAACAATATACACAGATGGAAAAAAAAGAAGTACAGAAAATATTTAAAATATGAGGTTAAAACATGTACACCACATTTTTAGGACGTTTCCTTCCTCGATATTCTGTAAGCCCTTTCTCTAAACCTTCCTCGTGTTTTGCAGCTAAATATTTCGTAAATAAAATAATGTTCAATTTAGATTTTCGTTGCTCAATCATTTGATTATTGAAAGATTAATACCTCGGTGAAATAGATCGAAATTCGAGCAAAGAATACATCGTGAATCTTAGTTCTAGGATACGTTATCGCAACATAGGATCTGCTTAAAGCACCCTAGCTTAGAGAGAACGACTTGTCGCTCAATAAAAAATATATATGTCAGATCTAAGATATGACATATGCATAAACTTGCGCGATTCTCTTTCCCAAATAAACCTTTAATCTGTTTGGTGATCTTCAGAGAACCTCTCCTGTTTCTGTCTTATTTCCTCTCTTTACCTCCCCGGGCTCTATTATTCTCTCTTCACGTAATAGTTTATCTACTTCTTTCTCCATCACATCTTTTTCTCTTATTCTGTCTGTCAGTTTTGAGAACATTCACAGACGGTAGACCAGGATTCTGCTTATACCCCAGAAAGAAGGACACAAAAAATAAATGACTAAGAAGACCAGGAAAAACACAGGTAAGGACTGGTCAAAATGTGTAACAGGGAACAATGTCCAAGGTCATTTGAGCGTCAGTGGTGTACGAAAAATCTTAAGTGCAGACCCCTACACAGAATAAGGAGACATACATAACAAGAAGGGATGGAGGTCAGGTATCTTAGCTCGGAGTTGCTAGATCTCTCGTCTTCCCAAGTTCGATCCCTGATTACGCTGTCATACACAATACCGTACGAATTGAGATAAAAGTTATGTTACCACCCTCAGTCTCTGTGTAGCACAACGTGCAATTGTCAGGCATTATACTCGTGACCCGTACGCGACATGGCCTAATTACGAACGTTCCACAATAATATTAGAAACCAATAAACTAACTATTCAACCTACCCATTTATAAACAACCTATGTTGCCCTGTTTATTTGACTATATTTACTATCTATTGTCAACTTTGGGTGGCATAACTCAAATACTAAGAATAAAACGGCTGCATCAGGAGAAGTCGCGTATGGCTAATCCAGTGTGATGGATCCATACCAGCATAATTTTCCTAATTGCCTGGGACTCAGCTTCGCGGCACCCCTGCTCTTTGTGCAGGAAAGCGTATTACAAATGACAGACAAAAATCTTAGGATCCATCCCGAGATAAATAAATTGTGCACGTTAAGATAAAGCACTTCCCAACCAAACTAAACTGTACAATGCTATGTCAACATAAAAATTACCTTTAGATACAGCAACGCTAAGTGACATAACTATTCTACCTCACTAAGAGTTCTCGGTTATATTATAAAAACAGAAATATCAGAAACCGCAATTATGAAGCTAATCTGTGTCCATATACATAGCACTAACACCGTGTTGAGTGGGGATGTTTTTAAACAATAAAAACTATAGGAATCATTTTTTTGAGGGTTAAACAATAACAAACTAAAAGTAATCATTAATTTTATTGCGTCTGTCTCTTGCCATTTTGGCCTCTGTGAAAAATAACTACAACCCTGACCGTGGCAAAAACAAAATAAATTAATTCGTCTGACTACTCGCGGATGTCTACATGTCACGCATAAGTGGAGGGGGTGACGTAAAACAATCTCACTATCCGTATCTGAGTGTGTCAGAGGCAAAATTTAAGCAGAGTATAAAGACATAAGTTATTCTGGGTTTCCACAAATCCCTTCTTCTGCCTCATTTAGTATAACAGTAAAACAATAATTACAAATAAATCTAAGTTTATGTAGTTTTCATAACACTCAGTGAATTTCTATCATCTAATTGTTAAAACCATCTTTAACCCTAAATTTTAACTAGTGTGACAATGGTGACCGCCAGTTCGATTATCTGTCTTGCCCTCGTAGCATTTACTTGTATTTGCCAGATCAGTGCTGTCAGTTCGGCCAGTGTCCGACTGTCACTGGACAATCTACGCTGGACACGGCTCAGGTAAGTTCATATAAACATTACAATAGGCTTATCATTCTAATTTATAAAAGCCGTGGTAGCCAGGTAGAATGACGGAGCAGGCAGTGGTTAAAGCGTCTGATTCAATGCAGGAGTTTCGAGATTCGAGCCCAACGCTAGCCGCCATAGTCATGTTTTCTTAGTGTACTGAGTCCGTATATGGTGATCATCTCAGTGCCGGGCATTCCACTCTGGAATCCCATCACCTCACAGCGGACTTTATTCAAAAGAAGACTTTATTCAGACCTGGGAGTTGCTAAATTTGGAGAGAAATTTTTTTTCTCCAATCAAAAGTTAATTTTTATTTTTTACAATCGTCTACTATTTGCTCTTGGTCACCAACCAGGAGCGCTATTCATCCAATCGGCACTGCTTTAAAATAAGAGAGGGAGGTACGGGATTTGGGATTTTATGCCGATGCCCCGGTCTCCCTGTATACATGTATTTCTAATCAATAACAACAAACAAACAAGGAGGCGTAGCTGTAACTAAGATGTCCAAGTTCGCATGCATAGTCTTCGTATAACTACATGTATAACTATTTTCGTAGATATCTATATCTAGGTTGTCTTTCCAAGCATGTATAATTGTTTAGTAACCTTTGACAAGTTTTTCAAAATCTAGGTTCGGTTTTTTAAATAATTATCTATGAAATGACTTGCCTGTTATTCGACAGTCATAGCACCATTACTTGTAGCGAGTAGGAAAAGAAGCGCATGCTACAAGACGTTGTCTGTCTGAAATGTCTTAAAGGCGTGAGAAACCGACATGTGGACCTGTCGAAATATTGTACTTATTGTTGATTTGATGTTACATTTAACGAATGTTGATGAAGATGTAATCAAATCAGGTCTAATTCCAATTTTTTTTTAAATTTCACCAGTACCTGGGGGTGTGGTACGAGTACCAGAGATTCCCAGCTATCTTTGAGGCGGGCCTGGACTGTACCACAGCAACATACGGAGATGATGGAGCCAGAATCAGCGTCGTCAATGCCGGCACGCTTAGAGCAGACTTGTGAGTTAGGTTTAAACAGAGAGAGAAAGAAAGATAGACGGAGAGGGAGAGAGCGAGAGAGAGAGAGAGAGAGAGAGAGAGAGAGAGAGAGAGAGAGATAGAGAGAGAGAGAGAGAGAGAATGAGAGAGATAGAGATACAGACAGACAGAAGTACAGGCCAAGAGAGAGAGAAAGAGACCATTTAGAGAAAAAGAGAGAGGAAGTGAAGTAATCTGACTTTATAAGTATCGGGTTATCTTAACTAATCATTTAATAATAGCTATTTGAAATAGATTATAATTATGTAAACATACATTTCTATATATATTACTCTCTATCAGTTTCGGCAGAAAAATCGTCCTAAACCAGAACTCGGTGACGGGCTTTGCTACCGTGCCTGACCCAGCCAAGCCGGCAGAGCTGAGTGTGTCGTTCGGACCAGGTGCGATGAATGGGATCGGCAGAGATTATGCAGGTCTTGAGTTTTATCGAGTTTTATCGTTTCGTTGAGTGAGATTTATTTAAGAGTATAAGACTCAACACAGAAAAACTTTGCTCTTGAATAATAATTTCTAAGTAACCTAACGCATACTTCCTTTCTCAGTCTTAATATCTCGTTTTCCTTCTTTTCTAATAAACGTCTTATTTACTTTCATTCTTTATCAGTGAATCTGCTTCTTTATTTCTCAATCACTCATTGATTCTCCCTCACTCTCACCGTGCATCTGTGTAGCTCAATAATTATCTTTAAATAATGTTGTTTTTTCTCTTTGTTTTTTCTTTTGTTTTCTAATTAACTAATGTGGATGATGCCCTGTTCATAACTAAACATATGTTAATCTTGAAAAAATTATATATTTCCCGTCTCTTGAAGCATTTTTCCAGGGTGTTATAAATTAAATTATTTAGTTTCTATGTACACGAGTGAAAATGTAAGCTAGATTTTATACCGGCTAACTCGAAATAAGTGATCTTCATTTCAGTTGACATGGGAAGCAACTCGCCCAACTATATCATCCAGGACACCGACTACACCAATTATGCGGTTGTCTTTTCTTGTTCCCAGCTTCCAGGATTTAACATCCGTAAGTTTAATCGAATACCTTTTGTATTATCAATTCCTAAGCGCCTAAAGTTTTGACTCAAGCTCAGTTATTTACTTATTAATTTTTAATAAAAAAAAACCAACAACTAATCAGTCTTGAATGGATGATAACGCACGGTTCATTTCTTAACGATCGATTTCAGGAATTAACCTACATAACAGACTGGTTTGATTTACTGTACAGACAAAACTGAGGCGAAATTTTGTTTTACATTTCTGTAACTTTAACTGACATGACTTGCTGTGTCCGCAAATTTGTAGTGATAAAATAAATAGGTGAAGTAAACGCATGGGATAGAAAAAAAACCATTTGCGAACATTAGTGGGATGTTCACGTAGTAATTTATTGAAGGGTATTTGGTGAGGGTACTTTATTTCAGTGCGGGTATACATGAAATTCAAGGAGATATTTTTATTTTGCAATCAACTATTAACGCAGTGCAGCTGAAACTATTCGGGAACAGAATAAGAAACCAACAGTCACCTTTTGAGCTGTGCTTTAGAATAATAGTGCGGTTCTTTTAATTTTGCCAGAGTTCTAACAGCATCTAAGCAATTGTGTTGTCTATATAATTGTTCATAAAGTTTATTGTAATAAAGGTGTTTCTATTATTGTGCCGCGAATCTCTATGTTGAACAATGCCCTCTCTTTCAACCCGCACCCCTCCTCTCTTGCTTAATATTCTATCCTTTTCCGGCCCCCATCACCTTACTGGTTGAGTCGATGTCAGTTTAATATGACCGGCTGAGACAGGATTCGTGGTATCCCCGCACTATCTCTTTTTGTTAAAATATAAAATGATCCGACTGTGTTCTTGGGACCCATAGTTTAAATAGTGATAACGTTGGACGCTAAGCAACAAAGTCAAACTCAAACTCCACATTCCACTCCCCAGAGTTTGCGTGGATCCTGACCCGAGCTCCTGGGGTGGCCCCGTCCAATCTGGCAACTCTGGAGAGCAACCTGGCAGCCGCTGGGGTTGACGTTAGCAAGTTCAAGGTCATCGACCAGACAGATTGCCCAGGTCGTTTAAGCATCTGAGTGGTGGAAGTGATAAATCTTCTTCCGAGCTTTTCCGTTTTCGTGACATCATCAAATGACGATATTATTCCATGCTCCAAATGATATCCATTGGAGACATTTTTCATTATAATGCTTTATAACTACCATAGTCATGCTACTAAAATTTTCCTTTTATTTTTAAAATGCAAATTTGGAATCGTTTATAAATATTATACTAGATAATAATGAAAAATTATAAACAAAATAAATGTGCTTTATTCATTGCTATGATTGTTTTCCTGCTCATTCTTTTCTATAAACAACATTCCTCATAAACATTTACAAGATATTTCGTTCAATATATTCAACTCAGAGAGCAATAGATATTGGATGGTTACGTCAAGGCAAATGTTTATAATGAATTGCCACGCAGCCACAATTTTCCTGTCGTGAATATATTCATTTTACTTATTTTTGTGTTAGTATACATAATTATTATTTGAACAAGTCTAGACAGAAATATATTGCACTCTGTGGTACTCTGAGAGCTTAGAATACGTAAACGTAGAAGGAAGCTTTGCTATATCTCATTAGAGCTACCTTATTACGTTTGTCGTTGAAATGTTTGAAGATGGTTTTACTTCTCTCCCAGCAATTCTCTTCACATGTGAGTTGTGTATATTTTATTTGTGTAAAGGCACCAGCCTTTCTGTAAAACGTGCGTCCAATGTATGCTTCATCTCTTGTTTACCTATTCTGAAGCTTGGCTGTTTTGAAAACTATTTTGTCTGACTTTCATGAAATCCGAATTCTTATTCTATCTATTCAATATTTTCTGCGTGGCTGCCGATGATTATGTTTTTCTTTCGCTCACTTTCGACATCATATAATTATGTCTCTCAAATAATTTGCATATAATTGTATGTTTTGGGTATTTATTTTTCTTTCCAGCCATTTCCTTGTTTTTCCCCTTATTCCGCATATCTACCTGTTTTTATGTTCTTTTCAAAAGCAGAAAAAGACAAGTTGAAATGCAGTTTCAAAAATTCAAAATATCGATTTAAAAAGCTCTTCTTTAAACGAAAACGAAAGGGAACATTACAATGCAATACTCATTGTATCAATAACGGCGTAATCAATAATACAATCAGAGCTTGAAGTAAAATGGCTGGGTGTTGGTTGAATGGTCTAAGCTGACACGATCATAGTAGGTTGGCTTTGAACCATTGAACTTATTGTTACAATGTAAACTTTCCATCACACACTCACACAACACTCACTCTCTCTCTCTAACACACACACACACATAGATCAAGACGCGCTCAAATTTTTTTTTTTTTTTATATACAAACATTTTTGGGCTTTTCGTCCAGGCCAACAGTCTACTGTTTAGAGAGAAGTGAGATTCTGCTGCCGTCAGCAGCGACTGGAGATGAAACATGTAACTCGTTCCAGGACTTATAAAAATCAGGTCCAAATATAAAGCCATGTTTATTGAAGCCCCAGTCATAGATATCATCAGTTAGAGAGATAGGTAAAAACGCAAAAATATTGCACGAAAGAGAATAAACAAGGACAAGAAAAAATCCCCTCCCCTCCCCATACCATCCTCACGTAATCTATGTACAAGCTTGTACCTGGTTGTGTCTTGACATCGCCCCAGATATGTAGATAGTCCCCTGTCACTAATCTGACTGTCATGTGGCGCGTGTCACACGAGGGCAGGCCTGGGTCCAGGCACAGAACATGTCCAGTCAGCCCTGGTCACTCCTGGTCAGTCAATCATCAGCCTGGACGCCAGGGGTCACACCCACAGGCAATACATGAAAACATGATGCGTGATGCGAGGTGTGTCCAGCAGAGCCGGAAGGGGGGTGAGGAGAGAGAGTGAGATAGAGAGCTAGAGAGTGAGTGGGAGAGAGAGAAAGAGAGAGAGAGAGAGAGAGAGAGAGAGAGAGAGAGAGAGAGAGAGAGAAAGACTCAGCGAGAGACTCCTTTCCACATTCAAGCGCTGGTAACACTAAGAGGTTAGTTTGAATCAACAGCAGCACAGTCTTTCCACGGAAGAAAACCACTTAAAAACCTTATTAAAAAGGAACTGTCATATTGTGGACAATAGTGAAAGGCATTGCTACGCCTTTGTATTTTAGAAAAAAAGTAAATAACTTTTACATCTATATAGTCCTAAAAAGAAAATAAGTTTAGTGTTTTTGGACTACCCTTAATAATTATTTGGCCTACACCGGTATTAAGATAAAACTCTGTTCCTGATTCTAAAAAAGCACAGAGACCGTTGTTTCGGAATGGATGTAGGATATCTCCACCGTTTCACAGTTTCCTTATGCGTATCATGGATACTAGTAGCTCTATGTGAAGGAATTTTCGTGTTCAAAACAGGGAGGTGTCCTCACGTAGGTTCCCAGCCCAACTTCGACATTGCAAGGGTGAGTTAAATGATCAGCTCTCTCACACGGTTAAATGGGTATAGATCTAGCGAATAGGAAAGTTTGCTCTTGTATGTGATGGCACCAGTATCAACACTAATGAGACCAATCGAATATTGCAACTTTAATTTTTTTTATTTATATCATTTTAACACACATTCAAATTGAAAAGATGCAAAGGGTAAAATGAGCATTCCGTCATTTACATCATAATCAAATGAAGCAGTTTCTTTTGACATAGAAAAGGGAAAATAAAAAAAATTAACTTCAGGCCATATTATTTGTAAAATATTTAAAGTTAAACACAGGGAAAGTACAAGAAGTGTAATTAAATAATAATAATTGATAAGCATTCATACTGTACCAACTTATTACTTGTCTATAAAGCATTCGTTTTGTTAAAACAAAAGAGGAAGGACGCCATGCAGGTAATTTTACAATAATTAGTGATTAGAGCATTGTAACGACGGGTGCGGTAGCTAAAATAACAAAGCATTTAATCAGGAGTCTCGGGTTCGATGACTGCATAATAGAAAATGGAAAAAAAAAGATCGTTTATGGGTCTACCCGCGCTGTCAGTACACCGTATGGCAACTCATAAAAGTGTCAGACATTAGTTTCGGGAAAAGAAAACAAGAAACTCAATGTAACCCTCTCCTTCTTTCCGAATCCGTACTCTGACTGTTCCGCAGTTCTCCGGGATCTGGTACGAGTACAAGCGGTTCCCTAGCCTGCTTGAGGCCGGCCTGGACTGCACGACCACCGTGTATGGAGACGCTGGCGACAGACTCACGGTCGTCAAAGAAGGGGTGCGCAGGATCAAGATGTGAGGAATCATAATAATGATGATAGTGATAATAACTGTAGCAATATTAATCATGATAGTGATAATAAGAGGGGGTTGTACCACAGTTTTGATATGTACATAAGTTTAGCTTTGTTGTGATATGCAAAATGAATGTGCCACTTGTGAAAAATAATTATTTCCGCTGTTTGCTTCATAACTTAACAAGAAAAACTACATAGACCATAACTTTTTTAGAGCTTGGTGGGATGAGTGTTTGGAAATAAAAAAGAATTATAACTTTGTAGCACATTTTTTAGAAAAAAGTTGATTTATTTATACATTGTTATAAAATAAACTACAATTTAAAAAATGAAATGGCTTGAATGTATAGAAAATATAGAACAGAAATAAACTATAAAGTATAGACACACATATTTTAACTTTCCACTCATCATGATCATTTTTCCTAACTTTTTACTTTAGCAACTAGGATAGGCTATATCCTGGGCATAACCCGAAGAGGGATGTTGGGAACTTGATCGATGTGACCCAAACAGTAGAGAAAACCGCGACGACCAGATCGGGATTTGAACCTCAGACCTCCTGCATCGGATACCGCCACCATGCTCTCCAACCTTACTGCAACAAAGATCAAAATTATGTGATATTATATGGGACTTAGATGGAAAAGGATCGACTCGCACCATCTATTCTCTCTCTGTGCACCCTATTTTTGCTCCGTCTCTCCAGCCTTAATCATTATTATACTGTATTTGTTACTTACCAGATATCCGTTTTTACGTGTATCTGTCCCCCATGCCCGCCTGGTATGCTCCACAGATTCGGCCAGTACATCACCATGAACCGAGAGTCTATCGAGGGTCTGGCCTCCTTGGTGAACAGCTCTACCTCTGCTGAGCTCAACGTGTCCTATGCAGGAGGTACTAGCTAGTTCAATAGGATAAGTATTTGCATAAAGCACCCCTACATAATTATACTAAAATTGGGACAGTTTGTTGCGTCAATATATATATATCGTAATTTAAAAAAAATGTTATTTTTCGAGTTATCACATTCTTCCAAACAATATCAAACGACACACCAAAGGACTGACGACTAATTGCCCATAACATGAGAAACATGCTATGATCAGGATCTGTGTTCACGATTTTAATCTGTCAATAAGTTTAGCTTTGTAGTGTTGTGCAAATTGAATATATATGTATTGCAACTAGTGAAAAATATTTATTTTCCTATTTCCGCTGTTTCTTGATAAGTTAACAGCAAAAATTACAGAGACTATAACTTGTCTTAGAGCTAGGTGGGATACGTGTTTGAAAATGAATAAGAATCAGAACTTTGTACAGCATTTTTTCAAGAAAAAAATGATTTAGTTGATATATTGTTAGAAAACAAACCACCATTAAAAATGAAATGACTGTCTTGAATGTAATGAAAACATCGGAAAGAAATAAAGTATAACGTATACACAGAAATATTTAATTTTCCACTCATCCTGATCATGTTCGTTAACATCTGACTTTAGCAACTAGGATTGGCTTTTATACTGGACATAACCCAAAGCGGGATACCCAGATCTTGGTAAGTCTGACCCAAACAGTAGAAAAAAAACGCGACGACCAGATCGGGGCAATACACAAACAATAAACTTTTCTCTCTCTCTCACTCTCTCTCTCTCTCTCTCTCTCTCTCTCTCTCTCTCTCTCTCTGTACACCATATTCCTGCTCTGTCCCTCCAGCCTCAATCATTATTATACAGTATTTGTTACTTACCCAGATATCCGTTTTTACGTGTATCTGTCCCCCATTGCCCGCCTGGTATGCTCCACAGATTCGGCCAGTACATCACCATGAACCGAGAGTCCATCGAGGGCCTGGCCTCCTTGGTGAACAGCTCTACCTCTGCTGAGCTCAACGTATCCTATGCAGGAGGTACGAGCTAGTACAATAGGAATAAGTATTTGCATAAATCACCCCTACATTATTACTTATCGTAATAAAAAAACACATTTTTGCTGCTAGTTATCATATTTTTTTAAAATAATATCAAACGACACACCAAAAGTCTTAAGACTAATAGCCTATGACATGATAAATATGCTCAAAACGCCCCCTCCCGCCTCCACACATACACCGGCAAATAATGGGAAAACAAGACGGTTGTTAGGTACATATGGGACTATAAATTTGATTGCATATGAAAAAAAACAGAAAAAGGACTATAACGTTTTCCAAACAAACAAGAAATTTTAATATTGGTAAGACATCACTAACCTGGTAGCAGATAATTTAGTAAAATACGTTAGAAATCCATTCATCCTGAAAGCTTTAACGAGATTTCCCCAAATAAAAATTTAAGTTTTCAAAAAAGACAAAAAAAATACGTCATGCCAATGTGTGTCACTGATATTTTGAGGCCCAAACTATTGATATTGTTTTGTAGATCGAGTAACCTAGTAACCTAGTAATGAGTGTGTAATGAATAGAGTAAGTTCTATTATTTCAATATAAATCAATCGTTGTTACTCTCTCCAAGCAAATTAACGTATAACAATGTCCTCTGTACTGTGTAAAGCTTGTGTATTATCCAAATTTTGAAATAGTTTTTCATATTACAAACGATATTGATATCTTCGTGAGATGGAATCAATATATATCCATCAATTACTTGGAACAGTACAAAAACAAATAAGAAATATTCAAATATTTTTTGCAAAGGCATCTAATAAGAATCTGAAGCGTTATTAAAGTCTTTGTCAAATAATATATAGTAACTATTGTTTATAACTGGTTGTAAAATGAAACAAAGTTTAAACTAAAATAATTATAATGTCGTAGAACGTTTTATCCTACTGAAGCATATATTTCAGGCCTAATATAATGTTGTTTTCCAGTTCAAATGGGAGGTAACTCTCCAAATTTCTTCGTCCAATCCACTGACTACGACAATTACGCAGTTGTCTTCTCTTGCGCTGAGTTGCCGGGATTCAATATCCGTAAGTACGAAAGAAATCTGAAATAGATCAACAGCAGCAAAACTATATGACAGTGCTATAATTTCAACTACCAGAGCTAATTTATTTTTTATTTTTTACATGATTGACAGAAAGAAAAAAATAACGAACTTTTCGGCGAACTACTAAAATGCCATCAGGCCTAATCCAAGAAAACTTGACAATTGCGATCTAAAGAAAACAAATCAGGCAAATGGAACAGGGAGTGGACTTTAATTGAAAACAATTGAAAAAATGATAACTCATTTCACATTTACCCTCATACCCGTGCCTTAACGATGTCTGTTTGAAACAGACACTAACGTTTAAGCACTGGCCCTAATGTATCTTCAACCTTTTCTCCCTCTCCCTCTCTACCTCTCTAGATGTCACTCATTTTCTACTCTCTCTGTGTCTCTGTAACACACAATCTTCCTTACGCCAACCACAAAAGACCCTCAGGCATTTAGCTAACAAGTCGTGATCCTACACGTCATCCCAGTCATCCCTAAAACCCATATTGCTGTCCACTGCCCTTCCCACTCTCCAATTTCATCATCTCTTCTCTCACCTTCTCTCTCTCTCTCTCTCTCTCTCTCTCTGTCTCTCCCTTGCTCTTTACTACTACATACTATACAAAAGAACATTTCCTTACGCAATAACTACTTTTCATTATGACACAGTTGTACTTCGAATCCTAAACTCCTACCTTCCACACCCTTATTATTTTAAACCTATCAGAGTTTGCGTGGATCTTGACCCGTATCCGAGGCACCGCTCCCCCAGACCTGACCAACATGGAGACTCACCTAGCCCTGGCAGGCCTTGACCTTCGCAAGTTTAAGCATGTGGACCAGAACAACTGTGACGTAGGTCCAGCCCCGGGGGGAAACAACCTCGACAGGGGGCTCGCTCAAATTTTTGGATGAGTCAGAACTTGTAAAAACTAAAACATAGATACGAACATGTATAGCGAAGACACACTTAGTGAATAGACTTGCAGCTGATGACGTTGTCGTTGTCTTTCTTGTTTTCATACCACTACTACTACTACTACTACTACTAGAGAGAGAGAGAGAGAGAGAGAGAGAGAGAGAGAGAGAGAGAGAGAGAGAGAGAGAGAGAGAGAGATAGAGAGATCTT